>JAPEVW010000065.1:552500-930000 GCA_027921565.1 Artemia sinica
ATCAATTCCTTTTTATATGATGCTTTGTACCAGGAGCATCAGCTTTTAGCAATATTGTAGTTTTTAGAGCTTTTGCTATAGAACTTTTTCTTTTAGAATTATACTGGGTAACAATTTAAACCATATATTTCTTAATTTAGAAGATAGAATTTAGACTAAACATGTCATATATACGCTGGAAAAGGCGACAGCTTTCTTATTATTACGGATATCAGAGCTGAAAATGAAAAAATTAGCAAAGAGATGAGATTTAAAAATGGGGGGGGGGGGGCATTTCCTAGTAGCAAGCTTTTTCTTAAAGTCATTCTCCTCTCTTCCCCAAAAAAAAAAAAAAAAAAAAAAAAAAAAAAAAAAAAAAAAAAAAAAAAAAAAAAAAAAAACTAGGAACTAGGAAGATGACTAGGAAGAATCATCTTTAGTGTGTTAGAACCATGCCACCACGCCTAAGAACATTTTCGAAGGTTAGCCAGTTTTCTAGGGCCAAATGTAAAACATGTAGTCCTCAAATGGGATGGGAGGAGGTTGTAAGAGAAGATATAAGAGAAACTGGAATGTCTTGAGGGGGTGTAAAGAGGGAAACTTTGAAAAGATTGGAAGGGAGGAGGAGTGTGCGTGGCTGTGTTGACCTCAGGTGGCTTGGTTCTGCTGTGAGAGGTTAATAGTAATTGTAGCAATAATTTGTCTTTTCCAAAACCTTTCTATGCAAAAGACAAATCAATTTACCGTTTCAGATTAAAAAAAAAATTTGTAACAATTGAATGAAAACATTCAGTTGAGAAAAAAAGGGGAAAATCTGTCATGGTTTCTACAATAATTCTTTATGTTTGTTTCTTTATTTACTCATAAGGCTTGACCTGACTTGTTTTATTTGCTACTAATTACATAATAAACTATATATCATAGGCAGCGCAATAGCGCTGCCTGAGTTTGAGCAATGTGGGCACAATGTATTATTTATTTTTTTTTTTTACCAGGGCACTTCGTATCGAAGGAGTCGTCGTAGAAACTTCGAAAAGGGCTCATTCGATTTGAAATTGAAAAAGGCTTGTGCCCTTTTAAATCATAGGCAGCGCGCTAGCGCTGCCTAAGCAAAAGAAACGATGTGGGCAAAATGTGTTTTTTTTCTCTCCATACCCGGGCACGTCGTATAGAAGAAATTGTCGCAGAAACTTCGAAAAGGGCTCATTCGATTGGATATTAGAGTGGATAGTGCCATTTTTAATAGTCAAAAGTGATTAGAGGGCAACTAGCCCCCCCCCATCCCCAACGCCCATAATTCCCCCAAACTCATCCAATCAAAATTTTGAGATAGCCATTTTGTTCAGCGTCGTTGATTTCCAGATAGAAAAATTTGTTTTTGAGAAGGACACTCCCCCATAACCCTCAGGGCAAGGGTTTTAAGTTACGCCCTGGGGGCATATAAGGTTCTTATAGAAGGCGTTGTCGTAGAAACTTCAAAAAGGCTCATTTCGATTGGAAATTCAAAGGGCTGGGGCCCTTTTTAATAGTTGAAAGGGATTGGAGGGGAACTAGCCCCACCCACGCCCATCATTCCCCCTAACACATCCAATCGAAATTTTGAGATAGCCATTTTGTTCAGCGTAGTTGATTTCCAGATAGAAAATTTGTTTTTGAGAAGGACACTCCCCCACAACCCTCAGGGCAAGGGTTTTGAGTTATGCCCTGGGGGCATATAAGGTTTTTATAGAAGGCGTTGTCGTAGAAACTTCAAAAAGGCTCATTCGATTGGAAATTCAAAGGGCTGGGGCCCTTTTTAATAGTTGAAAGGGTTTGGAGGGCAACTAGCCCCCCCAGGCCTATCATTCCCCCAAACACATCCAATCAAAATTTTGAGATAGCCATTTTGTTCAGCGTAGTTGATTTTCGAATAGAAAATATGTTTTTGAGGAGGACACTCCCCCAAAACCCTCGGTGCAAGGATTTTAAAGTTATGCCCTGGGGGCAAATAAGGTTTTTATAGAAGTTGTTGTCGTAGAAAACTTCAAAAACAGGTTCATTCGATTGGAAATTCGAAGGGCTAGTACCCTTTTTAATAGTCAAAAGGGGGCAACTAGCCCCCCCCACGCCCATTATTCCCCCAAAAACATCCAATCAAAATTTTGAGATAGCCATTTTGTTCAGCGTAGTTGATTTCCAGATAGAAAATATGTTTTGAGGGGGACACTCCCCCAGAGCCCTCAGGGCAAGGGTTTTAAGTTATGCCCTGGGGGTATAAAAGGTTTTTAATGAAGGCGTTGTCGTAGAAACTTCTAAAAAAAGATCATTCGATTGGAAATGCAAAGGGCTAGTACCCTGTTTAATAGTCGAAAGTGATTGGAGGGCACCTAGCCCCCCTCCCCCACGCCCATAATTCCCCCAAACACATCCAATAAAAATTTTGACATAGCCATTTTGTACAGCATAGTTGATTTCTAGATAGAAAATATATTTTTGAGGAAGACACTCCCCCACAACCCTCAGGGCAAGCATTATGAGCTATGCCCTGGAGGCATATAAGGTTTTTATTGAAATCTTTGTCGTAGAAAGTTGAAAAAGGGCTCATTCGATTTGAAATTCAAAGGGATAGTACCTTTTTTAATAGTCGAAAGTGATTGGAGGGTAACTAATCCCCCTCTCACGCCTACCTTTTCCCCAAACACATCCAATAAAAATTTTGAGATAGCCATTTTGTTCAGTGTAGTTGATTTCCAGATAGAAAATATATTTTTGAGGAGGACGCTCCCCCACAACCCTCAGGGCAAGGATTATAAGTTATCCCCTGGAGGCATATAAGGTTTTTATTGAAATCTTTGTCGTAGAAACTTGAAAAAGCGCTCATTCGATTTGAAATTCAAAGGGATAGTACTCTTTTTAATAGTCGAAAGTGATTTGAGGGCAACTAACCCCCCTCTCACGCCCACCTTTTCCCCAAACACATCCAATCAAAATTGTGAGATAGCCATTTTGTTCAGCTTAGTTGATTTTCGCATAGAATATATGTTTTTGAGGAGAATACTCCCCCACAACCCTCAGGGCAATGGTTTTAAGTTATGCCCTGGGGGCATATAAGGTTTTTAATGAAGGCGTTGTCGTAGAAACTTCTAAAAAAGCTCATTCGATTGGAAATGCAAAGGGCTAGTGCCCTGTTTAATAGTCGAAAGTGATTGGAGGGCAACTAGCCCCCCCACGCCCATCATTCCCCCAAACACATCCAATCAAAATTTTGAGATAACCATTTTGTTCAGCACAGTTGATTTCCAGATAGAAAATATATGTTTGAGGAGGAAACTCCCCCACAACCCTCAGGGCAAGCATTATGAGCTATGCCCTGGAGGCATATAAGGTTTTTATTAAAATCTTTGTCGTAGAAAGTTGAAAAAGGACTCATTCGATTTGAAATTCAAAGGGATAGTACCCTTTTTAATAGTCGAAAGTGATTTGAGGGCAACTAGCCCCCCTCTCACGCCCACCTTTTCCCCAAACACATCCAATCCAAATTTTAAGATAGCCATTTTAATCAATGTAGTTGAAAGTTTAGGAAATTAGATCTTTAAGGATGACAACCCCTCCCCCCACAGCCCTCGGGGCAAGGATTGTAAGTTACGCCCTGGGTCATATAAAGTTTTTATTGAAAACATTGTCGTAGAAACTTCAAAAGGGCTCATTCAATTAGAAATCGAAAGGGCTAGTGCCTTTTTTAATGGTTGAAAGTGATTGGATAGTGACTAGTACCCCTCTCACGCCCACCATTTACCAAAACACATCCAATCAAAATTTTGCAGATCAAACTATAAAGTCTTAAAAAACGAAAAGATTTAAAGTATTATTTTCTTTTTCCCTGAAAAACTGTGTCAATATAAAACGAACAGAAATTATTTTAAAAAACTTTTTCCCCAAAATAAGTTTTTCAAATAAAAGTAAAGAACCCCATTAAACAAAAAATTAGCAAAAATAAAATCAAATAATCTATAAGGCGTGAAACTACCACAAATCAGCATCGATAAATAAATGAAACCCAAAACGAACAGAAATTACAATAATTACTCGAGTCAAACAGAAAACTAGCAGAAATTAACATAAGTTGGGCGCAAAACCCCTATGTCTTCCCAAGGCCAGAACAAAATCTGCACTTTACTGAAAAAAATACAAATGAATGTGCATTGTCAGTTTAATATACATATACTGATATTTAGTAATCAAAATGTTTATATTATTTGATTTATTAAAGTTATAAAAGTAAAAACATTTATATTTTTTCAGTAAAGTGCAAATTTTGTTCTGGCCTTAGGAAGGTATAGGGGTTTTGCGCCCAACTTATGTTAATTTCTGCTCGTTTTGAGTTTGACTCGGTTAATTATTGTAATTTATGTTCGTTTTGGGTTTCATTTATTTATCGATGCAGATTTGTGGTAGTTTCACGCTTGGTAGATTATTTGATTTTATTTTTGCTAATTTTTTGTTTAATGGAGTTCTTTACTTTTCTTTGAAAAACTTATTTTGTGTAAAAAGTTTTTATAAATATTCCCAGAAGCTAAAGCTTAGAATTTATAATAGCAATGTGGTCTCCGTCCTTACGTTCGGCTGCGAAACTTGGAGCATCACTGCTCAGCTAGAACGACGACTCCAGGCATTCGACAACAATTGCCTAAGGTCTATCCTAAATATACATTGGACGGAAAGAATACGAAATGATGAAATCTATCGTATGACAAATCATACCCCCATCCTTGATCTCATTAGAAAGCGGCGATGGATGTATTGGGGGCATATGGTGCGAATGGGGGATGGAAGGGTGCCGCACGACGCATGGTGTTGGACGTCCCCCGGTCTCCGCAAATCAGGGAGACCGAAAATGACCCTTGGCAGGTTGCTAAAGAAGGAGGCAAAGCTGGCGAGGTCCTCGTTGGAGGAGCTATGGTTGAAGGCTCAGGACAGGTCGTCGTGGCGAACCACTGTTGCTGGCCTTATGCGCCCCCAGGCGTAGGAGGACCTAAGTCTAAGTAAGTAAGTAAGTTGAAAATGACTGAAGGGCAACTAACCCCCCTACCACGCCCACTATTTCACCGAACACAACCAATCGAAATTTTGAGATAGCCATTTTGTTTAACATAATTGAAAGGTCCAGAAATTATGCCTTGGAGGATGACAACACCCCCCCCCCCCACAGTCCACAGGGCAAGGGTTGTAAGTTATGCCTGAGGGAATATAAGGTTTATATAGAAAGGGTGATCGTATAAGCTTCGGATGGGATCATTGGATTGGTAATCAGAAGTTATAGTTCCCTTTCAAGATTCAAAGTAATCTGAGGACGGATACCCCCTCCCCCCGTCACTCCTCCTATTTGTCTGAAATACATGGGATAGAAATTTTGAGATGACTATTTATTGTTGTAGAAACTTCAAAAAAAGCTTATTTGATTGGAAATTGAAAGAGCTAGTGCCCTTTTTAATGGTTGAAAGTAGTTGGAGGGCAACTAACCCCCCTCCCACGCCCACCATTTCCCCAAACACATCCAATCGGAATTTTGAGATAGCCATTTTGTTCAACGTAATTGAAAGGTCCAGAAATTATGTCTTTGAGGATGACAACCCCCCCCCCCACAGTCCTCAGGGCAAGGGTTGTAAGTCATGCCCTTGGAGCATACAAGGTTTATATAGAAATGGTGATCGTATAAACTTCAGAAGGGCTCATTGGATTGGTAATCAGAAGTTCTAGTGTCCTTTTAAGATTGAGAATGATCGAAGGGTGGATACCCTCCCCACAGCTCGTATTTTCCCGAAATACATTTGATAGAATTTTTGAGGTGACCATTTGTTGTCATAAAAACTTTGAAAAAAGCTCATTCGATTGGAAATTGAAAGGGTTAGTGCCTTTTTCTTTAGTCAAAAATGATTGACGCCACCCACCCATCAATTCCCAAAACGCATGGAATCAAATTTTGAGAGAGCCATTTTGTTTAGCGGAGTTGAAAGGTTTTGAAATTATGTCTTTGACAATTCGCATTCCTTCTCAAGACCAGAACATAATTTCACTTTATTAAGAAAAAAATGGCTGTGGATGGTCGTTTAGTATACATATACTGATATGTATTCCTTAAAGTTTTAATAATTTTTTATTTATTAAAGTTTAAAAAGTTAAAACACTTTAAACGTATTTTGTCGTTTAGTGTCGTAGGATGAAAGGATTAGGATAGCTTTTGAGTCTTCAACGGGAAAGTGAACACAAAACAGATAGTTTTGCTTAAAAAAACACATGACAAGCTAAGTTTGTTCTAAAATAAGACTAATAACTGACAATTATATATTATAGCTATGATAGCTATTGAGCTATTATATTTAAAAATTAATATTTTTTGATGTGCTTATTACTGAAATTTCAAATAGCCATTTGTTCAAAAGCAGTCCAAAGATCACATAGTAAGGCCTTTGGAGTTGAAACAACCCTCCAGAGTCGGGGGGCCAAGGTTTTAAGTTATTCCTTGAGGGCGTATAAACTTTTTATGGGAAGTGTGGTTGTTTTAAATTTAGAGGAAGCTCATTTGATTGAAAATGTAAAGTTCTAGTTCCATTTTAAGAGTCAAAATTGATGTAGGGCAACTAGCCCTCCCCTCCCTGACAATCTGTTTTCCCCAAACGTATCCAACCAGAATTGTGATATAGCCATTTTGTTCACAATAGTCCAAAGAGCATACAACAATGGTTTCAAGGTGGACACAACCTTCCAGAGCCCAGGTGCAAGGGTTGTAAATTATGCCCCGGGTACATAAAGTTCTTAGGGAACGGATGGTCGTATGAACTTCAGATCGGATGGGATCATTCGATTGGAAATTGGAAGATCTAGTGCCTTCTCTAAGAGTCAAAAGTGAAAGGAGGACAAACCAGCTTCCCCCCACAATCCTATCATTCCCAAAAACACATCCAATCAAATTTTAAGAGAACTATTTTGTTCAGCATTATTGAAAAGTCCAGTAATTATGTCTTTGGTGATATCAACCTCCCCACATTCTCAACTTATATTATGTCAACTTATATTATTAATTTAGACCTTTAAGGGTAAGTTGTGGGTGATTTTGAACTAGCCAGAAAGTATATGCATACTTTCAATACTACCACTACGGTTAATGTAACTAATGACGCTAAAGAAATTAAGATGAAACTCTTAGGGAACGCTTAGGAGTTTCAATTAAAGGAAAAATTGTGCGCATGCAAGATTTCAAAAGGGCATATAAGCAATATCATGGGCAGGACCACTCCCTAATAGCTATAAATATCATTGAAACTTTTAAAGGAGCTACTTCAATTCAAATTAAAAGTTCTTATGCCCTTTTTAAGAGTAACAGGAGATCAGATGGCAAGCAGCTCTTCTCTCAAGCCCATTAATTTTCCAAACGCATCCAGTCACAGCTTTGAGACATTCATTTTGTTCAACATAGTAGAACGGTCCAGCAACTATGTTTTTAGGGATATTAGGCATGTCAACCCCCCACAATTATGCAATGGGTCATTATGCTTTAAAACTAAATGATACTTTAAATAAATCAAAAGCTATTGTGTTTATGTATGCCAATAAGACACCTCAGATATATATCGAGAACGAATGGGGGTATTAAGTTGAAAGTTTTGGGGTTACTACTATTACTACTTTTGCTCTTACAATTTAAACAAATGAAAATATTGTAAGTGTATACAGGTTGTCAAAGAGCATAGATAGAATCTTTTGGGAATGATATTAAGTTTTATTTTTCAGGTCAACTTTGGAAGCTATAAAATTAAATTAAAAAACACTGTTTGTACCAGGATTAAAAATTATTGAAAAAGTTTCTCCGACATACAAATAGCAACCCATAATATGGATTCATATAGAAAAACAATGAAAAAAAAAAATAAATATTATTTTTCCATGAAAAAGACTATGTCAATAAAAAACGAAAAAAAGTAATTTACAAAACTTTTTCCACAAAACAAGTTTTGGAAAGAAAAATAAAGAGCTCCATTAAGCCAAGAATGAGCAAAAATAAAGTCAACTAATCTTCCAAGCGTGAAACTACCACAAATCACTATCAATTAATAAATGAAATCAAACCGAACAGAAATCATAGGCAGCGTGATCGCGCTGCCTAAGTAAAGAACGATGTTGGCACAATGTATTATTTATTTTTTGGGGTTAGACTAGGGCACTTCGTATCGAAGGAGTTGTCGTAGAAACTTCAAAAAGGGGTCATTCGATTGGAAATTGGAGTGGCTGGTGCCCTTTTTAATAGTCGAAAGTGATTGGAAGGCAACTAACACCCCTTCGACGCCCACCGTTTCCCCAAACACATCCAAACAAACTTTTGAGATATCCATTTTGTTCAGCGTAGTTGATTTCCAGATAGAAATTATAATTTTGAGGAGGACACTCCCCCACAGTCCTCAGGGCAAAGGTTGTAAGTCATGCCCTGGGGGCACATAAGATTTTTTTAGAAAACGTTGTCATAGAAACTTCAAAAAAGGCTCATTCGATTCGAAATTCAAAGGGCTAGTGCCCTTTTAATAGTCGAAAGTGATTGAAGGGCAACTAACCCCCCTATGACGCCCACCTTTCCCCCTAACACATCCAATCAAAATTTTGAGATAGCCATCTTGTTCAACGTAGTTGAAAGTTCCAAAAATAAGGTATTTGAGAATGACCACCCCCCCACAGCTCTCAGGGCAAGGGTTATAAGCTATGCCCTGCTGGGGGCACATAAGGCTTTCATAGAAAGCGTTATCGTGGAAACTTCAAAAGGGGCTCATTCACTTGGAAATTGAAAAGGCTAGTGCTCTTTTAAGTCCAAAGTGATTGGAAGGCAACTAATACCCCTTTCACGCCCACCATTTATCCAGACACATCCAATCAAAATTTTGATATAGCCATTTTGTTCAACCTAGTTGAAAGTACTGGAAATTAGATCTTGTTTTAACCCCCTCAGAGTTCTCAGGGCAAGGGTTATAAGTTATACCCTGGGGCTATATAAGGTTTTTATTGAAAGCTTTGTCGTAGAAACTTGAAAAAGGGCGCATTCGAGTGCAAATTCAAAGGGCTAGTGCCCTTTTTAATAGTCGAAAGTAATTGGAAGGCGACTAACCCCTCTCTGACGACCACTATTTCCCCAAACACATACAATCAAAATTCCGAGATAGCCATTTTGTTCAAAAAAGTTGAAGGTTTTGGAAATTAGGTCCTTAAGGATGAATCCCCCCCACAGTCCTCAGGTTAAGGGTTGTAAGTTACGCCCTGGGGGTATAATAAGTTTTTTTTTTATAGAAAACGTTGTTGTAAAAACTCATTGGTGGGCAACTAACCCCCCTCTCACGCCCACCATTTTCCCAAACATATACAATCAAATTTTTGAGATAGCCATTTTTTTCAACGTAGTCGAAAGTTTCAGAAATTATGTCTTTGAGGATGACAATCCCCCACAGCCCTCACGGCAAGGGTTATAAGTTATGCCCTGGGGGAATATGAGGTTTTATAGAAAGTGTTGTCGTAAAACTTCTAATAGGGCTCATTCGATTGAAAATTGAAAGGGCTAGCGCCCTTTCTAATAGTTGAAAGTAATTTCAGGGCAAGTATTCTCTCTCTCACGCCCACCATTTCCCCAAAACACATCCAATCAAAAATTGGAGATATTCATTTTGTTCAACGTAGTTAAAAGTTCAAAGTTTTTAGATAGCTATTTTGTTCACCGTAGTTGAAAGTTTTGGAAATAGGGTCTTTAAGGATGACACCCCCCCCCCCTCAACAACCCTCAGGGCAAGGGTTGTAATTTATGCCCTGGGGCATATGAGGTTTTTATAGAAAGCGTTGTCGCAAAACTTCAAAAAGGGCTCATTCGATTGAAAATTGAAAGGTCCAGAGCCCTTTTTAATAGTTGAATGTAATTTGAGGGCAACAAACCCCCTATCACGCCCACCATTTCCCCAAACACATCCAATCAAAATTTTTAGATAGCTATTTTGTTCACCGTAGTTGAAAGTTTTGGAAATAGGGTCTTTAAGGATGACACCCCCCCCCCCCTCACAGCCCTCAGGGCAAGGGCTGTAAGTTATACCCTGGGGGCATATAAGATTTTTGTAGAAAACGTTGTCGTAGAAGCTTCAAAAGGGACTCATTTCATTGGAAATTGAAATGGCTAGTGGCCTTTTTAACAGTCGAAAGTAATTGGAGGGCAACTAACCCCCCTCTCACGCCCACTATTTTCCCAAAAACATACAATCAAAATTTTGAAATAGCCATTTTTTCAACGTAGTTGAAAGCTTTAGAAATTGTGTCTTTGAGGATGACAACCCCCCACAGCCCTCAGGGCAAGGGTTGTAAGTTATGCCCTGGTGGCATATAAGGTTTTTATAGAAAGCATTTTCGTAGAATCTTCAAAAAGGGCTCATTCAATTGGAAACTGAAAGGGCTAGTGCCCTTTTTAATTGTCGAAAGTGATTGAACGGCAACTAGCCCCCCTCTCAAGCTCAGCATTTCCCAAAACACATCCAATCAACATTTTGACATAGTCATTTTGTTCAACGTAGATGAAAGTTTTGGAAATTAGGTTTTTGAGGATGACTTTCCCCCCAGAGCCCTCAGGGCTAATGTTGTAAGCTATGCCCCGGGGGCATTTAAGGTTTTTAATAGACAATGTTGTCGTAAAAACTTCAAAACAGGCTCATTCAATTGGAAATTGAAAGGGCCAGTGCCCTTTTTAATAGGCTAGTTGAAACTAATTGGAGGGCAACTAACCTCCCTCTCACGCCCACCATTTCCCCAAACACATCCAATCAAAATTTTTAGACAGCCATTTATTTCAACATATTTGTAAGTTCTGAATATTATGTCTTTGAGGATGATCAATCCCCCCCCACACCCCTCAGGGCAAGGGTTTTAAGTTATGTACTGGGGGCATATAAGGGTCTTATAGAGCGTTGTAATCTAAACTTCGAAGGGCTAGTGCCCTTTTTAATAGTCAAAAGTGATTGGAGGAACAGTAACACCTCTCCCACGCCCACCAGTTCCCCAAAAACATCCAATAAAAATTTTGAGATAGCCATTTTCTTCAACGTAGTTGAAAAGTCTGGAAATTATGTCTTTGAGGACGACACTCCCTCCACAGCCCTTGGCGCAAGGGTTGTAAGTTATGCCCTGGGGGCATATAAGGTTTTATAGAAAGTGTTATCGTAGTAAGTTCAAAAAGAACTTATTCGATTGGAAATTTAAAGCGCTAGTGCCCTATTTAATAGTCGAAAGTGATTGGAGGGCAACCAGCCCCCCTTTCAGGCTCACCATTTCCCCAAATACATCCAATCAACATTTTGCGATAGACATTTTGTTCAACGTAATGGAAAGTTCTGGAAATTAGGTCTTTGCCAGCGTTGTGGTAGAAACTTCAAAAAGGACTCATTAAATTGGGAATTGAGAGGGCTTTTGCCCTTATTAATAGTCAAGAGCGATCGGAGGGTGAATACCCCCCCTCCTCCCCACTCAAATACCTGTAACTTCCCCAAACACTTCCGATCAACATTTCGATATAGCAATTTTGTTGAACGTAGTTGAAGGGTCCGGAAATTCTTTTAAATGTCTTCACTTTTATAACTTTAAGAAATCAAAATTTAATTAAGATTTTAAGGAATAAATATCAGCATATGTATATTCTCGTTTTGAGTTTGACTTATTTTAGTTTATGTTTGTTTTGGGTTTCATTTATTTATTGATACTGATTTGTGGTAGTTGTATGCTTGGTATATTTTTTTATTCTATTTTTGTTCATTTGTAGTTTAATGGAGTTCTTTACTTTATTTTGAAAAACTTATTTTGTGCAAAAAGTTTTTTTGATTAATTACAATAAATAACTGAGTCAAGCTCAAAACGGTCAAAAATTAACATGAATAGGGCTGATTAAAGCCGTGCCTTCTCAAGACCAGAACACAATTCGCGCTTCACTGAAAACAAAACACGTTTGAAATGTTTTCACTTTTCTTACTTTCATAAATAAAAAATTATCAAACCTTTAAGGAATAAATATCAATAAATGTCAATTAAACTTACAATCCATTTTTTTTTCATTAAAGTGCAAGTTGCGTTCTAGTCTTGAAAAGGGATGGGGGTTATCAGCCCTACTCATGTTAAGTTTTGATTGTTTTTAGTTTGACTCAGCTATTTATTGTAATTTCTGTTCGTTTTGAGTTCCATTCATTTGTTGACAGTTATTTGTGGTAGTTTTACGCTTGGAAGATTATTTGACTTTAATTTTGCTCATTGTTGGCTTAACAGATCTCTTTACTTTCTTTGAAAAACTTGTTTCGTGTAAAAAGTTTGTAAAAATAATTTTTAAAAAATGACGACGACACTCTCTAACAATTAAATATTAATACCAAAATTAAAAACATAAATAAATAGAATCAAATTGAAAATCTCAAATTATTTGCCTTCTCTCATTAAATATTTGTTTTATTCTCACTTTGAATGACCCAAAGAGATCAGCCTCCCGAATGCCAGCTCGCAAATTATTCCAGATAGCCAGGAATAGATTATTAATTCTGACACCCGGTAGCGACCCGCGGGTTGTCTCGATGCTAAACAGTAAAATTATCCTCCACTTTATTCGCATACCTGTGAAGTGAACAATTTACTTGAAAAATCTCAGTAAAAACTGCAGAATACACATAAATCCAACACCAATAGACAAAAAAAGCAGCTTGATAATCAAAAAGCTGACCAATGCTAAGCAATTTTCAATTTCTTAAAACACGAAACGATATCACTCACAATTTCTACATAATATTCCCTATCTGGTTTATGTTTCTTATGAAAGTTTTTTTTTTACGTTATTGCATCGCAGTACCTTGGTTTTAATGTTGAAAAAAAGACAATTTCTTACATTTTCAGCAGATTCAGGTCATCTAAGGAAAATCTTAATAATACCATAATTCTGGCTCTTGAATAGAAAGGTTTGAAACCAATGAATCTAAGTATATGTCAAGCTGTGGTATAATATAAGTAACAGCTAATAGTACAAGTTAAAGCTGGGAGCTTCTTACCAAATCGCAAGTTTCATTCGAAGCATAAAGCCAAGTACTGCTTGCTTAAATTACCACTTACCAAATAGCCATTGCTGTTACTGCAGTTTTGTTGCCCTCGGACTGATTTTCCCAATGAAAAATTATGGGTGAAGAAAGGACTGGGATAAAGGACAGAAATATTTAAGTGACCACACAAAACAAAACTATCACAAAACCACTTTATTCTATATTATTTTGTAGACTTCATATCTTCTAGTTTTGGGGGTTTTACATCAAGGGTTTTTAGGTTGAGTAAAGAGAATATGGTGGCAATGAAGCTTTCAGTGCCAATTTGAATTTGAAGCAAATCCTTGCACTACATTTGTAAATATCTTCCCTATTTAATGACAAAATTTATGGCATGACTCAACTGCGTGGAAAAAAACCCTTTTCTACCGTCCTAGTTCAGTGGCACCTACTTTCCACAGGTACATGCAAAGGGGTGGCCAAAATGAATTTACCCACAAATTGCAGCTAAATTATTTTGGGTTACATATCACTTAAGTACTGTAATAGTAATTACGTTTGAAATTGGTCTGGTTTTGCAAAAGATATAGACACACTTGAATTGGATCCAGATTGTTTTAAGAGCTTTTAAGACTTGGAACAGTAGGCCTGTTAATGTGGATAACGATTGTAACAACCTTAAAAATATTGCCTGAAATTCTTTCGCTGGAGGGGCTTATTTCAGAAAGTTGGTGAAACTGAAAAAAAGGCCAATTCCTAGCAGAACGTTTCAGAATGTTTCATTGATTTCATTAAACTTCTGATTTAGTCATTAAAAGTAAAGGTGCGTCCATTTTTTACACTCTTTATATTTTCTGTTCTGATAACTTAATGACTCTAAGAATCTCCCATATGAATCTATTTTACTCTGAATTGTCCTTAAAAATACAAATAGTTCACAAAGGAAGAGGGAAGGGGGTAAAAATGAGTGTTGACTCCTTACAGTTAAGCGTGCTTGTTTTATTTTGCAGTTGTTCTGTCGTTTTTATCTTGGCACAATTCTACATGCAATCCACCACTATTCTACCTTTAATCTGGCTTTATGCATTCTCAGGGTGTACACCCACAAAGGAGGGGGTCCTCTCTCCATTAATACCAAAGTAAACAAAATCTTGAAGTATTTGAAAAAAAGAGATAATCCACGAAATAAAAACCATAAGTAAGTTGAGAATTGAGAGGCTGAGTCACAACTTCAAATACTATCATCAGTTAGCAATATTCTAATTCAGTGTTAGCTCCATCATAATGCTGCGGAGATCTACTAGCTCCATAGTTTTCGCCCAAAGCTAGAGTAAAACGAATTTGACTTGTAAGTTTTTCTATATGAACCAAGAGAACCTAATTAAACGAATTTGTGGAGCGTCAGAGGTAAATGAAAAGGTTTTCAGAATTAGGGTGGTGCTAGGACCGGTTTGGAGCAAAATAAATTTAGATTTTACTGATGTTATCACTTTTTAAAACACACTGAGAATGATTTTCTTTTGAGTCGCTTATGTGTTTTATGTACAAAATTATACAAAAGTTTTCGACAGTTTGTGCCTCGATTACATTTATTAAGCCCCATTGACAATTACCAAAAATTACATGGAAATACAAAAACTAAACCTTCCCCACTAGCAGCTACTAAAGCTAAAAAATAACTTTAGATGAGACAAATTATGCAATTTCTGTAGTGCCTGAATGTCAATTTATAACGATCCTATTCAATTTAATTTAAATCGGCCGGTTTATATTGTAACTGGCAATGAAAGCCTAGTAATTATAAGAAAATAAATTGCAAATACCAATTGTTATTGTAAATAGTCGTTTCCGTTATGCTTCCTAACGAACTACAGTTTATTGTTTTTTCGTTATTTTAAGTTTTTTTTCTTTTAATTACAAGGTTTTATAAAGACTACTCGTGTCTTATATTTTAATTTAAATAACATACTTACAGGTCTCTTATTTGTTTGGATTGGTCTTGATATTTTTTTCTTTTAATATTTGAGAGATCTTCTGTTTGTCTTCTCGTTTTTTTTTGTATTTCCATCTTTGCGCTGTTCTGTTTATAGTTGATGAGTAAGGAAATATTGATGAGAAAGGCAGAAAGGCAATATACAAATTACATTCCAAATTTTTACATAATTGGGTTTTTTGAACTGTCAGTTAATTAATATTCTTAAGTGCTTCTAACTAACTTGGCTGGAAACAATTTTGAAAAAAAACAGACACAAAATTTATGTGTAGGCATGTCAAAAAGAAAGAACGAAGAAATATCTTCTAGTTTTATTTTTACTATTGAGGCTATCCAAAAAGGGAGTGAGAGTTTGCGTGAGAGAGAAAGAGAGAGAGACTCAGAGAAAATGGGAGAGAGAGAGAGAGAGAGAGAGAGAGGGAGAGAATGAGAGAGAGAGAGAGAGAGAGAGAGAGAGAGAGAGGAGAGAGAGAGAGAGAGAGAGAGAGAGAGAGAGAGAGAGAGGAGAGAGAGAGAGAGAGAGAGAGAGAGAGAGAGAGAGAGAGAGGAGAGAGAGAGAGAGAGAGAGGAGAGAGAGAGAGAGAGAGAGAGAGAGAGAGAGAGGAGAGAGAGAGAGAGAGAGAGAGAGAGAGAGAGAGAGAGGAGAGAGAGAGAGAGAGGAGAGAGAGAGAGAGAGAGGAGAGAGAGAGAGAGACGAGAGAGAGAGGAGAGAGAGAGAGAGAGAGAGAGAGAGATCTGTTCAAGGGCACATCAAACTTGGTCGCACTAATAAATCTTGACACACAGTGCTCTCTCAAAAAAACTGTCAATAATATTAATCACAGATAGCATGGTAAAATCAAAGTGAAGCATTACTCACCGTATTTCAAAATATAAAGTTTTCTTTTAAACTTTAGTAAAAAAAAGTAATTGCGTAGAAAAATGAAAAAAAGGCCATATAGTTCATTTTGCACATCAATGGGAAAGATACAGTTCGACTTTGCTAAGGTGCACTAAACGGCAATTTTCAGTCTGAAACCAGTCAGAGTTTTAAGTCAAATTAGTTTAAAGCGTATGGGTGCAAATAATGAGCTATTTTAAAGGAAAACCTGTGATTCTATGGTAAATATTTTATATTTTGGAAGCATGGGGGCATAAAGCAGAAAGTCTCCTGGACTTAGATCATAATGTTTTAGAGGTAATTACTTGGCACAAAAAAAAAAATGAGAGAGAGAGAAGATGAAGAAAAAGACTGTCATCCTAATCCAGCAATTGAGATAAATGTGCACTTTAACAAGGTTTTGACCTTACTCATCTATCCAACTACTTAGGACCAAACAGTATAACTGAACCATCAACCAAATAGAAATGTCCAAATCCATGCAAAGTCGTCATCAATAAATGTAAGTCGTTGTAAATTTACAAGCAAAAGCACCTTAAATCTAGCGAAATATTTCCAAGTAGTACCTTTCATTAGGGCTCATCAGGAGAAATACCACCTGCCTTATTGGGTTTCGAGGCTTTACTTTCTTTACCCGGCACAGTGGAGCCTCTACCATAAGATCTTTATGGTGTCCCTATGTTATGTAAAACTTGTGAAATACATACATACTAGTAAAACTATTCAAAATTGCATATAAAATGAGTTTCATTCATTCCTTATTAAAATCCCAGAGGTCACTGAGCAAAGACCATTCTGGAACAAATAAAGACTGGTCCAGATGTGAGTTATAAAACAAAGTGTTTTATTGGTTTCCGGAACCAATTACAGATTTAAAGTTCTTCAAGCTGGTTTGAAAATAAGGTACAAATTCAAAATTCCAAAAAGAAAAGCGAAAGAGAAATTATATTAAAATATCATTCAGTATTTCTTTATAATTTTTTGTATATTTACCTAAAAGTTCATGATGCATAAAACTGAATTTTTTACATTGCCAACTAATTTTTTTGGCAGAAATACCTCTTAAGATCAGTTTTTGGTTAAGCTTTTTACATCTATTTTTAAAATCTGTGTAATTACTGCAAATTTTTGCATACCTAAATAATTGGGAATAATAAGCTGAATAAGTAATATTTGAATATATATTACTTTCAAGGAATGGAAAATTAATTACTTCAAAATTAAAATCATCCTTTTTAATATATAATTTAAAAGCTAATTTATTATTATCTGAAATATTAATATTTAAATCTAAGAAGTATTCTAGATGAAAGTGTGAGCAAAATGAATGAACTTTTAGAGGTTTTGCGAGTTCAGGGTGCTAGAATAGATTTGAAAATTAATGTTAAGAAGACCAAGTCACTAAGGCTAGGAATATTGAAAAAGTGACGTTGGGTAATGACAATATTGATCAAGTGGGCAGCTTCACTTACCTTGGTAATATTATCAGTAATGATTGTTGGGAACAGTGAAGATGTTAAAAGTAGAATAGCCAAGGCTCAGGTTGCTTTTTCACAGTTAATAAAAGTTTGGAAGAATAGGAAGATAAGTCTGCAAACCAAGATTAGAATATTAGAAGCTACAGTGATGACAGTGGTCAAATATGTCACTGAAGCATGAGCGCTCCGAAAACCGGATGAACATTTGCTAGATGTTTTCCAGAGAAATTGCTTAAGGACTGTTCCGGGTACCCGGCTGACTGATCGTATTTCGAACAATAGGCTGCACGAAAAATGTGGTTCAATATCGCTCTCTAGGACTATAATGAAAGAAAGGCTGAGGGGGCTAGGGTACGTTGTGCGGATGAAGGATGACAGATTGCCGAAAATTATTCTTTTTGGCCAACCGTCTAGGGCCAAACGGAAACCAGGTCGTCTTCGTCTGGGGTGGGAGGACGTCATAGAGAAAGATTTAAAGGAGATGGGAACTCCGCGGGAGGCTGTAAAAAGGGAGGTTTTGAATAGATTTTGAATAGATAGATGGAGGAGGAACATGCGTAGCTGTGTTGGCCTCAGGCGGCTTGGTGCTGCGGTGAGTTGTTAGTAGTTGTTAATAGTAGTTGTAATATCGTAAAACCTGCTATTATTTCTCTTCGATCTGGTATTAAAACCATTAAGGTTTTCTCGAGTAATATCTTAAAATTAAAATATCAGGTTAAAAGTATAAATATCAACGTTTATCTAGGTAAAATTTCTAGGCCAAAAGCTGGTGAAAATTTGACCAAATTCACACCCTATGGACCTTTTTAGCCTTGAAACAACTTGACTATTTATCCCTTTAAATGGTTTTATTTGATGATTTCTAGCTTATAGGATCATAAAAGGACAGTCTATTAATCCATTTTCCGTGGATTATCATTTTATATTTTACATTGCAGCTTGTGTATGAACTGTTAGATACTACTACAACAACAACAACAACAACTACTACTACTACTACTACTACTAATACTACTACTACTACCACTAGTAATATTACTAGGCTACTACTAATACTAAGAGCTTACTTCAAAACCAAGCTGCCGTAAGCCAACACAGCTATGAACTCTGCTCCTAAATCCCAATCTATTCTAAGCTCACCTCTTTACACCGTTCCAAGAATTTAACTTAAATACTTCCTCGCGACCTCATCCTACCCAATTCGGGGCCGCCCTGCTTTTTGTTTGGCCCTAGAACGTTGGCCGAAAAGAAAGATCCCTGGCAAACCGTCATGCTTCAGCCGAAGAACATACCCTAGCCATCTCGACCTTTCTGTCATTATAGCCCTAGAAAGTAGACTTGAAGCACGTTTTTCGCACAGTTTACTCTTTGAAACACGTTCAGTCAGTCGGGTTCCCAAAAGAATCAATAGACAATTCCTCTGACAAAACATCTGATAAGCCCTCCTACGTCTTTTGGAGGGCCCTCTTTTCAGAAGATTACATTTTCCCGATCATCAGATTAGCCTCGATTATTTCTAATCCTAGTTTGGAGACTTAACACCCTATTCTTCCGATTTTTTTCAACTGTGAATAAATACCTTGTGCCTTGGCTATTCGACTTCTAATATTTTCACCGCATCCACCATCTTTATCTGTAATTAATCAAAAAAAATTGCGCAAAATAAATTTTTCAACAAAAAGTAAAGAACTCCGTTAAACCAAAAGTGAACAAAAATAGAATCAAATAATCTACCAAGCATACAACTACCACAAATCAGTATTAATAAATAAATGAAACAAAAAAAAAAAAAAAAAAAGAAAAAAAAACAAGTCAAGCTCGAAACGAGCAGAAATTATTCTGAGTAGGGCTCTAAATCCTATGATTCCTAAGAGCCAGAATATAATTTGTACTTTACTGAAAAACAATCAAATGAATTTACTGAAAAACATGTGCATTGTCAGTTTAATATATATGCTGATATCTATTCCTTACAATCTTTTTTAATTTTTGATTTCTTAAAGCTATAAAGTGAAAACATTTAAAAGAGTTTTTGAATGGAGTTTCTTTACTTTTTTTAAAAAAATTATTTTGTGCAAAAAGTTTTTTTGATTAATTTCAGTTCGTTTTATATTGACGTAGTCTTTATTCAGAGAGAAAGAGTGAGCCTCTTCTGAATTTAAACAACTATCCCTTCCATAAAAACCTTTAATACTCCCTGGGCATAACTAACAACCCTTGCCCCTAGTCTCGGGGGTTTGTTTCAACCCCAAAAGCCTTGTTATATTATATTTAGACTATTTTGAATAGAATGGTTATCTCAAAATTTCTATTAGACACATTTCGGGACAATATGACGTGTGTGTAGAGGGGAGAGGGTACCTGCCCTCTGATCACTTTGAATCTTAAAAAGGGCACTGGAGTGTCTGATTACCAATCCAATGAGCCCCCTTTGAAGCTTATATGACCATACTTTCTATAAAAACCCTATATGTCCCCAGGGCAAAACTTAAAACCCTTGCCCTGAGGGTTGGGGGGATTTGTTTATCCTCAAAGACATAATTTCCAGACCTTTCTGATAGGCTTAACAAAATGGCTATATCGAAATTGTGATTGGAAGTGTTTGAGAAAATGATGGGCTGGGAGGGAGACATTTGCCCTCTGATCACTTTCGACTAATAAAAAAGGCACTAGTGTTCTCACTTTCCAATCAAATGAGCCATTTGAAGCTTTTACGACAAAAATTTCTATAAAAATGTTAAATGCCCCAAAGGCATTACTTACGACCCTTGCCCTGAGGATTATGGGAGGGGGGGTGTCATCCTCAAAGGCATAATTTCTAGACCTTTCAACTACGTTGAATAAAATGGCTATCTGAAAATTTTGACTTGATGTGTTTGGGGAAATGGTGAGCGTGAGAGGAGGGTTAATTAAACTCCAATCACTTTCGACTATTAAAAAGGGCACCAGCCCTCTCAATTTCCAATTGAAAGAGCCCCTTTTGAAGTTTCTACGACAAAGCTATCTATGAAAACCTTATATGCCCCCAGGGCATAACCTACAACCTTTGCCCTAGGGGCTCTCGGGGGTTTGTCATCCTCAAATACATAATTTCCACAACTTTCAACTATGTTAAACAAAATGGCTATCTCAAAACTGTGATTGAATGTGTTTGGAGAAATGGTGGGCGTGAGAGGGGCGTTAGTTGCTCTCCATTCACTTTCGACTATAAAAAAGGGCACTAGCCCTTTCAATTTCCAATCAAATGTGCCCTTTTTGAAGTTTCCACGACAAAACTTTCTATAAAAACCATATATGCCCCAAGGGCATAACTTACAAACCTTGCCCTGAGGGTTGTGGGGGGGGGGGTGTCATCCTCAAAGACCTAATTTCCAGAACTTTGAACTACGTTGAACACAATGAATATCTCAAAATTTTGATTGGAAGTGTCTGGGGAAATGGTGGGCGTGAGAGGGGGGTTAGTTGTTCTTTAAACGCCTTCGACTATTAAAAAGGGGCTCTAGCATTTTCAATTTCCAATCGAATGAGCCCTTTTTGAAGCTTCTACGAGAACTCCTTCTCTAAAAGCTTCATATACCCCCAGGGCATAACTTACATCCCTTGCCCTTAGGGCTGGGGGGGATGTCATCCACAAAGACCTAATTTCTAGAACTTTCAACTACGTTAAAAAAAATTGGTTATCTCAAAATTTTGATTGTATGTGTTTGAGGAAATGGTGGGTGTGAGAGGGGGGTTACTTGCCCTTTTATTACTTTTGACTATTAAAATGGGCACTAGCCATTTAAATTTCCAATCGAATAAGCTCTTTTTGAAGATTCTAGGACAACGCTTTCTATTAAAACCTTATGTGCCCCAGGGCATAACTTACAACCCTTGCCCTGAGGGCTGTGGGAGGGGGGGGGGGGGGTTGTCATCCTTAAAGACCTAATTTCTAGAGCTTTCAATTACGTTGAACAAAATGGCTATCTCAAAATTTGATTGAATGTGTTTGGGGAAAAGGTGGGTGTGAGAGGGGGATTAGTTGCCCTCAAATCGCTTTGGACTATTAAAAAGAACACTAGCCCCTTGAATTTCCAATCGAATGAGCCCTTTTGAAGTTTCTACGACAAAGCTTTCAATAAAAACCTTACGTGCCCCCAGGGCATAACTTATAACCCTTTCCCTGAAGACTATGGGGGGACTTTCCTGCTCAAGGATATAATTTCCAAAACTTTCAACTTCAGTGAACAAAATGGCTATCTCAAAATTTTGATTGGATGTGTTTGGGGAAATGGTGGGCGTCCAAGGGGTACTAGTTGCCTTCCAATCACTTCCGACTATTAAAAAGGACACTAGCCATTTCAATTCCAAACAAATGAGCCCATTTTGAACTTTCTACGACAACGCTTTCTATTAAAATCTTATATGCCCCCAGGGCATAACTTATAACCCTTGTCCTGAGGGCTCTGGGGAGGGGGGGGGTATCCTCAAAGACCTAAGCTTCAGATTTTTAAAATACGTTGAACAAAATAGATATCTCTATATTTTGATTGGATGTGTTTGGGGAAAAGCTGGGCGTGAGAGGGGGTTTAGTTGCCCTCCAATCATTTTCGACAATTAAAAATGGAACTAGCTTTTGTAATTTCCTATCGAGTGAGCTTTTTTTGAAGTTTCTACGACAACGCTTTCCATAAAAATCTTATATGCCCCCGGGGCATGACTTGCAACCCTTGCCCTGAGGGTTGTGGGGGGAAGTGTCCTCCAAAAAAACATAATTTCTATCTGGAAATCAACTACGCTGAACAAAATGGCTATCCCAAAATTTTTGATTGGAAGTGTTTGGGGAAATGGTGGGCTTAGAAGGGGTGTTAGTTGCCTTCCAATCACTTTAAACTATTAAAAAGGCCCCAATTTCCGATATAATGAGCCCTGTTCGAAGTTTCTACGACAACTCCTTCGATACGTAGTGTCCTGATCTAAAGGAGAACAAAAAATAATACATTGTGCCAACATCGTTCTTCACTTAGGCAGCGCTAGTGCGCTGCCTATGATAAGTGTGACGGCACTAGACCCTCAAGGTCCAAACTGGCGGTGCTGATCTCCAGTTCGTGGCCCTTCAGCCAGGAAGTGCAATGAGGGGTTGGGGCCAGCCATCCTGTGCTTTTGCTTACTTTTCCTGCTTACCTTCCCCAGATTTCTCCAGATACCCATTTACAGCTGGGGTGAATCCGGCTGAGCTTATAGAGTCACCTCTGACCTTCTCAAGGCTGAGCTTGCCTATCATACTACCTAGGTCAGTGAATCCATCCACTTGATGAATCTTCTCGTTGCCCATTCAGCTTCATTTATTCCCAGTCTTAGGGGCTTAGTTTCCTTAACATTAATTTTCCAACCAAAATATCCAAAAATCATTCAGTGTCGTAACAATTACGTCTGGAACACTCAAGCTATGAGCATAATCAAAGAACGCAACTAGAGCATAATCAATAATCAATTGAACGCAACCCCCCTTAATTCCCGGTTAAAATGAAACCAGCTAATAGCCTCATTTCCAACCTTAATCACAGCATCTTATCTTCGTAGATTGCACTAGTATCTGTAACGCATAAATCTGGTGCACCATACAAAGATAGAACCTTCAATAAAACTCTTCTATTGGCTGAATTGAACGCTTGCTCATAATCCATAAACTGAGGACTAGAGGAGTCTTATTACTTAGGCCCCTCAATTATTAACCTAAGAGTGAAAATTTTGTCGATCCTAAAACTATAAAACTCCTCCCTTCCTTAAACCACACTATTCTTCTCTTTAAAATTTATATACAGCATCTCTTAGTCTAAAAAATATCATTTATCGTACTAAGTAAATTGCTTCCTTCAGAAACCAGATATACCTCTATAATTAACATACTCACTCTTGTCAGCTTTCTTATAGATGGGTTGAATTAAAGTTTTCCAAAATTTAACAGGTATTTCCCCGTTTTGAAAGCTCATATTCATAATATTCGATAATTTATCTCTAACTTCACACTCACCACATTTCAAAAGCTCATTTACTACAGAGTTAACACCTGGTGTTTTATTTTTTAATCCTTTTAGCACTGTCTTTAACTCTTCCTCGCAAAATAAATCTTCCTTCACTTCTAAAGTGTCACAACTTCGTTCTTTTCTGCATCACGGTTTAGCACATTCTCAAAATGTTCTGTCCATCTCTCTTTGACTCTCTCCTTATCACTAATTGTGGCTTGTTCCTATCTTTAGCTGGAACTAGTCAAGGTTGATTATTCCCTCTCAATTTTTGAACAGACTAGTACAATATTTTGGTTTTATATCGTCTCGCTGCATCTGTCAGATGTTCAGCAATCTTATTGATGGCCTCCATTTCACACCTCCTTAATTCATATTTTAATGCTTTCTCTACTTTCTACGTGTCTCTTATTTTCATATGATCGATCACTGAAACGCTTCTTGGCTAAGCCCCTCCTCTTCTCTACTAGACTTTAAGCATTTTCACTAATGTTCCTTGCTGCGTTTCTAAATTTCCGCTGTAAGACACCATCTGTTACTTCACAAACTGTTTTTCAAAAATTATTACATCCATCTCCTTCTCTGTCAAATTTTAGAGTCTCAATTTATCCATTTGTATCATGGAAATTTTTTCTCAAATTATCATCGTGGAGTCTACCTAAGTTATAACTTTCCAGAAGGTAGTTATCTTTTCTAAATTTCCGCTTGAGATTAGTAGCTTTAGACGCTACTAGATGGAAATCTTTACTTTTAACATCAGTAAAATCACTCCTAAATACCCTAAATATAATATCTAAATACCCTAAATATAGATCCTGCCGGTCTTTGGTTTACATTAATGTAATAAATACGTTTGGCCGTCTTACCATCATGTGAGTACCATGTTAGTTTATGGACCATTTAATGACCTAATACTGTGTTGGTTATCACTAGATCATTATACCTGCAAAATTACAGCAGTATAAAGATATTACTATTTGCTTGTCTTACACCAAATCTCCTGCGCTAGGATACTCTCTATCCCTATTCTTACCAACCTGGGCATTAAAATCTCCTAATAAAAATACCATATTTCTATCTAGGATCCTGTATATTTGTTCCTGTAGCTGTCAGTATAATTTATCAGTCATTACTATCTCCATTAATTGGTTCTACAATCAGTTTGATAACTGAAATTTTTAAGTAGTTATGAAATTGAAACCTTGTTTTTAAAATTATTTACTAGGGACAGGTTCTGTTGGTTTATTGTCTGGTAATATAGCTCTATTATCTTAAGTTTAAGATAATAGAGCTATATAACTATTATCTTTTAAGAATTAAGCACATTTCAGTGAAAAAAAAAATGAGAAACAGCAACAACCGCAAAACAAAAAAATGAAAGACGAAAAAGAATTCCTAGACAGAATTCTAATTAAGTTTTCCTTGAAAATGTTTTAGAGAAGAGTAAACATAGTGAAATCAAGACAGCTTCCTCGTTTGCTCATAAAATAATCAAGGTGTCTCTACTTTTCATTTAACAGTTCACTACACAAATGGCATCTCTTGTTTTAATATGAGCAGTTTCCCAATTGCTCAACCGTCAGGGAAATTTCAGACAAATTAAGCCTAATGAATTTTAAAGCAATGAATAAGTAATTTTTTTTTAAGATAATCAACAAAATAGGGCCAAGCTGCAGTACTGAACTAAGTGGCTGGCAAAGAACAAACTTTGGATCAGATTTTGCGAGAAAGAAAATCAATGAGAATAACAGTTATGGTAAAGGAATCCTATGGTATAACTCTTTTTGTTTTATATTTTTTTCAGAAAAGCTTCAGAAATTTTACTGGTTTATTTTCCTCTACGGAATTTAGATGAATCTAGTCCTACGGATTGGTCTGGGTACCTGGCTGACTGACCATATTTCAAACAGTAGGTTGTACGAAAACTGCGGTTCTATCTGGCTTTCTAGGGCTATAATGAGAAAAAGGTTGAGATGGCTTGGGCACGTTCTGCGGATGAAAATGACAGATTGCCGAAGATTGTTCTTTTTGGTAAACCGTCAAGGGCTAAAGGGAAAGTAAGTCGTCCACGGTTGGGGTGGGAGGATTTCATAAAGAGAGATATAAGGGAAATGGGAACCTCCTGGGAGGGTGTAAAGAGGAAGGCTTTTGAATGGATTTGGATGAAGGAGGAACGTGAAGGAGGAAGGCCTCCGGACACTTGGTGCTGCGGTTTGTTGTTAGTAGTAGTTGAATTAGTTTATTTTCCTCTTTTCAGGAAAATTTCTAGCTTTTTCGAACATGCTATTATAATTCCTGAGCTTTAAGGGAGGAGAAGTGGCACCCACAATTCTCCTCCTAAATGATGTTTCTGACGATAAATACATTCAAAGGAAATAAATGGCTTATTTGAGGGTATGTAAGTGGCCAAAAATGTTTAAAGTTGAATTGCCTTTTTATCAACTTATTTTTTTATCAACTTAAATCAACTTAAAAAGCATAATTATTGCCAAAGAGATGTAGTTTTTATTTTAATTTGCTACAGAAAAAATGAAACCGCCAGATAACTTTTCGGTACAGCAAGGGGAAGACGTGATCAAACCTACAAGAATATTTGCATAGAGGAGGAAACCGACCTTAGTGATAAGGTGAAAAATGCCTTTTCTTTACAGTGATCTGTTATATTTACTCCAGGATCAAAATTTTTATCTCTTTTTTTGTGTTCGCTAGGGAGTGACTAGAAAATATGATGGCTGGGTCTACCACCCCTAATGGGCCCCTAAGAGAGAAAATTTAATTTTTTCACTTGAAATACAAATATTGACATCTATCGTGCAATAAAAATTAATATTTGGCTTATAAGCAGGCAGACACATTCATAAGTTGGCTGTAAGACATCAGTTTCAAATACTATTAATTCTGTTTTAGGAAGATTTTTTTTATAGTCAAATTTCAGAATGAAACCTAATTCCCAACACAAATCTTATTTCAATGATTTGCTCTGTGTCGCTGATGCTGTATAAGGATGACATTTGTGAAACTGTTAATGTCCATCCTCTATTATCGTCCAAAGCCAATTTACTCGGTGAATTTACCATCTTTTCCCATGCAACTTTTTAAGTCTAACTGCTATTTAAGAAGGCTTGTCACTTGCAGGAAATATGTTATCTTATTATTTATAGTCTGCAAAACTGCTTCAAAATAAAATGTCTGATGTTTTCCAAAAAAATTCAGGTTCGCTCCAAATAAATTTAGATATTTATTTGATTTCAAAATTTTTATAGGTTAAAATAAAGCTTAGGCTATTTTGATTCTTTTCTAATGCTCCTGAGTAACCCTGAAAAAATATTTGATTATTAGGAGAGAATTCATAATGAATTAAGACTATATATTTTACGCTAAGGATTAAATAATGGATTTGGATAGGAGAATGAGATTTAGTTATACCGTATAATTTTACTTACTGCCTCCAAAGTTAGGAGAAGGTATTGTATACAGCTATACACTGAGTCAATTCATTGTGGGCGCTTAGAAGAAAATTCACGTTTAATTCACATTTAGGCATTTCAAATTCAAATTCAAATTAATTTATTTAGCATAAAAAAATACAAACAAATTTACAGCGGCCATCTACAAAAACCCGAAGGTTTGTTTACGATGGCTGCAAATCCATTATTATAAAGCTCTACATCCACATAAAAACTATCTCTTTGCGGGGATTTACTTTACATAAGTATCCTTAAAGTACAAAGGACAGTGAAAATGAAATATGATTACTTAAAATAAAATCTACACAAACATATGTATCTTAAAAATTTGGAAAAATTGAAAATTCAAATTTGAGTAAAAATAGCTGTCAAAAGCTGAAGTTGTGCAACTTTTGACAGTGGCGGGCGCCTATTTAAAAAGAAAAGAAAAAAGAAAACGGGCGAAAAATCGGCAGCAAGTAAGCTAAAAACATATGCCACCAAACGGCTTTAAAGGGTGTATCTTTCTTTTGATGATGTAGTTGTCTTTGGAGAGTTGATAGATTGCAAATGCTGGAATTTTTACGGATGAAAAGCACTGTCAAATAAAACTTGTTTTGCTTGTTATTTCCACAATTCAACATGGCAACACTGATGAAAATGTGGCATTGATCTAAATACGTCACAATTTTGGAATAACCAAAAGAAAATATTAGAAAATCGCGGTTTTCAGACATAAACAGATCTAAGGTGGGTCGAGAGGGGGGGGGGGGCGTTTTTATTCTGGTATTCCTTATATTTTATATAAAGTGTAATTTTGTGTTCATATGCCAATGAAATTGTTTTCATACGCGTTCTTGGGTGTGCTTTGGTCAATCTGCATTTTGTTTCTGTTACCTACCTTCATCTTCTTCCTTTTATCTTATGCCTGAGAGTTTGCAAATGGGACAATAAAGACTTGCATGTGGCCCGTGGGGCAGCAGTTGAAAACTGCTGATATAGGACATCAGTCTAATTTTAAGAATATGGAAGAAAAATGCGGAGCATAGGGATATGCACAGGGATAGGGATATAGAAATGCAGTTTCTACGTTTTCTCTGGAGAGATATTTCATTTCTTTGTTTATATGTATGTTATTCAAGACCTGCAGCACCGTCAAGAGAGCTGAACTGTCGTTTTTGTTGCTACTTAACATATTTATTTATGCCATGGTCACGTTCGGAATAAACTCACATCAGAAATTTGACATGACTTTATTTAGACATGGTCTCGAAAAATACGGGCAAAGAAGTAATAGGGAATTACAAGATTTTTGGAGTCACTTATGATAAAAATTTAACGAAGTCTACATTACGCCACAGGTATATTTTTCCACTTCCGGCTTAAAAATTGAAATACTTTTTTTCAGCCGAGGAAACGTAAAAGTACATATGTAAGAATTTTGATTACTGCAAGAAGTTTTTCTTCTGCATAACTGAATAAACAGATGAATTTGGTAGCGTTGACCAATTCCAAATCCCCCCTTCCACCGTTAAAAACCTTTATTTTGGGACAATACACAAATTCAGTAAATACTTCTCTTCCACCCTGAGCATTCCTTACAACGTTTCAAATACTACGCTAGCTCAGCTGCCGACACACTTTGTTGCAAAATTAAGTGATTGCCACAATTATAAAGGTAGACATGGTGGAGGTGGACAAACAAAAATAAACAAAACCAGAAAGATTAAGGTTTTTGTAGTCAAAATAACCTGGCAACTGTAAAAGTGTCCGTTGAAGCCTAGATCCTTGCTTCATTATGGCATCTTCGTCCTTTTTAAAATCTGGGCCACTAAGAGATTTGAGACCTATCGAATTTGCAAACCCTCTGTGGACCCCAAAAGTCAGAGACCCCTATTAAAGTCCTTATAATCATTAGGAACCTCTGATTTTATATCTCTCTGTTTTTTTTTTATAGAAGTATGGATTTCCTATTCAAAGTGCCTCTACAAATTATCTCTAGGTTAAATTTTTGCCATTTTTTCAAAGGATCAATGGAGAAAAATAAAAATAGCAATGCCAAACGAACTGAATAAATTGAAATAATGCATAAGACTCAGGGACATTTGACTAACTTTAGACTTGTTGTTCTTCAAGATACTCGTGGCTGTTCTGGTACTGGGTGTCCAAGATTTTAAGCATCCAGTTCAGTATTGCATAATCCTTATTTTTATCGGCAGTTTAAAAATAATAAGATATTAGGCTTTTTGATTCAATTTAAAAGCTTTTATGGTTCTTTGAACATAAAAAATTGTTAGATGTTTATCGACCGAGGCGAAACAATTGTTTGTCTGATGATGGTATCAACAGAACAGTGACACTGTATCAGTGTTGTGTGACTTGTATCTCAAACGGAAAGGAATGTCTGCGCTGCCAACGCTTTGAAATAAACTGAAACCAGTTTTACCACTAAAATTGTACAGCAAAAGATTAATTTCCACCATCTGAACAGCATGTTAAAAGTTTGCGGTAACCAAAAGAAAAAAAAAACTAAAAGTTTAACAGATATCTGAGTCAGAAAGGAGCAAGTAAAACCAAAATATACCCGAAAATTGTATTGTACAGACAAACTCCAAATGTACCGCATTGTCTAAATCGTGCCAAAAACAGCACTATTGCACCGTGTTGGCACCGTTGATTACTGCTTAAATTGTTTCAGACTGTCGCTAAATCGGGTCGTCTCATTCAATTACTCGGCGCTGGTGTTCTTTGGGAGCTAAAATCGAGTTTGTCTTTTCTTAACTGAGGGATCAGAGTCATCTAGTATTAGGATAAGTGTCTACCAATTTTGATGGCTTAAGAAATCAAATGTATTGGATATCAGAACTCGTGCTTTTCTTCATTTTTGTTAGAAGGGGTGGGGCCTTTGAGAACGTTTTTCCTCGACAAGAGCAACTAAGGATACATTATAGTGAATATCTATATATTTTTTTTTACCACCGGCTTTCGGTACTTTTTTTATTCTTGTAACTGTTCACTTTTGGTTCTGAACCATGTTGGGGGAGAGGGCAGGAGTGAAGTCAGTAAAATCATCATTCCATCTATACTAGTAACTTATGTTTTACCAAGCAGTACTCTTTTTGCGAATATTGATCGCATCGATAACTATCTGACGTGCGTACTATAATGCTATCTACGTTACATTATTGATTCTTCCTGAGCACTAAAACTAGCATCAGCATCTCCGATATTAGAAGCCTAAATTCTGTGGGTACTAAAAGTAACAGGCTGCTGTCCGGACTTTAGATCTATTAAATAAAAAAAAAGTTTTTTAACTGAACGTAAGGAACGACGTTAAAACTTAAAACGAACAGAAATTATTCCGTATATGAAAGGGGCTGTCCCCTCCTCAACGCCTCGCTCTTTACACTAAAGTTTTTTATTGTTAAAAAAAAGAGTTGTGAGAAACAGTCTATCTTTAGCGTAAAGAGCGAGGCGTTGAGGAGGGACAGCCCATTTCGTATACGGAATAATTTCTGTTCGTTTTAAGTTTTAACGCAGTTCCTTACTTTCAGTTAAAAAAAACTTGTTTTTTTTTATTTAATTTTTCAACGTTTTTGAATTAATGCAGGTTTTGATTTTGGCTCACCGTACATGAATAATTAAAACAAAATTTGCATATTAATTTTACTTTTGTTTGGTCAAATGGCTTTCTCGAAACTTGTTTAATTTTATTTACGAACGTTTTTATTAGTAATAAATATACGTAACTTACGAATTAACTTACGTAACGAACTTCTATATTCATATATTTTTAATACGTATATTAGGGGGCTCGCCTACTAGTCAATACCTCGCTATTTAAGCTAAAGTTCGAATTTTGTTCCAATTCTTTAAAAATGACCCCTTAATCACAAAGGCCGTTATTAGAGAATAAATAGCTCTTATGAAAGTAATAAACAATCTTTGGCTTAAAGAGCGAGGTACTGACTAGGGGGTGAACCCAATCATGCACTCAATATTTTCTGTTCGTTTTAAGTTTTGATGCCACTCCTTATTTTCAGTTGGGAAACTTGTTTTTTTTTATATTTAATTTCTGATCTTTTTTTAAATAATGCTGGGAAATCCGGCGCCCCCTTCACAGCAATGTCCCTTCCCCCATGAAAACTTCCTTCATGGAAAGATCCTCCCACATAACCCCCAGCCCACCCACCCCCCTACTACCAGAAAAAATCCCCCCTGAAAACCTCTGTATACTTCCTAATAACAAATACTATATGTTAACATTGGGCAAAGTTCATAACTTTCAGCCCTCCCCCCGGGGACTTCGGGGGATTAAGTCATCCTAAAGGACATATTTATCATATTTTCAACCATGCTGAACAAAATGGCTATCTCAAAATTTTGATCAGGTGACTTTGGGAAAAAAATGAGCGTGGGAGGGGGCCTAGTTGCCCTACATTTTTTTTGGTCACCTAAAAAGGGCACTAAAAATTTTACTTTACGATCTAATGAGTCTTCCCACGATATTCTAGGACCACTGGGTCGATACGATCAGCCCTGGAAAAAATAAACAAACAAACAAAACAAATAAACACACATCCGTGGTCTTTCTTCTGGCAAAAAATGCAAAATTCCACATTTTTGTATATAGGAGCTTGAAACCTCTACAGTAGGGTTCTCTAATACGCTGAATATGATGGTGTAATTTTCATCAAGGTTCTATAACTTTTAGGGGGTCTTTCTCGCTTGTTTTTGAAAACCAGCCAAATTTTCTCAGGCGCGTAACTTTTGATAGGTATTGTCTAGGAAAATCATTAGAAGTTTGGGGAAAATTGTCAGAGTTCAGGAGAGGCTCCTCAAGATATGTGCCACCGAGACGTCATTTGCCGATAAGTCAAATGGCCATTTTTTTTTTATTAAAAGTGAATATGTTCGATAATATTGCTAATAAACTAGAACAAACTCGTTGTATCGCCAAGGCCACTACGACCAACAAAGTTTATAAGTAAACAATCCCTCATTCCTCTCAGCTATGACAACCAAGTGTAAACTGGAATCATGGCAATAGATCGTGTAAGTCTATCTTTGTATACAAACACAAGGATAATATATCAAATATTTTTTTTACTAAATAATATAAAAAGATCAAAAGGAAAATAAAATTCAAAACAGTTCTATGGTCTAAACAAGATCTAACAATGAATCATTCGAGTCCTAGGTCACAATGTTTTGACCAGAAATTATTTAAACTAATAAGATCACCAAGTTTCATGCTAAACTGCGGACGAAAACTCATTTGAATTTCCAAAATTTACAGCGCTAAACATAGGAGAACAAAAGAACAAAACATAGGAGAATATAACTAATATAAATTTATTGCAAGTTAGATGTAAGCCGTGACTATACATAACTGTTGTAACTGCGACTGTGTAATCTGATAACTGTGGCTGTTGTGGCTCTGTAAGCTCAGCCAGCGATGACCCAGCTCTAAATGAGTACCTGGATAAATCTGGGGGGGGGGACGTAGGGCCCGTCGGATGATCTGCCCCCAACTACGCTTTACAAATCAGGAGATCGGTACCTGCGCTACGCAGACCATTGGTCAGCATGAAGAAAAAAGAAGTTGGATTTTAATGAATAATTTGCAATTTTTAGTTTAAAAACAAAGATAAGGACCCTAGAGTATTTTTTATAATAATATCAATTTACGTCAGAATAATTAAGTACTCTATACTAGTATTCTAAGTACTAATTAAAATCCGTTCTAATGATTTTTTTGGTTAAAATTGGGGGCTAAAATGGTGAGTAACTAACTTCACAATTCTGATTTTAAATAGTTAATTCCTCTTTCTTTTTGTAAGAACTATTCGAATAAATACGCTGTCTTGAAAGAATTCAATGTTATTTTAAATTAACTTAATGCTATTTAAGCCTTTCGTAGGTCTCACCCTAAGGGAAGAGAGGGATTAGGATGTTTGTTTTCAGAAAGGGGATGGTTCAAAGAGAAAAATACATTTTTCATCTGGCATTTCAAAGGTTGTATACCCCTTTCTCATTTTCCACCACTGTAGGCAGGATTGCAGTAGCTGAACAAACCAGAAAGAGTGATTTAAAATATATGGCAAGTTAGTGTACATGTTCTCCCCCGGGAAGACTCCCGGCCTAATTGTCAATCTCGGTAATCTTCTTAGTTTATATGATGCAAGCTGTACTAAGTGTTCTGTCTATATTTATCCCTTAACTCTTGGTTGATCTTCCTCGTGATTATGTTCCGAAGTTGTATCATTCTCGACGGGAGATATCTTTTCTAAAGATTGCTTGCAATAAAGTTCTTCCTTAATAGGTGTTACCGATTTTTCCTTCTTTTCTTCCATTACCAGAGTGTCGTATATAATAACCATTATCCAGATTAAATAGCTGAAACGATTGATACTTCTATTTAAAAGAAGAAGCAGAATATCTTTTCTAAGAATAGAGAACATAATAAAGTCGTGAAAATTCAATTAAGGCTTGTCAAAAATATTCAAAAATGTAAGTCGACCGTTTAAAATAGAATAATTCTCTATCATTAAATCGGGGTAAGTGAGTGTTTTAAAATATACCATCACCTTGTGTAGGAAGATGCAGTTTTTCTGTCAAGAATTGTATATTATTTTTAATATTACGTTTTATTACCTTCAAAAGGCTCTAAATATAGCAATTTTCTTTCAATGAGCATTTAAACAGCTCTCTCGGATTTGACAATGCCCCACTAGCAGTGGAGGGAAAAAAAAGGGGACAAATCAGTGCTACCATGGAAGAGAGTGATTTAGTTCTTCTTCCAATCACGGGACTGTAAGTTTACTGTAAAGGATTTTTTGTCATATCGATTCCATTGGTGCACTGTTCGTTTCAGTCTGAGGCCAATTAATAGGAGTTTCAGGATATTTTTGAAATTTCCATAACTTTATTTCGGAATAACATTTTACTATTAAAACTAATTCAGATAATAGTTACATTCCTGAACCGCCAATAAATGAGAATTTTTCCTCACGAGCCACTTATTTTTTAAACATGTTTCTTAATTTTGTCTAGTTCGTTCTTTGCTCGGTTGCAGCTTCCGCTGCAACCATGAAAAGTAGTAACTCATTTAAAATTGTATGAGCCGTTCAGAGGATAATTTGGCAAGTCTGTATAAAATCAACATCGGTGCTGAGAGGAATTACCACTGGTTTCGATTTTAATGAGCCAAACCTGTGGAGCATATTTCCAAGCTTTATTGGAGTTTGGTTGTATATGCTTGAGTATGGAGAATTTATCTCTATAGTTCGTCGCCATTATTACGTATACGAATTTAAACATGGACTCGGCCAAATTTGCATCTAAGAATTTCAATATTTATATTATTACAAGAATTACAGTCAATATTTATAATTTTATTGATCCTTGTTTTTTACCATTATTCTTATTGGATGTAGTTAGTCAACGATTAGACAAGTGCTTTGACATAAATAGCTAAAAAAAAAAAAAAAAAAAAAAAAAAACATAAAGTGGACTTGATAAAATGGGTTTTTGAAATACTCTTCGTCAAAAGAACTAGAGTTTATTTGAAGAGAGATACAAAGGAATCTCATGCCCAGATATTGCTCCAGATATTCCAGAGGAAGAGAGCCCAGAGGAATATCATAAGCGCCCAAACTTGGAATTTACACAATGAGTCAACAAGCTGTTTTGGGTATTAACATGAAAAATTGTAGAAAATATAGATTTTATATGCCCGTTGCGTTGAGAGACACATTCTGTAGAAATTAAGGAGCCAATGTTCACATATGTAATAGACGTTAGACTAACTTTACTAACGTAAACGTTAGTAATAAACGTTAAAAGTTTTCTCCAGTCTTTAACTGCTCTAAGAAAAACCTTTGCTCTTATTAGCAGTTAAAAGTTCGTTATAACTATAACGTTTATTTGAACGGGCTTGAGCAAAAACTAAGCGTTCGTTTCTGACCTTAGCAGAATGCCAGTCGAGACCAAAGCCACTCTTCTAATATGGTAAGTGAAGATAAGCAATATTTACTTGAATAAGATAGAAGTTGGGATCTTGGAAGATTGGCCCAGGTCAGGCAAATACGAGAGGGGGACCTTCTGACCTGCCTAAATCTTGAGATTTGCTCCTTTATTTTTATAATTTAAAGGCAATTTACATTTTGTTTTGAGGGGGAGATGATTGTCAAGACTGGAGAAAAAGCTGCAAATACAGAAATTAACTTAAAAAGAGCAATGGATTTAAAAATCTTAAAACTTGAAAAAAAGCAATGGATTTCAGGTCTATTCGTATGTAATAGCCTTGTAAAAGAACGATAAGAAAGTGTAACTATACATTTATAGCAATCTAGAAACATGGGTTTCTGAATCCAAGTGGGCTTTAATGAAATAAAATACACTTTATTCACGTGCTTGCGTATTTCAATTTTCAGGTCCGACATAACTGGTCCTACACTAGCAATATGTGTCGACAATACTTTTGTTTTGTAAATTTTCTGATACTGACATGCAAGTTGGAAATGAAAATAACAGTTTGTTTTTAATATCTTACCTATAGTTAAATTAGCATTCTTTTTGTTTAATAAAAAATTCTCTTGCATAGTGAGCCATGTAACCATGAGCCATGTGAGCCATGTAACCCGTTTCATTTTTGCTCTTTTTGAAATTTAGCTTGTTTAATAATGACCAGACCTGTCCTCAGATATTCTGAAGAAATTGTTTTTGTTCTTGACCTAGGTTGTCAAAACTTTTTGGGATCTAAGTGACAAAAGAAAATTTGCGGGCTGGCTTGACTTTCACTACAATTTTTAAGACTTCTACTTCTAGCTGCCTCACGGTTTCTTGGAATGTAAGAAAAATAATCAAAATTAACAAAAGTTTGATCTGAAAAATAGCGTATATTTGCCCAAATAGTGACCTATTTAGACCCTGTTGTCATTCAAGAAGAAAAGGCACTAAAAGTTCCCTTTGACCATACTTTTTTTTTTTTTTTTTTACATTAGGGCGTCATATGAGGTTACGTCCTCACTCACGTGCGTGTTTAGATACAGTACCAGAAAAAAAAAAACATTTCTTCTCCTCTGCCCTTTTTACCCTTCTTCTTCTTCTTCTGAAAATCAGTACTTGAAGTCTCAAAACACTCTCTTTTTGGGTTCATACAATATTTTTTCACTTTAGTTGCTTCTAATCTTCTTCTTCTTACATCCAATTGCAGCTACAATAACCAAACTGAGACAGGTTTTGGGGTGAGGGCAACCATACTAAACTATATTGTCGCACGGTAATAAACGAGTAATCTTCCTGAATAATGGTCTTTCTTCATTTCCTGGCATCTTGATATTAAGTAACTCACTTGTGTCTGGCTTTGTTTTTAGTCTCGACAAAATGTTTCTAATATTTACCCTTTTTCGCCTCTGCTATTTTCTTTGACCAAGAAACAATATTTACCTTTTGAACTGAAAAAGCACTATCTGACAGAATCTTCTTAGTTCCTGAGACCAAAATACAAAAAATCTTCACTTTTATTTCAAAGATATTAAGAATTCCTTAGCTTCAAAGAGTCACATTGGCTCTCAACTTCCTAGTTTGTAATTATATCAATATCTTATCTTTGATTTGGATTTATAGCCTTTGCGAGATTTTATTTTCAAGGAAAACAACCTTTTGCCCTGATTCGTTCACTTACAGTCTTGCAAGTTTTCTTACAATTTATGATCGAAATTCTAGACCAGATTGAGAGTTTTAGTCGAACAATATGGGGTTAATCGATCCCAAACTTCAGTTTTCCAAAAGTGTTTAGGTTTTGGAAATCATAGAAAGTTATAAAAAACAGTTTTGTTTAGATGATAGTCAAGTTTTTTGGCGCTATTGTTAAACGTTTAAAATAATCGAGATAGAATGTAGTTAAGAACAATTTTGTGACAACACAAAGTTCGAAATACAAGGAAAAACAACACAAAAACATAGTGACGACAATGGAAAATGAAAATAAAACAAAACGAATAAAAGAGAAAACAAATTAGCAGAGAGACAATTACAAACAAGCAATAAGGTGGAAATAAAGAAAATATAAAAAGGAAAAAAAGCAACAGCTAATCTGACCAAAAAAAAGTGCGATGCCCGTTTTAGTTCAACAGAACTGTTAGTTTTAGGACGCACGTAACATTCAGGTCATGATGCTTCAACCTCGTGAGCTCTATGATTTGAAAAGAGTGGGAACCAATTTTGGGTTTTACACCCAAGAATTTAAAATGAATTAAATTGTGAGTCACAAAAAGACGAAGATTGGAATTACCAAACACCAACATTTAGTAATCTTACCAGAAATACATAACCAAAGCCAACGAGAATTCTTCTTTTTTTTATAGCGCCAAGGTTTTCATGCTGATTTATGTTGTTTTGGGTTGCTGAATCAAAATACAAAGTCAGTTTTCTGTAATTTTGTTAAATGTATCACTATCATCTACAATTGAGCTTACTTTTCAAACAATCTATGTATCAATGCTATAAAAGGATATAACACTCGTTCCTGTACTTTTTTTTCTGGGTATTGATAATGGAGCGAGGAGTGCCACTGAAGTTAGTTACTTGGAGAGTTCTCATCGTGGCAGTTAAGTGGATGCGTGCCAGAAGCAAAATTTTTGATCAGGATATAATCTTTAACAGTTTTAAAATTGTGTCATAGGTTGATGTGCTGGTATGTTTTGAATCACAAACAAATGCATTCCGGTTCAAGTAGAAGAAATTGTGCGAATCATACAAAAGTATTTTGCTACGTATGTGGAGATAACTTATTGTTATCACCACATACGTTATCTCCGTTATCCCCACATACGTATTGTTATCTCCTTATATCTTATCTCCACTACGTATGTGGAGATAACTTATATCTCAAGGCAAATTATTGCTAATTTTGTAAGGAAAGCATAGCTTGGGTCGTTTGGTGTCAAATTTGGTGACCCGCATAAGACATGGGCACCTAGTGCTGCCGGCAAAGCTTTTGCGAAATGTTTGCGACATTTGACTATAGGGTAAGGAAAAAGTCTCAATTTTGGCATACCAGTGGATAAGAGGGAACCGACAAGGAGGGAACAATGTTGACGACTGCTATTTCTGTTTCCTAAATATTAATGTAATAAATAGAAAAGACAGGAGTAAGTGGTATTATTCTGATTTATCCTCTGCAAGACGACCAGCTACTCACGATCATAAGGTAGCAGCATCAACATTTAGCCATCAGAGCTCAGTGAGGAAGAATACTGCTCCTTCGATGATCCTCCTGATAACAATGATCGTGGTAACTGTGATTATGGGAGAGTTTCAACATTTCCTCAACAATTTAATCAAGAAAAGCTAAATGACTATGTTAGAATTTAATCTGCCAAAAGAAGCTTCAGAATTATTTGCCTTCAGATTGCACGACAAAAATTTTACCAAATCGCAGGAACCAAAACCAAGCAAGGAACCAAAATCATATATTACAGTAAAAGAGAAAAGTATTGCTAACGCTCTTTCAATCGAGAACACAATCTTGTATTCTGTGATGATATCAAGGCCTTCTGCAAAAAATAAGCATTCTAAGAAATTCTCCGAATGACTTGCACTTATTCTTTGACAGTTCCAAGCGAAGTCTAAAATACGCTCTTTCACGCATTGATAACAACTTTGAATTCATACCAATTCCTCACTCAACAAAATGAAAGAAGAATGTGACACTGTGACCTTAGTTTTTGAAAAAACTAAGTATTCTGAGTGTGAGTGGGTGAATTGAGTGGGATTAAAGATGGTAAATTTTCTTCTTGGACAGCAAAGTGACATCACAAAATTCCTTTGTTTCTAGTGTCTTTGGGAAAGCAGAGACAAGGAAAACCACCGGCTGAAAAAGGAGTAACCTCAGAAATAAATTATGGTTCTTGGGAACAAGAATATCATTAATGAGCCTTTAGATAAACGAGAGAAAATCCTACTCCTTCCACTGCATATTAAGCTGGGCCTAATGAAGCAGTTTGTAAACTCTCTAGCTAAGAACAGACCGTGCTTGGCATTTATAGGAAGAAAGATGCCTCATTTGACCACTGAAAAGATTAAAGGTGGAGTTTTTGATGACCCAGAAATAAGACAACTCATGAAAGATAATGTGTTTGTAGATTCCATGAATGAAGCATAGGGCAAGGCATGGACATAATTTGCTTGAAGTCATACAAATTTTTTGGGTGGCCACAAAGCTGAAAACTATTTTATGCTGGTAAAAGTGAATTTCTTCAGCTTCAGAAATTTCAGTTGTAACATAAGTATTAAAGTTCACTATTTACCTAGCCACTTGACCTGTTTTTCAGAAAATTTTGGTGCTACCTGTGAAGAACAAGGGTAGGAAAAATGGAAAACTCCTATGATGGCAAATTACTGCTGTAGTTTGAAAAGAGAATGTTGTAACAAAAAACAATCAAGAGTGTCATGCAGGGGAGTAATTTGCTATGGGGCAGGGAGGGGGGCAACTGCCCTTCACAGATCTCGGTTTTCCCTCCTCCCTTCCCAGACCCCCATTTGCCCCCCCCAGCTAAAATTCAGTTTCTTCAAAATCCTTTTCAAAACCAAGATAAACCTGCATAATTCAAGCACGAACAGAAACAGATCAGTTTTTTAAGTACACTAATTAAAAAAAAATTTCCACAAAATAAGTTTTTCAAAGAAAAGTAAAGAACTCTATTAAACCAAAAACGAGTAAAAATAAAATCAAATAATCTACCAAGTGTGAAACTACCACAAATCAGCATCGATAAGTAAATGAAACCCAAAACGAACAGAAATTACAATAAATAACCGAGTCAAACTCAAAACGAACAGAAATTAACATGAGTAGGGCTCAAAACCCCTATGCCTTCCCAAGGCCAGAACATAATTTGCACGTTACTGAAAAAAAATATAAATGTTTTTACTTTTATAATTTTAATAAATCAAATAATATTAACATTTTGATTAACAAAAATCAGTATAAGTATATTAAACTGACAATACTCATTCCATTTGTATTTTTTTCAGTAAAGTGCAAATTATGTTCTGGCCTTGGGAAGGCATAGGCGTTTTGAGCCCTACTCATGTTAATTTCTGCTCGTTTTGAGTTTGACTTGGTTATTTATTGCAATTTCTGTTCGTTTTGGGTTTCATTTACTTATCGATGCTGATTTGTGGTAGTTTCACGCTTGGTAGATTATTTGATTTTATTTTTGCTCATTTTTGGTTTAATGGAGCTCTTTACTTTTCTTTGAAAAACTTATTTTGTGGAAAAAGCTTTTTTTAATTAATTTCTGTTCGTTTTATATTGACATAGTCTTTTCAGGGAAAAATAAAATAATAGTTTAAATCTTTTTTTTTAAGACTTTATAGTTTGGCCTGCTATTTGTATGCTGGAGAAAATTTTTCAGCAATTTTTAACAAAATGCACCATTTTAAAATTCTGGACACAAATAGTAGTGTTTAATTTAGTTTCATACCTCCTCTAGTTGACCTGAAATAGTAAACTTGATATTATTCGCAAAAAAATCTGTTTACTTTCTTTGATAGCTTGCATATACTTACGCTATTTTGATTTGGTTAAATTTTAAGAGCAGAAGTAGCGCCGAAAGTTTGAATATAATACCCTCAGTCGTTCTTGTGATACTGCTGAGATGACTTATTCAGAATTAGCATTTACACAGTGCATTTTGATTTAGTCTTAACTTAAAACCTTTGCCCTGGGGACTAAGGGGGGTTTGTCATTCTTAAACACATAATTTCCAGAACTTCCAACTACGTTGAACAAAATGTCTATATCTAAACTTTGATTGAATGTGTTCTGGGAAATGGTGGGCGTGAGAGGGGGGTCAATTACTCTCCACTCACTTTCGACTATTAAAAAGAGCCATTTCAATTTTCAAACAAATGAGCCCTTTTTGAAACATTTACAACAACTTTCTATATAAACCTTATATGCCCCCAGGGCATAACTTACAACCCTTCAACTGAGGGCTCTGAGGGGGCTATCATCCTAAAAGACCTAATTTCCAGAACTTTCGACTACGTTGAACAAAATGTATATCTCAAAATTTTGATTGGATGTGTTTGGGGAAATGGTGAGCGTTAGAGGGGGGTTAGTTGCTTTTCAATCGCTTTCGACTATTAAAAGGGCACTAGACATTTCAATTTTTCAATTGAATGAGCCCTTTTTGATGTTTTTACAACTTCGCTTTCTATAAAAACCTTACAAGCTCCCAGGGCATAACTTACAACCCTTGCCCTGAGGGTTGTGGGGGGGGGGATGGGTTGTCATCCTTAAGGACCTAATTTCCAAAACTTTCGATATTAATAAGGGCACTAGCCCTTTGAATTTCCAATCGAATGAGCCCTTTTTCAAGTTTCTACGACAAAGATTTCAATAAAAACCTTATATGCTCCAGGGAATAACTTATAACTGTTGCCCTGAAGACTGTGGGGGGAGTGTCATGCTCAAAGGTACAATTTCCTGAACTTAGAAAACTGCGTGGAACAAAATGGCTAACTCAAAATTTAGATTGGATGTTTTTGGAGAAATGGTGGGCGTGGAAAGGATGTCAGTTGCCTTCCAATCACTTGCGACTATTAAAAAGAACACTAGCCATTTCAATTTCCAGTCGAATGAGCCCTTTTTGAAGTTTCTACGACAACACGTTTTATAAAAACCTTATATGCCCTAGGGCATAACTCACAACCCTTGCCCTGAGGGCTGTGGGGGAGTGTCCTCCTCAAAAACATAATTTCTATCTGGAAATCAACAACGCTGAACAAAATGGCTATCTCAAAATTTTTATTGGATGTGTTTGGAGAAAAGGTGGGCGAGAGATGGGGTTAGTTGCCCTCAAATCACTTTTAACTATTAAAAAGGGCACTAGACTTTTGAATTTCCAATCGAATGAGCCCCTTTTCAAGTTTCTACGACAAAGATTTCAATAAAAACTTATATGCCCCAGGGAAAAATTTATAACTCTTGCCCTGAAGACTGTGGGGGGAGTGTCCTGCTCAAAGGTATAATTTCCTGAACTTTAAATTGCGTGGGACAAACTGGCTATCGCAAAATTTTGATTGGATATGTTTGGGGAAATGGTGGACGTGGTAGGGTGTTGGTTGCCTTCCAATTACTTTCGACTATAAAAAAGGGCACTAGCCATTTCAATTTCTAATCGAATGAGCCCTTTTTGAAGTTTCTACGAAAACGCGTTCTATAAAAACCTTATATGCCCCCAGGGCATAACTTACAACCCTTGCCCTGAGGGCTGTGAGGGTGTTGTCATCCTCAAAAACCTAATTTAAAAAACTTAATACTACGTTGAATAAAATGGCTATCTCAAAATTTTGATTGGATGTGTTTGGGGAAAAGGTGGGCGTGAGAGGGGGGTTAGTTGCCCTCCAATCACTTTCGACTATTAAAAAGGGCACTAGCCCTTTGAATTTCCAATCGAAAGAGTCTTTTTTGAAGTTTCTACGAAAACGCGTTCTATAAAAACCTTATATGCCCCCAGGCCATAACTTACAACCCTTGCCCTGAGGGTTGTGGGGGAGTGTCCTCCTCAAAAACATATTTTCTATCTGGAAATCAACTACGCTGAACAAAATGGCTATCTCAAAATTTTGATTGGATGTGTTTGTGTCAGCTTAATATACAGAACAAAAAGATAAAATTAACACTTCAAAGTAATACATGTCCAGACGAAAATAAGAACAGATCAAGAAAACAAGGAGCAAAGGGCAAAACAGAAAAAGAAGAAGAAAGGACAGAAAAAAGAGTATAGGACAACCAAGAGCGAATATAAACCAAATAAAAATTTAAAATGAATCTAACATTCGTATGTCCCCACATCCTGATAAGAAATAGTGCTCAAAGCACAATTTTTTATTGACGAACGATTCTCTGGAATTATTTTATCAAGATTAAATTTATTTGCAATATAGGGGATCTGGTACCTTAATGAAAATCTAGCCCTTTCTAATTTAAGTAAAACAAAATAAATCTTCTTGGAGCGAACATAGACAGAAAAAAGGGAACCCCGGCAATAGCCTTTTCATGGGGATAGTTTGTTTGTGATTGAATGTCAAAAAACCTTTTGAATGTTTTTGTTTGTCCTTAAAATAAAAAAAATAGTTAAAATAAATTATTAGCTTTTTTCTGTATTGTTCTTAGCTTTCATTTAAAATTGTCTGTATTATTCACATCATATTTTCATATCTAAAAAATTCGAGATCAGACCAGTCAGACCATCGCCTGGTTGAATCCAAAATTTTAGTTGAATTTCCAGTCTAAGTTGGTTACTATTTTCTCCTGGCCACTTCGTGTAGAAGGAGTGATCGTAGAAACTTCAGAGTTGGCTCTTTCGAACGCAAATTAAAAGCTGAGCCCCCAAGGACATCAAACAAACATTTTGAGATAGTCATTTTGTTTATCCCCCAATGACATCAAACAAAAATTTTGAGATAGTCATTTGTTGTTCAGAAACATTAAGAGTTCTCATAAGTATTATCCGGGGTCAAAATACATAGCCCCTGAAGCACTAAGGACAATGGTCCTAAATTACATAGATTAGCCATTGTGGAGCAATAGGCTTCCGTAGAAAAGTCCTTAGAAATCATTCGCTAGGTTAAGATTCTCAGAGTTTCACATGGGCATAATCTAGAAATTACACGGGTACTTGAGTAAATCAAAAGACGCTACTGAGTTTTCAAATTACATGCATGTCTCAAGAATGGCCTGGGGGCTCCAGACGAACCTTTCAGGCAGTGTATGTGTGCAAGAGGAGATGAAGTGTGTCACAAATTTTGACTTGGGTGGGGGAGAGGTAGCCCTAAGATATTACTTGTATCCAGGGCATTAAAATAGCAAGCCATGATAATAAACAAAAATTGGTTGAGCAAGGAAGAGGGGGACTTGAAGACTTGTATAGTAAACTGGTTGAGCAAGGAAGAGGGGGACTTGAAGACTTGTATAGTAAATTGGTTGAGCAAGGAAGAGGGGGACTTGAAGACTTGTATAGTAAATTGGTTGAGCAAGGAAGAGGGGGACTTGAAGACTTGTATAGTAAATTGGTTGAGCAAAGAAGAGGGGGACTTGAAGACTTGTATAGTAAATTTTTAAGCCCAAATTTTGCAATTTTTCATAAGTGGTCATTCTGATCATTGTTGAGGCCATTCAATCCCAGAAATTTAAAGGATTAGATGAATTTTTTTGTATGTGCGCCTGTGGGTCCTAAAATTAGGAATAATTTGACCACCATCTTATGTACAGGGAAATGCTATCGTACCAACCGTTTTCTTACTTCTTTTTACAAAGGTACCAGAATTAGCAAACTTCTATACCTATTCTAGATCACAAAGAGAACTGGCCCGGGTACCAAATACTCGATTTTAGTGAGAATCCTTTTGTGACTATAATTTTTAAAGATTTATTCCCTCATTAAAGCTGAATCATTAAATAAGACTTACATCAATATTTTAAAAATAATTCTTAACAATTCCGAGGCTAGCATTCCTTTCGTTTGAGCCGAGAACATTTTCAAGACATAAGAACAAATGCTGCTTTTCCGACTTTTCTATTGCGTTGAATTATTCAAACAGCATACATTTAAAAAGGATTGTTTTTAAGCTTCCTTGTTTTTGTTCTTGGAAGTCAAAGCCTTGGAGGATTTGCTATGACAAGTAGTCAGTGATAAAAGTTAAATGACACTACCCAGTTATAAAACAAATTCAAAACCTTTTCGTCTAGCAACAAAATTAATGGGTCCGACATAGAAGGATGTAAATTATTGTCACCAATTCGTGCATGTTTTAATACTAATCGTTCTTAAATTAACTATATAATAAATCAAATGTAAAAACAGGGTATGCATGTTATCACTGGTAAATCGTTTACAGATTCATAGGACTTCTATATCTCCTGTTAAATACTTGGCTCCTAATAATTAGGCTTTTTTATGCCGTTTGACTATAGTCCAGGCTCCAGGTGTTGAAAATTTGAAACATACCACGACGGAATGGGGCAGGTACGAGAATTACGCTACCCTCCCCCCCCCCCTAAATCGACCATGCTGATTCGGAAAATACCAATGGCACCTGTTTGCGACGGGTGGAACACTCCGAAACTTTACATTTTATTATATTTTGGTGTTTCATGCAAGAAAATGTATCTTCCACAAAGTTTGAGCCGCAGTTTTCCGCTCAAATACGAGATAGAAATATTTAGAGGTCATAGGATGTCTTCATAACAAACTAACACGAATATTTAGAAAAAATGGCAGCACTGACGCAGGTAAAGAAATTAAACAAAGTCAGAATTAACACTATTTATTTAATACTCACATTCCCAAATTCATTACGTTTTTTTTCGTAGCACCCTTCTATTTCAAGTAACGCACACTTATTCCTCGTTTGAATTAGCCTCTGCCTCTCAGCCCTTCCCACAAAAAGAGCACAAAATGTCGCAACCTCTATCTGCACATGGACATTTTTTTCCACAAGATTTACACATGCAATAAGGCGAAGTTTTCAGAATAGTGGATGGCCAAGCAGGAAGGGGTAATTTAGTGAGTACTATACATCAGTCCTTCCTCTCCCATCCAAAATCAAGTGGAGAAATGTGCGAGGGGCGAAACATAAGGCCCTGCAGAATAATGGACCACTGGTAAATGCACCTTTTCACATGTAAGGCAAAGGAGTCGTCGATTGGAGGCAGGCTCTTCAGCGTTTTCTGACGAGGGAACAAGTGAACGTGGAGGTCATTCAAACACGAAAATTCCTCTGATTTTCTGAATGAGACGATCAAAATCTCGCAGCACAGCTTCATAATATCTTCTTCAAGCTCAACTACTTGGTCGATTTGTTCCAAAATCTGTTCAGTAAGAGCAGATATTCGAGGTAACCACGGCACAGCTGCTCTAACGATCGTCTTCTTTCCTTTGGAGAAAATAAAGCTCACAGCATCACAACCGGTGAAACAGTGTAAAAACGCAATTGAATTCACTAGAGACAGTGGGAGTCTATTTGCAAGTTCAGTGATCGAAATGTCTTTGTCCCGCAAGCGAAAAAAACCTTAGGGGTGGCATGGCTTTACTTTTCAATCCCCTTAAAAGACTGAAGCAAGATGAGCACAATGTCTGTGTCATTTGCTTCCAAGATTACCTCCGTGCACCCTGTCCTGACACAGAAACTCGTATAAAGAGCGACACGGGCATGTGCTTCTTCATGTATGGTGCTCAGTTTCATTCGCAAATCTCTCGCAGTTCACAGTCTGATTACCTGGAAGCAGCTGAACTACTTCAGTTGTATCTGCAAATCCTCCTGATTGGTACACTGGAAAAGCAAGGACTTTGTGGTCAGTACCGGTCCAAAGGTCAAACATACATTCTATAAGCTTGGCTTTACTTTGGATATCAAGCAGGATAGAGTCCCAGCTGTCAAGAACCATATTCGGTTGAAATGAAGAGGATTTTTCAGGCCTGTTCCCACGCCGCTCATGGCCACTACTACTGTCTTTCAAAGAAACGACTTCACAACCCTCAATGTCTTCAAATAGTCCTTCATAACGATCAGCTACAACATCCAGCTGAGTTGTTTGTTCGAGAACTTTTCCTAGGATATTCATAGAAGTCCTTTTAGCAACGTCTAGTAAAATTTCATCCCTCCTAGGAGGTTAGCCTCATATAAAGGGCATAAAATCAACAACAACTCCCACACTTGCTGCCTCTTGGAAACTCGGTACTACAGCTGGCCACTTTTTGATGGTAAGAGAGTTTTTTCAGAAATTATAATAAAGCACACTTACTGACAGTTCTTAAGACATTGCTTCCACTTTGCGTAACCTCAAACAGTGCCAGTGGATATGAAATAAGTTCATGACTTAATATGTTCTGCAATATATCGGTGCGTGAGCCCTGGTCAGTTTCAACAGCGACTATAATCCGTTTGAACGCATCTAATTTCGTGTTTGGGGCCAGGCTACAAGGTTGTGGGTTGAACGGCTTAAACCCTAAATTCCGAGAAAGCTGAAAATTAAAACGAAATAAGGCTTTTCAAATTCTGGTAACTGAAATTCCAGAATTTTTTTAATTATGTGAAATGATTATTGTGTTCACATAGAGGAGTAAATTATGAATCAAATGGTCTATTTATTTCATATCTATCTCTTTACGGCCTGACTGGAATCAGGCCATAATGAGATGCACTGCAATCCGTGCAGTGCAAAAGAAAATCCTTTCCACTGAAATTCATTACCAGCTTTGTGTCAGTTCTGATGCCTGGCAAGCAAGTGCCAAAAATACAGCTATTGGTTTGCCAATCAAAATGGTTTGGACATGGATCAAGAGAGTAAAAGCAAACTGACATGATATAGGCCTTAAACAATGAGAACTCAAATATCAGCTTCAGAGGAATATCCTTTCACTCAAGACTTTCGGTTAATAGAGAAATTACCCAATGAGACCAAGTGATGATGTACAAAAAGGCCTTACTCACAATAACATCACATGCTATGTAGCCCCCACTGAACAAACCAAAAAACTATCACCAGGAACTTCTTTCTCCACTTCTGTTGTCTTGATTCGGTCTTGATACTAAAACAATAGCAATCAAACCAACACAAATCTTGTTTTTTTTTTCTTCTAAAGGGCGTCGGAAAATGACGTCTGAAACCGGCGTTTGTGGCTTTTGCTCGCTAGATAGCACTTTTCGGGGAATAGTAAAATAAACTCTAAAAAACTGAATTTTGATAACAACTAATCCATCAAAAGAATTGGATTTTTTTTTGCTGATAAAACACTCATTAAATTTAATGTAACTAACTAAGTAAGTTTTATTGCGCTAAAATCCCTAGGGCCATGGCAAAATAAAACTAAAAAGAATATTACTTTTAAATAATTGACATAACAATGAAAAACACAACATAAACAAAGAAAAAACCCAAATCACAAAAATTTACTTCTTTGTTCCATTGCCAACCTGAGAAATCGTCCTAAATTTTTATCACTTCCAAAATATTCATCCCTCAGTATATTCACCAGCCATCTCTCATCAAAACTACTTTTTCCATACACTTCATTCCTTAACTCACTCAATTCTACACACTCATATATCACATGACCCGCACTCTTTTTCATACTTCCACTCATCGGGCAAAAGTAAAGGCCATCTTGCCCTCTCTTCCTCCCAAAATACTTCCTCCTTACCCCAATTGGTAAACTATCCCCCTTCATTCAATTATATATTCCAATTCCCCTTTTTTTAAATTCACCTTACACGAAACCCCTTCACCCCATGTTTTCTTCACCAATGTGTAAGGCACAGGGAATTAGAAAGACTTCTTGTATACTGCCAAACCTGTATCTCTTGATCTTTGAAAAGTATTTCTTATCCTTTTTGCAACCTCTTTATGTACACCTAAACCGTTATCATCAAAAGCAAAAAGCCTGAGGAAATTTGCGGGATTTTTAAAAATGGGGCGATAGAATCCGACAAATTAAAGAAATCCTAATGAAAATCACACCATCAGATTCAGCGTATCACAAGCAAGCAAGCCTATTAGGCTTAGGTCATGTGTTCGCCTGTGAGTCCAAGCAAATTCAGTCCCCCGTTTTATATACAAGTCCAGTGGACATTGTCCGTCATGAGTCAACCCAAAATCATCCTGATCATCCATCCCTTGGTTCTATGAATATGTACCTTAGTTCTGCCCTAGGATGGATGGATGGATGATAGACTATCTATCAACAAGTGAATTGACATTATTTTTATACAATCCTAAAAAAAGGCTTATGCCCGATTTGCCTCTTACTCCGACTATCTAGCTTGACCTTTTCTCCAATTAGCCATGACTTGATGGCAACTTGATTACCAGAAGAAAGATCACGGACGCCAATCCAAAAAGAAAGAGAAATTCTCTATGTGGGACTATCCACAGAAGAAACTTTCCATTGGGAGGGGGGAGGAAAGAGGGGTCCTGAAAAAAATTTCAAAAAAGGAGGAATGCCAGCATGATTTGAAATCCGGTCATATATTAAATAAAAAAGCCTTTTTCAAGTGAAGCTAAGGAGAAATTTCCAGGCCGAATTGTCCACAGAAAGTTTTCCCGGAGGAACTTTCAATGAGGTTGTCCTTGAGGAATTTTTCGGGGGGTTTTACGCGGATGAAACTTTATATTATTTTTACGCGGATGAAACTTCAAACTTTTTTTTCATGCGGAGGAATTTTCAATGGAGGGGAAGGCGGATTTCCCGGCATCATTTGGAAGATGATTAGAAATTGAATAAAAAGACAAGTTTTTTCACGGAAAGTAAGAGCAATGTTAAAACTTAAAACGAACATAAACTATTCAAGATATGAGGGTGAATGCCCCCTCCTCAATACCTCCCTCTTTGTTTGAGTGACCTCTATGGAAATTAGACCCTAGAATCCAGTTGTTAATGCAACTATCAATCCCATCAATAAAAATGTGAGACAACAATCAAAGCTAATTCTAGAAGTGAAGTGAAATAAATATAAAGATTACTAAATTGAGAGTGACAAATTGATGAACGAATAGGTGGTGGATGATAAATGAATGATTGGAAATGAGTATGGGCTATAGCTGTAACTATTGTCCCATCAATCGAGACGTGAGCCAACAAACAAAGGTAACCCTAGAAGCTAAACTAAATGATCTAAAGGCTTCTAAAGTAACCTGAAAAAATTGACAGTTACACTTTGATGAACGAGTTGATGGTGGATGATAAATGAAGGGCTGAAAAGTACACTGATGAATATTGATAAGTCAAAAAACTTTTGCATAGAAGGAAGTTCTGAAAGAACTTGATATGGAAAGCTAGAGAATCCGAGCCCTTTCTGTGAGGCTCAAAAATATTGAAATATATGGAAAAAAATTACAGGATGCAACTTGTAATTGTATATGTATTTGACAGAATTAATGGCACCATGCTGGTAAAACTTAGGATCTGATTTGTGAATAGTCAACTATTTACCTAGGTTTTCTGCCTAGAGTTGTGTCTGTTGATACAATAAGATGTTATAATGAAATTAAGAATTTTTGATATTTCAATCAAGATTTGTCAATATCAATCGACATATTTAAATCAATATTTCAATAAAATATTTCGATCAATATTTCTCTATAATTAAGGTTGTATCATGATGGGAGTCATAGCTTCAGCCCTATAGCTGGTAAAAAAAATATGCTGATTTTCAATCCACTGATTCGAGTAATGCGTCCTCTACCCATCCTACCAAACTTCTATAGTACAACAATTCTTAAAGTTTGTTGTAGAATTTTGTCCAAAATAAAATAGTAAGCTAAATCATAATTTTTATGCAGAAAAACCAAAACGAACTTTCAAAAATATTTCTTTCATTAACCAATCAAAAAACAATGTCAATTAAAAATGAACAAGACCTAATTGGGGGCGTTTACCCTGTGTATTCATTAATAGTGATTTCTGTTCGCTATAAGTTCATAATCTTCAATAAGATAATACTCTTTAACGTAAAATTGGTAGGTCTAAATCTGTGATTACCAACATGGGGAGTAGGCCCTACCGGTGGGGCAGGGGAATATTTTGGTGGGCCATGGACAGGACGTCCACTCTTCGACTGGTTATACGTTACAGCCTTAATTAAAAATACATTTTCATGCGTATGAAGTCGTATTCAAATGCAATTAAAGAGCAAAAAAGATATATGATAGTATTGCAAAGACGTTGCATAAAAGGTGTTGTTTCCAGACTATATTTTTTATTAGCATAAAATATGTCCAGAGGACGACCCAAGAAAAGATACCAAGTTAGGGCCCTTTTAAGCTTCCTTCTGGCGAACACCCATAAAATTTTGAGTAACAAAATTTGAATATTAAGAGTACGGCATCAGGATTTTAGAAACGCATAACTGGGGCATTCCCCAAAATCGGCTGGGAACCACTGGTCTAAATAAAGCATTAGTAAGAACGAAACACTTTTTTGAAGAGGAAATACTAGCAACGATTGACCCGGTTCATCCTAAACGTCTTATTACGGTTTTGAAAAATGTGAATAGTCGCACTAAGTTCCCTCTAGGGTTTAATAGTATTATAACAATTCAAACCCCGGGCCAATTTGAAGCTAAGAACTCTGTATTTATAGCTTCAAAGCGAAGCATAATGTCATATCAAGAGATGAGAAAGAATTAATTTGAAAAGGAGTTAAGAAGTGAAACCCTGTTTTTCTTTCATTCCCCTGATCAGAGGATTTACAAGTATTAAAGCACAAACTTTAAGATTTAGATGCATTTATCCTTTATTGTTAGGCTCTTAGCAAAAATTAAAAATGTTTTAAGAAAACCTCTTTCGAATCATCTCATGTCTCCTTTAAAAACAAAGTGGAAATTACTCTCATCAAAAACAAACCAGGTAGCCTAATGCACTAAAGTATACGCAGGTGCTTTGGTCAAGTAAAAAGCTCTATCTCCCAGGTTTATTATTTATTGTTTTTTTCCCAGCCACCTTGTATACAAACTATGATGGTAGATACACTAAATACTTATTAGAATAGAAATTGAATATTGTAGATTTGTAGTGCCCTTTTAAAGGGCCAACCGTAACTTGCGGGCAACCTGCCCCCCCCCCCCCCCCCCTCGCGTGATTTTTCCCTGGGCACCCCTGTAGCACTTTGCCATATCGAATAAAAATCTATAAGATATTCATTTAACTGAGAATGATTGAAGATATAAAAATGTGCAAGGAATACATGGTCACTAACTCCAAAAGGTAATGGGCTCCCACTTGTGCAATTGACCCATTCTTCACAACCATATTTTAGGAGGGAAATAAATGAGCATATTTCACCTGGTTTAAGCAAGGATCATAGAGTGATCCCCAGAATCAGTACAAAAATCAGCCGAATCGATGCTACAGACTGATTCGGTGCAAAAACAAGCTAAGTCCCCAATTCATAAAAACAATCCTGGCCCAAAAGATTACCCAAGAATTGATTCGGTGTAAAAACTGAATAAGTCCAGACTAAGTGTAAAAACAATATAAGTGTAAGCTAAGAACTGACTTCGTATTAAAAGGAGCCATGTTCACGTTGTGGATTGCTTGATGAAAAACTGAGCGGCTTTAATCGCTAGAAAAACAAACTGTGTTATATTCAAATGCTCAAATCTCAAAAGAAAATTAATTGCATGAATTTTTTTTTATTTGAATGCTTAGTTACATGACTGACATACAATTTTGTACATTTGGACGCAACTCCATTTAAATCAACAAGCTCCATTTAACAAATTTCCTGCAGAAATTGCCTCGCACGTTGTATTTCTTTTCTGGAGGGAAAACTTTTACTTAAAAAAACTTTGAAAAATCTATTTTATGGATAGTGCAAAGGAGTTTAGGGAATGACTGAGATTGTTCGGTGGAACGAGTTTCAAGTACCCAAACCCCCATCTACGTGCCTGATTTAAACATGTAAAACAGTTGTAGCTTAAATATCTCTATTTTCAACTATCTTTGCTACTTGTTCCAAAGAGTTGACCCCCTAGCCGCTCCAAGGGATATTATATCCCTTTCCTTCTATATTACGGCTTTTGATTTTATTGACAAAGAAGGAGAAACCGTAAAAAACATAAATTACAACGAAATATTTGTCATCATTGAATGTAAAATGCAATGCTTAGTTTTCTAAGAGCAAACCTCATCAAGGACTAAATACCTAGTTGAAGGGGAGAAATGTTACCTCAGCTGTCAAAGCAAAACTGGAAGCTCAGTATTAGCCCACAATTTTTTTAATATATTTATGTTTTTTTCTTTTTCTTGCTTCGTCTTAATTTTAGGAGTTTTGAACATGATGCCTTAGTTTCGAGGCAGGACTCATTTCCAAAAAATAATTGAAAATCCTGTTGAATTGGGTGAAACACTTAGCACACTATAAAAAAGGCCAAAAGTTAACGAATGAAACATAAAACTTATAAAAGTAGTTTGCTAATACTACCTTGGTTTTAGAAACGAAGATGTTATCTGTCTTAAGATAACGTGTGAATCGTGTCATAGCCGAGCATAACTGTAGCACATTGAAGGCGTGGGTGCAGGATATTGTGACCCTTGTAATCCCCTTTTAGATATTTTCTTAAAAGGAAAAGAAAATACGAACAAATTTGACTAGAAACTCTGGTCGGTCTCATGGTGGAAACTTGTGACTGCTATCGAGAAACTCAACTTTTGCCTGATGCCTTTAGATCCGACTGATAACCGTAGTCCTGTTTGTGGAGGCAGTGTAAGAAATGTTTTCTTTTTCCTTTGTTAAAATTCAACTGATCACCACGACGCTAGTTATAGTCTCTGTTTTTCTTATACGGTTACTTCAGTAATTCCATATTAAGTGCCCTACTACTACTACTACTGCTGCTACTACTATAACTACTATTGCTACTAATACTACTACTGCTACTGCTACTACTACTACTACTACTACTACTACTACTACTACTACTACTGCTACAACTACTACTACTACTACTGCCGCTACTACTACTACTACTACTACTACTGCTACTACTACTACTACTATTACTATTACTACTACTATTGCCACTACTACTACTACTACTACTGCTATTACTTCTACTGCTGCTGCTACTATTACTACTATTACCACTACTAATTTAACACAGTGTTATTTCTGTTAAGTTAGTAATAGTAGGATACTACTAACTTAACGGACACATCCTCCGGTGTGTCACCGGAGGCTGAAACACCGGTGAGGAAACTCTTTTTTATGACTATTAAATCAAGTATTTCTTTTTTCCAAATTCGTTACTAACAACAGAAGGCAGTGGCACATATTATCAATTTGGTCAAAGAAACAAAGTAAGAAAAGAAAAAGTAGATTAAATAAGAAGAGCTAAGTTAAATCTATTAGGAGTTTAAGAAAATTTGAAAAAGCTTATTTGAAGAAGATATAGAATATGATCTTAGGGATATATGTAGGGGGAGGAGGCTCGGATATTACTTCCCCAAATTCCTATATTTTTCAGATTTCTGGGCACTTCTTATTGAAATTATCGAAATATGTTTTTTATTTTTTATTATCGCCCTCAAACAAAAAAAAAAGGAATTCCTGTGTAAGTGCCTGTATGTTCTGCAAAATTAATGAAGGCTTAAGAAATATATAGAGTGCAAATCTTTAAAAACCAGTGAAAATGCAGGTAGAAACGGCAAATTTGTCTTAAAAGCGAAACAAACGAATAAAGGTTTCCAAATGATAATTGACCATGTTTCAACAGACTCACAGGGATCGTAAGTAAAAAGACTCATGTGACTAAAAATTTATGCATTCTTTTCAATGGCTTAAAATTTCAACGGAGGCTCTTAACTAATTAGATTTTGAAAAAGTGGAGTTCTTCCCGGGAGGTGTGCAGGGAGAATAGAGTGGGGCCCGGGTCCCCCGAAAATCCTAAACTTCCAACAATTTATGGGCAACTATTATTCAAACTATCAAATAACTTTCTATTATTGTATTCTTCCCCCTGAAAAATTCCTACGTAAGTTCTTGGGCTAATTGTCTATCCAGAAATTAGGAATCTTGTGAGTGGCTTACGGATATGCGTTACAAATGCAAGCAAATGGAAATAAAGCACACTTTTTTTGCATGAAATTATAGGAAAGTAATCTCTTTTTTCTTTGGTATTTTCTATAACTATTTACCTATTTTTTAAAAGTAGGTTTGAGTGGTAATTCTTATGAAAAAATAAAACAAAAAAAAAACAATTTAAAATTGGCCGTCTGAACAGTGCACTTCAAAATTTTCTCTGAACAGTGCACTTCAAAATTTTGATAGTGTTCTTGAAGCAAATTTTAATGTTTCCAGGCAATCCTTATTTGATTTTCACGAAAAAGTAATTTCTCTGGGATTGAAAAGTTTTCTTTTTTTTTCTTTAGTTCGTTGAGTTTCAAAGCGAGTTAGTTTTAGAAACCCGTCATTATTAGCGCGCTATTTTAAGGTAAATTCTGCTTGAAGCATGCACTATTTTGGAAACCTTTCTAGTAAGAATTAGAAGAAGATCTTAAGCTTACTTGGAGCTATGGATATTCAAGCATCAATACTTCTTTTCAGCAATATTTTGACTTGTTCTTTGTTCAATATCTTGTCTTGTTTTTAATAGCCTGATAAATTGACGCCTGTAGTTACTAGTGTGATCACCTTTTTGATGTCTGAATTGATGCCTGAATATCCATAGCTGCATGTGAACTGAAACATCTTCTCCTATTTATGTTTATCTATCAGGCTAGCCTAGGAAAGTGGGGACATTCCAGGTTCGATAAAAAGCTATCAAAAACTAACTTCTTTTCAGCTGACGTTGTAATAGTTGGAACGAAAGAAAGCAACTTTGAATTTACTTTCATAGTAACTTTTAGTAAAGATAGTTAAGAGGCTTTAGAACCTGGAATGTACCCAGTTATCTTTGGAGAAACACAATGTCTTACCTTGGTAAATTTAGTAACACAAATGCAGTTGAGATTAACAAAAGCATTTTGGTTATGCTGTATTGAGTCCTTGTCGATAGGATGTTTCTATGATGCTTTTTACCTAAAAGGAGAAGTTTATTTAAATTAACATTATACATTATACATTAACATTTTATTTAAATTAACATTTATTCTTATTATTTTAAATAGTTTAATCACGCTTTTAACGGACAATGATGAGGAAGTTCAAATAATTAGTGAGATCACTGTCTTTATGGAGGATATAAATCTTCAAATATCAAATTAAAAATTAGCAAATATTCTTAAACATGTAATGTTATAGCAATAATGCCATGAATATAAGTTGTTTGAACGAGGCCTGGTCTTGGTATAAAGTTTAATAAGTAAATTTCCTTAGTTTGAAACATAAACCCTTGGGATAAAGTATGCAAACATTTAGTTTCCTAAGAAGAGCAAATAAAGACTAAGAGAAGTGAAATAATAAAAACAGAAGAATATTATATTCACGTAATTGTCATCATTTACTTTCCTCTTGAGGATTTCCATGGAACTGAATTCAAAAAGATTCTAAAGAAGAAGAAATATCTTCAACGAGAAATATCGCTCTAGATTATGCTGGATAAACGCTTCAATAACATATAATTTAATTTTCTTGAGTTTATATCTGGAAAACCATGTTCTCTTAGAATTTATGCCAGAAATTACAAACAGAAGATTTCATAGGCTCTGGGCTTAGAAATTGTTTCTTACTGTATTATAAAGGCTTAAATTTTCAATCACATAAGTAATCTGAAAATTTGAAGAGTAATAATACTGTGGAGCAGGATTAAGTTTTTCAGTCAATCTATCATAGTTGCAAATTCTAAAAAAGAAGAAAACACTCAATGAGAAATACCACTTTAAATTATGCTGGATAAACGCTTCAAAGGGCAAAAGATCCGTAAGCATACATGGTACTCACAGGATGATAAGACGGTCAAACTTATGGATTATGCTATTGTGAGGTTGTGACGTTGGTAGACTCCAGGATGAGAATATGAAAGAAACTTTCCAGAAACAGTTGAATATTGAAACTGGAGAGTCTAAAACTCGACAATGTAGAAGACAGATGGAATAATTGTAGGAAAATGGTTTATGAAGTAGCAGATGGTGTCTTAGGGAGAAGAGTAAGAAACGCAGTTGGGAATATTATTGAAAACACTTTAAGCTTGGTGAAACAGAGGAGGGGTTTGTATATAAGTATTTGAGTGATAGATCATGTGAGAAAAAGAGGAATTTAATGAAAGAAGAGAAAAGAAAATATGAATTAAGGAAGTGTGAAGTGAAGGTCATATAAAAAACTGATGGAGATCTGGAAGATCAGCCAGACAGCATAATAGTATATGATTGTATTGCCATGTTGAAAAAACTGAGAGGGAGCAGTCCATCTGCAGTCCGTCTGGTTTGGGTGTGTTTAAAAAAGAATTTTTTCGGGGGGGGGGGGTTTATAAAATAAATTTTGTCGGGGGGGGGGGGAACAAAAAAAACTTTAAAAAACGCAACAAAAATTTGTTTATATTCATTTTTGTTAAATTTTTTTAAGAGTCGGACAAATATTTCAGGGGGAGATTCAGATTCCCTAACACCCCCCTTCCTCTGGATACAGCCTTGTTGAAGAGTCACAATAAATAAAAAACGAGCAGAAATGTCCTCAGATAATGATTCAAACTTAAAACAAATAGAAATAACTATTAAATTAGATTCGAAACGAACAAAACTTGCAACGAATAATTTAGCCGAACTTAAAATGAACAGAAATTACCAGAAATATGACTGGGGCTTGCGCCTCCTAAATAAGCCTTAAGATTAATTTAAAAGAAACAAAGTTTTTCCGAGGGAAGTAAAGAGTGGAGTTGAAACTTAAAACGGACAAAAAATATTACTTCACAGCCAATCTAATATATATCAATAACACTAGTACAAATAAACCGACTAATCTGTATACAATTAAAATTATCTTAAAAACATAAGCGTAAAATTAAATATTTTGTAATAGCCGCTAAGTAATTGAACAGCATACAGAAATATTGGACTGACTTATCAGGTAGCATTCTCGTCTCGCCAGCTATAATACCAAAAATGAGTAATATACAGTCTTATTGGGAGGTAATCTACGGGGGTCACCACTTATTGATGCAAAAATGGCGCAAAAAGGTTGCTATGCCACTTACTCGAGGGAGGAGAAACCCTTGTCGGCCCAAAGTAGTGGGATTCCCGCGGTTACTCCAACGGTTCCGTGTCTACGAGCGTGATCGAATGGTCCCAGGGGCCACTTTTAAGGCCAAGGGTTACCGGTAATATTTCTAACTATCTCTCTAGACTCAACCTAGGCTGAAAAGTCAAAGATTATATAGTATAAAAAATCTTACTGTATTCAAGACACGCTACAAAATAGGAACTGACTCAAAAAAGGAATTATTTTCCCCAGCCTGCTCCGCCAGCCGCGTGTCTGCGACGGGGTAACGCGGTGGTAATGAATTTTTCCAGCCAATCCGAGGGCTTACTAAGTTACTGGTCAAACCTCCCTAACTGCGCAATTTAATACTTCGTGGTCTATGTAACCAACTACGCAATTAGGAGGACATAAAATGGCGCCACAAAATTAAAGGAAAATTAATAATTATTACTAGGGGAAGAAAAATAATTAAGGGGCCAAAAGAAAGGAATCTGGGAGGGACATTTATCTGAACAAACTGGGACCAAGGGTTTCAACAAGTCTTAAATTGTAAGAAATATGCTTTGCTGTGTTTTATGTACGAAATATTGTAAGAAATATGGGCTGTGTGCCTTGTTTTGTCTAACAAGGCACACAGCCCATTATAGACCTTCATAATTCTATTAACTGATTGCGTATTTTTGTCTTTTTATATGTTACCACAGTAGGCTACTTTCTAGGCCAAATTAACCCGTCTCTTCGAAAACGCAAAATTCTTTTACCATAAGTGCTGTTGATAGCTCCTTTTTTCGCTGCCACCGCTTATTGGATTCCTTTTATACCGCTGGCACCACTTTATTGGGAGGTAATCTACGGGGGTCACCACTTATTGATGCAAAAATGGCGCAAAAAGGTTGCTATGCCACTTACTCGAGGGGGGAGAAGCCCTTGTCGGCCACAAGTAGTGGGATTCCCGCGGTTACTCCAACGGTTCCGCATCTACTAGCGTGATCGAATGGTCCCAGGGGCCACTTTTAAGGCCAAGGGTTACCGGTAATATTTCTAACTATCTCTCTAGACTCGACCCAGGCTGAAAAGTCAAGGAAAATTAATAATCATTACTAGGGGAAGGCAAATGATTAAGGGGCCAAAAGAAAGGAATCTGGGAGGGACATTTATCTGAACAAACTGGGACCAAGGGTTCCAACAAGTCTTAAATTGTAAGAAATATGCTTTAGTATTACTTGAAATTAAGATCAAATAAGACATAATATGAAATCTGGAAAAAAACGTTTTTCAAAGAAAAGCAAAGGCCATTTTAAACTTAACCTCAGCAGATACAAATACCAGTTAAAATTCAAGCTCAAAACAACCTATAATTACTAGTAAGGAATAAATGAAACCCAAAAATGAACATAAATTAAATAAAAAATCATAGCAAAAAAACATACAACAACTAACAATATAAATGAATAAATGGATCTTAAAGCGAGTAATGCTTAGATTGAATATGAAAATCAAGCTTAAAACGAAAAAAAATATTCTGCTATTGAAGTATAAATGAAACTTAAAACGAACAGAATTAAATAAACAATCAAAGCAAACAAACAAACAATAGATATTAATGTAAATTAATAAATAAATCTTAAAAAAAGTGAAACTTAAGTTGAGTATGCAAATCAAGCTTGAAACGAACAAAAAGCAGTACAAACAAGAGTTGCCTCCTTTTCTCACTGTAAAAGTCTATAACCTACTGCGTCAAAAATGGTCACCTCAAATTTTCATTTGATGGGTTTATACATCTGATAAACTCAAAAGCGTGGAGGGCGAGAGGGGTTAGTTGCCCTCCGATTTTTTTACTCTGAGAAAATGAACAAGAACATTTTTTCCATTCAAATAAGCCCTCTCTGAAGTTTGTACGAGCATCCCTTTCATAAGAACCAAAAACGGCCCCAGGGGTTGTGTCGACACCGGAGTTTTGGTTATCTGACCTTTGAATTATTTTAAAAAATGTCTATCTCAAAATTTGTATCGGATGGGTTTGGGGAAAAAAGAGGGGGGGGGCTAGGGGCCCTTCGATCTCTTTTGACTCTTAAAAATTGAACTAGAACTTTCAAATTCTATTCAAATCAGCCCTCTCTGGAGTTTATACGAGCATTCCTTCCATAATAGCCACATATGCCCCCAGGGCATAAGTTGCAACGCCTGCCTCTGGACCCTGGGTGGTTGCGTCGACACCGGAGTGTTTATCTGACCTTTGAACTATTTTTAACAAAATGGCAATCTCAAAATTTTTATCGAATGAATTTGGGGGAAAAGGGTCGTGGGGGGATAGTTGCCCTCTGATCTGTTTTGAGTCTTAAAAACTGTACTAGAACTTTCAATTTCCAATCAAGTGAGCTCTCTCTGAAGTTTATACGAGCATCCCTTCTAAAACAGCTCTATATGCCTCCCAGGCATAACTTACAACGCCCTCCCCGGGCCCTGAAGGATTGTGTGGACCCCGGAGTTTTCGTTATATGTGTACCGGGAGTAGAACACGATGTATTTGAAATACCAAAATAAAGTTCCTTCTTTCTAAAGATAATTCTGACTCCTATAATTAAGCTAAATCTAGTTTCAAAAATAAAAAAGTCCTTAATCAGCAAAGAAAAGAAACTGCAGTCTTTGGATTTCGCTAAGACAGTGAGCAATAAGAAAGGTGCTACGCACAATATTTCTAAGGAAGTTTAAACGATAAGAACCGTGTGAACGCCTAAATCATCAAAAATATTTAAGACGTATTATTGGACGAGGGTTCGCGTCCTTGGGCCACGTAAGCCAATGGCAGGCAGTCCCTACAGCGCAGGACGAAAGAACTGCGTTTGGGAGTGGGGTAAATGTGTTTTTTAATTTTGAATCTTAAGTCAGACCTGATACGATTAGCACCGCAAATAATCTCGGTCACCATAATTGTCATTGAAGTAACCCGTTGCTGTACAACTAAGCATGTAAGTTCAATAAATCTATTGCCTTTATTATCTGTGTTTATCTCATTTTATATGTCTGCGTCTAGTCCAACAATAGGTAACTAGTTCGTATGTCTCCAAGGTAAATGCTCCCAAAGGAATCTGATCTCCAGATAGCCCGAGAAGAAGAGGCCACGCTTTTTCATTCCTACAAGCATCAAAAGTTGTCATCGCCACAGCTTAGAAAGAGTTTCTAACCCCTGCTAGCCTATAAGAATTCGTATCTCTTAAGCAAGATCTAATTGCGCCGTGGAAACAAAGCTTTGAGACGTCAAAATTTATAGTTCAATAATTCTTAATTCCTCGTAACTTTTAACGGATTAAATTAAATGAAATAATTCAAAGATATTCAATATCAGCATTAAAATACAATTCGATTAATATGTATATTAGAGGAATTACGGCATCCGGTTCAAATGTAAGAAATAAGAAATAGGGAAATAAACCTATGCCATTCATATCTGATTTATTGAGAAAGCCGGGTTTTGTTTTTGATTAATAAGAATACGTTTGATTCAAAGATTAATTTTTCTATCACAAACCATAACAAATATTATCTTCAATATTTTTCCATCGCTACAAATGGCGCGAGTCGGAAATTGGAGGAAAACTGCGAACTAGTTGGGCTAGATAATAGCCTACCCCAAAATAGGTTAAGTAAAATTTTAAGTTTATATAAACGCAAAAAAAAAAACATGGACGATCTAAATGAATTACTAATAGTGCAAAAGTTAGTCGCAAAAAATATAGAGATTGCAAAATCTATCCCGGAATACAATGGTCAATCAGATATTGACGAATTTAATATCCAATTGACCCAGTTTGTACAATTAACAAAAACAGACGTTGGAGCGTTAAAAGACATGCTGCTTCTACGATTAAGAGGCCAGGCCTTAACCTTTCTAAAACAGGTCGAACATACCATAGGAAATAACGCCAACTTGCCAATAAATACGGTTGATGACTTGTTAAAAGCATTCAAAGAGAGATTTATAGAAACCAGTTCAATAAATAAATTAAAACATGGAGTAGTGAACTTTGATTTTTCACAAAATATAAGGGAATATCTGGATAATATACGCATTTCTGTAGAAGCAAAATACGGAAGTGGTTCTGGGCAACTGTATGAAAAAGTCATACTAAATACCTTTTTGCAAGGGCTACCCCCAAAACTATATAGAGTAGTAATATCCAAGAATATTCAGACGTTGGATCTTGCAGTCCAAGAGGTAGAACGATTAATCGAAGTTGATAAAATGGTTGCTAATCATACTAATGCAAAAATACATAGCTTAGGCGACTCAAACGCGAACCTAATTTTCAAGGGCGATCAAGCATCCCCCAATTTCTTTTCAAGGGATAACTCCCCAGTAGCACAAAGAAACAAAACGCCAGAACCCGCTAGGCAGAAAACAGTACGTTTTCAGCCCATTAACCCTACAATAATAAGGTGCTATAACTGCAATCGTGTTGGCCACATAGCAAGAGAGTGCCACTACGTTACCAATCCCATACCAAGAAATGCCGTCGGTAATACGCAAAATTACGGTAACCATTTGTTCAGAAGAACAAATTTTAGCACCGGTCGTGCAATAGGCTATAGCCAGGGGGGATTGCGCCAATCAGTACCTTATAATGCGTACCAACCAAATTTGTATAGCCCTTTCCCCAACAGGCAAATTAATTACCGGTTTGAAAACCCAAATACTCGCCAAGGCCAATATAATGCGAGAATGCAATATAAAAATCATGAAAATTTGCCGATGAGAAATGAAAATTTTACAAGCCAACGGCACTGGCAGGCAGTGCCAGCAAATGGCACTGACACGAGACATCCACGTTACCATAATAATACATGGCAAAGACAGGCAGACGTAAATCATTTAAATATACCTACGGAACCTAATACGTCTGAATATCTATTACAGGCACCGACAAATGAAATAAATTCTCAGGGAAACGCTTCAGACCCCTCAGAAACATAAGTTGGACCCAGAGGGTGCCAGGGATATTTATTAGGTCCAAAACAATACTAGTGCCTTCTTGTAGTGATATTATTAACAAGTTACCTATATTTAATGATTTTTGTGTAGAAAACGTTTACTTTACGGCCTTAGTTGACAGTGGAGCTACTGTAAATATCATAAACTCTTGCGTATTTAATATGTTGCCTCTGCACATTAGGCGACAAAAGAACCCTAATAATCCCAATTTAACAAGCGTTACAGGTCATAAATTAAATGCAAAAGGGTCAATTTGCCTAAACGTAAAAAGAGACAATAGAACCTTCATGACAAATTTTATTATATGTGATAATCTCCCATATGAAGCTATTATAGGGGCAAATTTTCTAAGGTCTAATAGAATACTATTAGACGTAGCCAACGAGAAGCTTGTATACCCAGCTAAGGTGGGGGAAGAAATTTCTACCTTAAGAAATCGTAACAGAGGTTACGAAGATAACATAACAGTAAACAAAAATTCTAATGGTATAATGTCGAAGTATTTTGAACCCCATGTCTCGCAAAGACATGGCATAATTGGAAATTTGTTCAATTATCCTGAGAGATATCGCAGAAATGAAGTAAATTTAAATAATAACAGTATTGAATCTGCGAAAATAAAAATAGGAGATATGCGACAGTACAGATCAAATGAAATTAAGAAAATAGTGGAATTGTGGAAAAACATAATAAAACCAAACGTGACGCCGCAAGATGCCGCAATGGCGCAGCATAGCGCCAGTATGAATCTAATAAACAATGAAAATGAAGAGAAATATTACGGATTTGCGATAAGGAAAACAAAAATCCCTCCCAAAACGATGCAAAAAATCCAAATATCACAAATGATCGAGCCAATAATTAGCAAATCAGAAATATGGTTTGCGACACCGTCTGAAATACCTGAAAATCTGTTATGCGAGGAACAGATTATATCTTATGACAAAGGGGAAGGTTTTATTTGGGTAACCAATAACCATGAAAATGATACAATTACAATTAAAAAGGGGACGTGTTTAGTCCAAATCGAGGTTTTAACGGAAAACGATTTAAATAAATGGGAAAATTCTAAAAGAAACCTAGTTAACGGCATTAAAACTTCAAATAACGAATATCCTTTGACTAAATCGCAATTTTTAAACAAATTTAAAATGGATCATATTACGGATATGGAACTTAAGAAAAAATTATGCGAATTATTATGGAAATTTAAGGATGTATTTTCTGCATCTGAAGATGATATCGGGCTGATTCCATTTTATCAGCATTCAATTTTAACGACTGGTAATCCCGTAGCAAAACAGCCATATCGTGTGCCATATAAGCACAAAGAGTGGTTAAAAAATAAAATCCATGAATTAGAAAGAAACGAAATTATACGCCCAAGTATAAGTCCGTATAGTGCACCAGTGATCTTAGTACCAAAGAAGAATGGAGATCTTAGACTCGTAGTAGATTATAGGGCTCTCAACAAACAAGTAGTTAGCGATAAATTTCCTCTACCAAGAATAGACGAAATTCTTGACTCAATTTCAAGCAAAAACAAAATTTTTACTTCTTTGGACCTTACCCAAGGCTACCACCAAGTGAAAATAGCCGAAAAGGATGTCCATAAAACTGCATTTTCAGCATCCGAATATGGATCTTATGAATACTTGAGAGTACCATTTGGGCTTAAAACAAGTTCAAGCGCGTTATGTAGACCCCTATTGCACCTGTTAAGAGGATTAAAGAATATAATTCATTTTGTTGATGATATTATATGCGTGGGGGAAAACACTGAGCAACACTTAGCAACTTTAGCTAAGGTGTTCGAGAAGTTCAGGCAAGGCAATTTAAAATGCCGGCCTGAGAAAGTAAATTTATTTCAATCCAAAATTAAATTTTTAGGAGTAGTAGTAACCCAGGGAGAGATATCCCCAGACCCTGATAAAATAAGATGTGTTGAAAACCTCAAGCCCCCCAGAACTATGAAAGAATTAAGGGGAATTTTAGGACTTACTGGCTACTTTAGAAAATTCGTACGCAATTATGCCCAAATTGCGAAACCCCTCACGGAATTAACCAAAGGAAACTCCCATAATATCACCTCGTCCCAGGGAGCTCAAACTTCCCTAGACCAACTCAAAAAGGCGCTCACTTCTGAACCAATTTTATCACTCCCTGATTTCGAAAACGGAAAATTCATCGTTACCACTGATGCTAGTTCAAAAGGCATAGGCGCAATTCTTTCCCAAATAATCCCGGTAGAAAACCCTAACCCTCTACAGGGAACGCCTAAACAAATAGAAAAAGTTATATGCTATTCAAGTAAAACCTTATCAAAAGGCGAAAGTAGTTATTCCGCCACAAACTTAGAATTACTATCTATTATCTACCACTTGGACAAATTTAGACATTATTTAATTGGTAGAAAATTTATACTACGATCAGACCATAAAAGCTTGCAGTACCTGCGCACATTTAAAAATCCCACGGGCATTCTAGCTAGATGGATTATGAAAATCCAAGACCTAGATTATGAATTTGAACATTTAAAGGGAAAACAAAACGCAGCTTGCGACTTTTTGAGTAGATATCCAGAAAATAGTCCGTCGGAAACTGAAGAAAATGAAGTTAATGCTATTAATGCTAAAAGCAAACATGGATGTAAGAAAAACAAAGTCAAAGACGCAGTAAAAGAAAATAAGATTAACTATTGTCCCTTATCTTTGGAAAATATAAAAAGAAAGCAAAAAAAGGACGAAATGTGTGTAGCACTAATTAATTATTTTGTGAATGATGAGGCGTTACCGGATAAATTCAAAACTCTTAGAAAAGAGATAGATAATTTTTACTACGACCTTGATGAAGAAATACTGTGTAGAATTGTGACTGCTGAGACAAATAGAAACCAAGCCTCGATAATACCTGTGTTACCACAAAACTTGATAGGGCCTGCATTTGAATATTTTCATTCGGACACAGGTGGACATTTAGGAGTTATGAAAACGTTCCATAAGTTAAAACAATACTTTTACGTACAATCGGCACTGACAAAACTTAAAGAATTTGTAAGTACATGCGAAGCATGTAATTTGAGAAAAATCCCCCAGCTTATCCAATTCCTCCAATGGGAAGGGTCCCAGTAGCAAAGTACCCCTTCGATATTGTCTCATTTGACCTATACGGTACAAGTGGAGGCTTACCTGTTTCTAGCAGAGGTAATACGTGTATTCTTTCGGTTGTAGATCATTTTTCCGGATTTACTTTTGCAAAAGCATTAAAAAATCAAGGTGCTTATGCCACAAGTAAGGCATTAGCAAAATTATTTTTACAATTTGGCATTCCTAATAAAATTTTGAGTGACAACGGGAACAACTTTGTCGCAAAAGTAACAAAAGATTTAATGAGTTTCCTTAATATAGAGAAAATGGTGACAGCGCCGTACCATCCACAAGCTAATGGCAAAATAGAAAACAGACATAAAATATTTTCGAACGTTCTAAGTATTTATACAAAAGACAATAGGAGCGACTGGGATAAATTCTTACCTTACTTAACTAACGTAATCAACACTGCTTATTCCGAAGCAACCAAAGACAATCCATTTTATTTACTTCTTGGTCGTGATTTTAGAGTCCCATATGATGAGATTATTGAGTCTCGGCAGCGTTTATAACGACTCGGAGGATTATAAACAAGAATCCATAAATAGAATGAGGAAAACTTATAAAATAGTTAGGCAAGAGTTGGAAAAATGTAAAATAAACCAAGAGCTAAGAAACCAACCCAAAGTTAAGGGGAATATAGATTTCAAAGTAGGAGACTTCGTTTACCTAAAGAACGAGGCGAAAACGGAAGGAAAAAAACTTTCCAACAAATATTCTGGGCCGTACAGAATAGTCAAAAAGTACGATAATGAATATACCTTTAAAATGGAAAACCCCGATAGTGGAAAAACTTACAAGGCGCATGTTAGCTGAATAAAAAGAGCAAAATTTCCAGAGAGATGGATGTCACATCCCTCTTCTACTGATTCGTCAGATTCGGAAAATGAGCCCCCTAGGTCAAGATTGGCAGAGCTAAAACCTTTCAATTTTAAACAAGATTATTTTGAAAATGACAGTGATGAACAAAACTTTGAAGAATTTTTAGCAATGGAAAATCTAGTTGTTCCTAAGAAAAAATCCCTAATACCAGGATTTTTTCCTGAAATAAAAACGCCAAAAAGTCCAAAAAGTTATTCATCGGCAAACGCAGGAGATTTAGATTATACAATATCTCCAAAAACCCAATTCTTCCCCGATAGAATTTCGACACCATGTCCCCCCAAAAGATTTCCAGACGATATGGTTTCCCCTGCAACACCAATAGAAAGGCCCCTGTCTTTACAGGAAGAATTAAACAGAGCTGTAGAAACCCCCGGTATTACTGTAAAGAAAACTCCTCCCAAAGATTTAACTAAAACAAACCTGCGAGAAGCTATGGATTTAATAAATTTTCCCATAAAAACGAGTCAAAGTACATTGCCCGGGAATAAAACTCCAACGGATGACCAGCAAGGTCAATATCATGACATAACTGTAGTCCAAGGCCAAACCTAAACAGTGGACTTCATGGAGGGAAACCCTAATGCAAAAAATGCCTCCATCCCCCTGAAGACATGGCCTTCAAACAATGGAGGAACCCCGCAAAAACTATTGATTCCTCCCAAAGCTCTCAAGAATCTTTCAAATCCCCCGAGTTGAGGACTCAAGGCGAGGACTTAGGGAATAAACCTTCTACTTCCAGGGGAGTAGAAATTTACGAAGGAATGGCAGGTGATACCACAAAAAGTGCCACCTCTAAAAGTTCCAATCCGGATTCGTCAGAAACTAGTTCCGAAGAGTCTGATGGTGAATCAGGCCAAATAGTAGCTAAAGAAATAGGGAAATCAAGGCCGACCTCAGCAGCCGCACACGGGAAACAAACGAAATTAAAAGGGCAAGAATTTTTGAAAGAACAATACAAAAAGTTTGACCTTATTTCGCTAGACAAACCGAAAAAGAAAAAACCGCAAGAAACAGAGGAGAAAATAACGACACAGTCAGGTAGAACGGTTAAAAAACCTGACAGATGGAAATATCCCTAATTAATGTAAAGACAAATTTCAAAGATATGAATTTAACACCATAATAAATTCAAAAGTGTGCAAGTAAAGTTAACCAAGTCAATATAATGAAAAAAAAATAAATAAAATAGAATAATACGAGTAATGTCAAAACGTTGACGATCACAGAAAATAACCAAAGGTAGGAAGCTAGTGGTCTACTGAAAACGACAACTGGCGTTGGACCACGTCTTGTGGGAAGCCTGGGGAGGAACTCAAGGCCCATGATTGTTTTTGTAATTTTTTTGTGTGTAAATGAACGTAGGAAGGGATATTTCTCAGTCCTTCAAGTGTAAGAAATTATTATTTTTATGCCAATCAGGGCCAGTCAAAACAATACTTAAAGGTTGAATAGAAACTTCTGTGAGCTAGTTAAGTTTTCGTTTTTGGATCTGAATGCTTTGAAAGAGAAACAGAGAGTTTACTTTCTTATAGCTCCGAGGCGAAAAAAAAAGAAAAGCTTTTTAATTTCATTATATTATATCAATGACGTATGCTGTCCTACGGCTCTGTGTTAAACATTACTTCCAAAGAGAAACAGAGACATTAATGTCTTTAGCTCCTTGGCGAAAAATTTAATTCCACTAGTTTATATCTATGACATATACAATAACAGAGAGATCACTGTTCTATAGTTCTGTGACAAAAATGTTCTTTAATTTCATTGGTTTATCTATGACATATCTTGTGCTCTAATTTCTGTGACATATTTTCGCAAGTCAGTCACGTTATATCTTACCTATACTGACTCAGGTCCCCTCAGATTTTCCATGAAAAATCGACCCATGTCCTAACCAAGATGGATATTATCAAAAAAAAACAAGAAATTATCAGTACAGAAGCGTCTAATTATATGAAATATTTTATCTTAGTGCAGATTATAATTATTTTAGGCCTACCAGTGTAATTATGTGCCGCAAGTTTGCTTATTCATGTGTTTCTTACTCGAGAAATATAATGTTTCTTACTCGAGTAATATATGTACCAATAGCCAACTATTGGTAACTATAACCAAACAACCTATGGTACGTTTATATGTAGAATTTCACGGCGGATGTGAAATTATATCTCAATAATAATATGTAAAATTTTAAAACCATTTAATCAGAAGATATATGGATTGAAACCCTGTGTATGTCCAATGGCGATTAAGTAAAACCCACAAGGAATTCCCTATTAATGTGAAGGTGTTTCTCGCTTAACGGATTCTAATAAGACTTTAATATAATATTTATTTATTTAGTGCTGAAGGATTTGCTCAAACAATAGCCTTCTAAAAAGATATTGATGTCAGTTCTTCATTATGCTTATATTCTTTGCCAAGCATCAACTGGAATCTACGCGAACAAGCTTGGAAATCCTGCATCTAATTACCTTATTCGAAAAGCGAATATGAGGCACCAATGTTGACTTGCAATTACGGAAAAATCCTGAGACTAAGAACCTCTGCATTTCAGCCGTTAAACCCGGAGCCCCATAAGAACGTCTAAGCCAAGAAATAGGGAAGACATCAGAAAACTAGTGGGTATAGAGGTCTCCACTAGTCCTTGTTATGTCTTGTTCCCTCATTGTAGTATCGTTTGCGTAAAACCGTGTGGTTATGACGCTACACATGCGTTTCTTAAACAGCACGGACTTGCGTGAACAATGAAGGCATGAAATAAGTCGTAAAATTAGACCTCAAACTTAATAATGTAGGGTAAATAACGTTTATTTAATAAGTATTGAAGAAGTATATAAGCCCTTTATCGATGTTTCCGTTCTCAAAACAAATTTGAAGACATCTCTATTTTAAATTTTTAGATTTTTGTTGAGAATACTAATATTAGTGTATTTATTTAATTCTATCTCATAGCTAAGAAATTATAACCCAATTAATGCGTGAATTATTGTATGTGTATTTACTTCAAAGAACATGTGATTCTGCCGCGTTGTTTTTATTACAGGAAAGTAAATGGACACTTTGGTCATTGAGTATTACAATAAGCTGCCCAGTACAGATACGACCCAGTAGCATCTATTTTCATCATATCTCAACCAACGAAGAGTACTCACCATAACTCCAGGCAAGTTCATCCCAACTTCGTCTACGAAAACAACAGTTACCTTCGATCGTCGTTTCTTCGACTATGAACCACATTATGTATCAGGTAACACTATATTTGAACCTCAGTATAAAGTGCTTTAACGAACTATATAATCACATAAATGCTGAGAACCCCATCGATCAGAACAAGATAAACGCTATTTAACGATATTTGAAGTTAAGAGATACTTAAAGACATTTGAAGATATTTGAAACTGAAGTTAGAGACAATTTGAAGTTTAATTCTGAGAACCCCATCGATCAGAACAAGATAGACGATATTTAACGATATTTGAAGTTGAAAAATACTTAAAGACATTTGAAGATATTTGAAGACGAAATTAAAGACAATTTGAAGTTTAATTCTGAGAACTCTATCGATCAGCACACGATAAACGATATTTGAAGTTAAATGACACTTAAAGACATTTGAAGATATTTGAAGCAGAAATTAAAGACAATTTGAACTTTAACTCTGAGAACACCATCGAGCAGTACAAGATAAACGATATTTAACGATATTTGAAGTTAAATGATAGTTGAAGAGGTTCGAAGTTGAATTTAAAGACAATATATTAAGAGAGTCACTATAGTAGGACGACAACCCGTTTCAAAAGGCACAAATGAACAATTTTACGCGAGAATACATTCTCTATGTGCCTCTAAAATCCTAAAAAAAATGATATGCTGAGAAGAAAAACACCAACACCTGCAGTGGGAAGAATCATTTCTCAGTTGACCATTAGAACGATATTTAACGGTCATTTCCCAGTTGACTATTGGGGAAAACTTACCGTGTGAAGACAACTAGACTCAAACTGTTCCATGAAGAAACCATAACGTAAGTGCTTCGAAATTTTGCCAGGACAAAAGGAGTGAAGGACAGTAATTTACAACAGAAGGGTGTAGTACACTAAGGACACGAAAGGTGACGAATAGATGTGAAGCTACATGTTGTACTTCCTAATAACGTTGACAATTCAAAAATCCCAATAGTGAAAGTGTTTTAATGTCATCAGTGAATATGATGAACCAAATATTGTATGTTATAAATCATTCATGTATGTACCACAAGTAGAATTAGGTGTAATATTATTATGTTATTCATTTAACGTTGTATAGATAGTATGTAGTACGTCATATAGACAGCAAAATAAAAAAAAAAGCCTTGTAAAAATTGAATTAAAAAAATCTTTAGTATAGTAGCTAGCCTAGAACCATGAATAATCTTAGTCCGGTAGATGAATTTTAGATAGGGATGTAGAATAAAATAAGAAAAGTAATAGAGAAAATTTTTAGCACTCCTGATTAAGCCATAACATATATATAAAATAATTATGTAAAAAAAAAATAGTTAATAAATGGCGAACATTTAAAAAAGCCCAAAGTCGAGCAGTTACTAATGACGGGACGTCATTAATTGATGGGAAGGGTGATATGTACCGGGAGTAAAACAAGATGTATTTGAAATGCCAAAATAAAGTTCCTTCTTTCTAAAGATAATTCTGACTCCTATAATTAAGCTAAATCTAGTTTCAAAAATGAAAAAGTCCTTAATCAGCAAAGAAAAGAAACTGCAGTCTTTGGATTTCGCTAAGACAGTGAGCAATAAGAAAGGTGCTACGCACAATATTTCTAAGGAAGTTTAAACGATAAGAACCGTGTGAACGCCTAAATCATCAAAAATATTTAAGACGTATTATTGGACGAGGGTTCGCGTCCTTGGGCCACGTAAGCCAATGGCAGGCAGTCCCTACAGCGCAGGACGAAAGAACTGCGTTTGGGAGTGGGGTAAATGTGTTTTTTAATTTTGAATCTTAAGTCAGACCTGATACGATTAGTACCGCAAATAATCTCGGTCACCATAATTGTCATGAAGTAACCCGTTGCTGTACAACTAAGCATGTAAGTTCAAAAAATCTATTGTCTTTTTATCTGTGTTTGTTTCATTTATATGTCTGCGTCTAGTCCGACAATGGGTAACTAGTTCGTATGTCTCCAAGGTAAATGCTCCCAAAGGAATCTGATCTCCAGATAGCCCGAGAAGAAGAGGCCACGCTTTTTCATTCCTACAAGCATCAAAAGTTGTCATCGCCACAGCTTAGAAAGAGTTTCTAACCCCTGCTAGCCTATAAGAATTCGTATCTCTTAAGCAAGATCTAATTGCGCCGTGGAAACAAAGCTTTGAGACGTCAAAATTTATAGTTCAATAATTCTTAATTCCTCGTAACTTTTAACGGATTAAATTAAATGAAATAATTCAAAGATATTCAATATCAGCATTAAATACAATTCGATTAATATGTATATTAGAGGAATTACGGCATCCGGTTCAAATGTAAGAAATAAGAAATAGGGAAATAAACCTATGCCATTCATATCTGATTTATTGAGAAAGCCGGGTTTTGTTTTTGATTAATAAGAATACGTTTGATTCAAAGATTAATTTTTCTATCACAAACCATAACAAATATTATCTTCAATATTTTTCCATCGCTACATATGATCTTTGAACCATTTTGAAAAAATGGCTCTCTCAAAGTGTTTATCGGATGGGTTTGAGGAAAATTGGGCGTGGAGAGGGGAGGGGGAGTTGCTATTTGCCCTCTGATCTCTTTTGACTCTTAAAAAGTGAACGAGAACTTTCAATTTCCGATCCTATTAGCCCTCTCAGAAGTTTATACGAGCATCCCTTCCATAAGAACCATATATTCCTCCAGGACATAGCTTAAAACACATGCCCTCGGACGCTGGGGGCTGTGTTGACCCCAGAGTTTTCGTTATATGAGTAGAAAGGGGTCATGAGCTCGTGACATGACCACGTGGTTTATGGTTTTTCTCACTGAGAATGAAAAAACAGAATTTTTCTCACTTGAAAAAACAGGAATTTTCTCACTTTTATGGATGTTTCTTGGACGGTTATGAGTGTTGGTCAATTTATTGGATGTTTTTCATGGATGTCAACATCAATTTATGTCTGTTTAATGGTTTTTGTCAGTGAGAATGGAAAAACAGTATTTTTCTCACTTTGATGGATGTTTTCTGGATTATTGAGTCTAACAGATGATGTCATGATTGATTGATTTGTCACGAAGGGATAATGTGTTCAAGGGGAATATTACGAAGGGAATAATTATTGTTTCCAAGGAGAATGTCTCCGGAACGAAGTTTATTAATATCTTTGGAGTTCGACCAGAATTGTTTCCGGGGCATAAGTTTATAAATAACTGACAGGTGATGGCAAGGTTAATTGTAACTCCGGCGAATGTTTTGATCTTAGAGTTTAACGCGGGAAAAGGTTTCTTAGTAATTTCAAATGTGACAGCGCAGGGATGCCAAAAACAAAGGGAACACGATGAAATTATGTTTAGAGATTATTTGGGCAAAACCGTTTTAGACATTTTAGGGAATTATTTCGGCGAAACAGTTAGAGACATTTTAAAATATGATTTTAGAAGATGTTTTAGAAGAGGTTTTGAGTGTGGTCGTTATAATACACAAGTTCTAATTAAACAGTGCCGTGAGGTCCCCTGCCCCAACCCCAAAGGGCCCCGATCCCCCTACCCCGACCCAAAGGGCTCCGATCCACATATCCCAACCCCGAAGGAAGCCCCCGCTCCCCAAAGGCCCCCGGGCTCCCAAAGAGTCCCCCAGACCCCCAAAGGGCCCCCGGCGCCCCAAAGGCCCCTGAGCCCTCATTTTTTAATACTTTTTTAAGGCTTTACTATATCATTTCAGAACAAGTTCCTTTCTTAATGTCCATCCTAAACCCATTTTTCAACTTGAAGTACTTATCTTTTTCACCCACAACTATACTTTACAGCTTTTTGGATACCTCAACACCAAGAAATACTTTTCAAAGACCATTTCAGAGCAAGTTACTTTCTTAATGTCCCTCCTAAACCCATTTTCCAACTTGAAGTACTTATCTTTTTCACCTACAACTATACTTTACAGCTTTTTCGGTTACCTCAACACCAAGAAATACTTTTCAAAGACCATTTCAGAGCAAGTTACTTTCTTAATGTCCCTCCTAAACCCTTTTTCAACTTGAAGTACTTATCTTTTTCATCCACAACTATACTTTACAGCTTTTTGGATACCTCAACACCAAGAAATACTTTTCAATGACCATTTCAGAGCAAGTTACTTTCTTAATGTCCCTCCTAAACCCATTTTCCAACTTGAAGTACTTATCTTTTTCACCCACAACTATACTTTACAGCTTTTTGGATGCCTCAACACCAAGAAATACTTTTCAAAGACCATTTCAGAGCAAGTTACTTTCTTAATGTCCCTCCTAAACCCATTTTCCAACTTGAAGTACTTATCTTTTTCACCACAACTATACTTTACAGCTTTTTGGTTACCTCAACACCAAGAAATACTTTACAAAGACCATTTCAGAGCAAGTTACTTTCTTAATGTCCATCCTAAACCCATTTTCCAACTTGAAGTACTTATCTTTTTCACCCACAACTATACTTTACAGCTTTTTGGATACCTCAACACCAAGAAATACTTTTCAAAGACCATTTCAGAGCAAGTTACTTTCTTAATGTCCCTCCTAAACCCATTTTCCAACTTGAAGTACTTATCTTTTTCACCCACAACTATACTTTACAGCTTTTTGGATACCTCAACACCAAGAAATACTTTTCAAAGACCATTTCAGAGCAAGTTACTTTTTAATGTCCCTTCTAAACCCATTTTCCAATTTGAAGTACTTATCTTTTTCACCCACAACTATACTTTACAGCTTTTTGGATACCTCAACACCAAGAAATACTTTTCAAAGACCATTTCAGAGCAAGTTACTTTCTTAATGTCCCTCCTAAACCCATTTTCCAACTTGAAGTACTTATCTTTTTCACCCACAACTATACTTTACAGCTTTTTGGATACCTCAACACCAAGAAATACTTTTCAAAGACCATTTCAGAGCAAGTTACTTTCTTAATGTCCCTCCTAAACCCATTTTCCAACTTGAAGTACTTATCTTTTTCACCCACAACTATACTTTACAGCTTTTTGGATACCTCAACACCAAGAAATACTTTTCAAAGACCATTTCAGAGCAAGTTACTTTCTTAATGTCCCTCCTAAAACCCATTTTCCAACTTGAAGTACTTATCTTTTTCACCCACAACTATACTTTACAGCTTTTTGGATACCTCAACACCAAGAAATACTTTTCAAAGACCATTTCAGAGCAAGTTACTTTCTTAATGTCCCTCCTAAACCCATTTTCCAACTTGAAGTACTTATCTTTTTCACCCACAACTATACTTTACAGCTTTTTGGATACCTCAACACCAAGAAATACTTTTCAAAGACCATTTCAGAGCAAGTTACTTTCTTAATGTCCCTTCTAAACCCATTTTCCAACTTGAAGTACTTATCTTTTTCACCCACAACTATACTTTACAGCTTTTTGGATACCTCAACACCAAGAAATACTTTTCAAAGACCATTTCAGAGCAAGTTACTTTCTTAATGTCCCTCCTAAACCCATTTTCCAACTTGAAGTACTTATCTTTTTCACCCACAACTATACTTTACAGCTTTTTGGATACCTCAACACCAAGAAATACTTTTCAAAGACCATTTCAGAGCAAGTTACTTTCTTAATGTCCCTCCTAAACCAATTTTCCAACTTGAAGTACTTATCTTTTTCACCCACAACTATACTTTACAGCTTTTTGGATACCTCAACACCAAGAAATACTTTTCAAAGACCATTTCAGAGCAAGTTACTTTCTTAATGTCCCTCCTAAACCCATTTTCCAACTTGAAGTACTTATCTTTTTCAACCACAACTATACTTTACAGCTTTTTGGATACCTCAACACCAAGAAATACTTTTCAAAGACCATTTCAGAGCAAGTTACTTTCTTAATGTCCCTCCTAAACCCATTTTCCAACTTGAAGTACTTATCTTTTTCACCCACAACTATACTTTACAGCTTTTGGATACCTCAACACCAAGAAATACTTTTCAAAGACCATTTCAGAGCAAGTTACTTTCTTAATGTCCCTCCTAAACCCATTTTCCAACTTGAAGTACTTATCTTTTTCACCCACAACTATACTTTACAGCTTTTTGGATACCTCAACACCAAGAAATACTTTTCAAAGACCATTTCAGAGCAAGTTACTTTCTTAATGTCCCTCTAAACCCATTTTCCAACTTGAAGTACTTATCTTTTTCACCCACAACTATACTTTACAGCTTTTGGATACCTCAACACCAAGAAATACTTTTCAAAGACCATTTCAGAGCAAGTTACTTTCTTAATGTCCCTCCTAAACCCATTTTCCAACTTGAAGTACTTATCTTTTTCACCCACAACTATACTTTACAGCTTTTTGGATACCTCAACACCAAGAAATACTTTTCAAAGACCATTTCAGAGCAAGTTACTTTCTTAATGTCCCTCCTAAACCCATTTTCCAACTTGAAGTACTTATCTTTTTCACCCACAACTATACTTTACAGCTTTTTGGATACCTCAACACCAAGAAATACTTTTCAAAGACCATTTCAGAGCAAGTTACTTTCTTAATGTCCCTCCTAAACCCATTTTCCAACTTGAAGTACTTATCTTTTTCACCCACAACTATACTTTACAGCTTTTTGGATACCTCAACACCAAGAAATACTTTTCAAAGACCATTTCAGAGCAAGTTACTTTCTTAATGTCCCTCCTAAACCCATTTTCCAACTTGAAGTACTTATCTTTTTCACCCACAACTATACTTTACAGCTTTTTGGTTACCTCAACACCAAGAAATACTTTTCAAAGACCATTTCAGAGCAAGTTACTTTCTTAATGTCCCTCCTAAACCCATTTTACAAGTTGAAGTACTTATCTTTTTCACCCACAACTATACTTTACAGCTTTTTGGATATCTCAACACCAAGAAATACTTTTCAAAGACCATTTCAGAGCAAGTTACTTTCTTAATTTCCCTCCTAAACCCATTTTCCAACTTGAAGTACTTATCTTTTTCACCCACAACTATACTTTACAGCTTTTTGGTTACCTCAACACCAAGAAATACTTTTCCCGGAAGAAGAAAAGGCCCAAGACATAAAAAATTTAAAGTTCACTTCTAAATTTTTCCGTAGAAGATAGGAAAAGTTATACCATGATTGTGATTATTTTCTATGAAGATAAAAAGTTTCACTTTAATTCTAAATTTTCTTAAATTCAGTTCCAACCTTTCTCAAAGAGATGAAAAAATTTAAAGTTCTGTTCCAAATATTTCCCTGGAAGAAGAAAAGTTCAACTTCGATTCTGAATTTTCTCAATGAAAATGAAATAAGTTATTGATCAATTCTATTTTCTCAAAATATTATAAAATTTTCCACTTCAATTCAGATTTTTCTCAAAGAGATGAAAAAATTTAAAATATTGTTCCAAATTTTTCTTAGAAGATAGAAAAGTTCAAGTTCTAATCTGAATTTTACCAAAGAACATAATTCAATTCTAATTTCTCCAGAGAAAATAAAAAGCTTCCACTTCAGTTTAAGTTCACCAAGACATAAAAAATTTAAAGTTCAGTTCTAAATTTTTACATAGAAGATAGGAAAAGTTATACTATGATTATGATTATTTTCCATGAAGATAAAAAGTTTCACTTTAATTCTAAATTTTCTTAAATTCAGTTCCGACTTTTCACACAGAGATGAAAAAATTTAAAGTTCTGTTCCAAATTTTTCTTAGAAGATAGAAAAGTTCAAGTTCTCTTCTGAATTTTACCAAAGAACACAATTCAATTCTAATTTCACCAGAGAAAATAAAAAGCTTCCACTTCAGCTTTAAGTTCACCAAGACATAAAAAATTTAAAGTTCAGTTCTAAATTTTTCCGTAGAAGATAGGAAAAGTTATACCATGATTGTGATTATTTTCTATGAAGATAAAAAGTTTCACTTTAATTCTAAATTTTCTTAAATTCAATTCCGGCTTTTCTCAAAGAGATGAAAAAATTTAAAGTTCTGTTCCAAATATTTTCCCGGAAGAAGAAAAGTTCAACTTCGATTCTGAATTTTCTTAATGAAAATGAAATAAGTTATTGATCATTTCTATTTTTCCAAATAATATAAAAAGTTTCCACTTCAGTTCAGATTTTTCTCAAAGAGATGAAAAAATTTAAAATACTGTTCCAAATTTTTCGTAGAAGATAGAAAAGTTCAAGTTCTCTTCTGAATTTTACCAAAGAACACAATTCAATTCTAATTTCACCAGAGAAAATAAAAGCTTCCACTTCAGTTTTAAGTTCACCAAGACATAAAAAATTTAAAGTTCAGTTCTAAATTTTTCCGTAGAAGATAGGAAAAGTTATACCATGATTGTGATTATTTTCTATGAAGATAAAAAGTTTCACCTTAATTCTAAATTTTCTTAAATTCAGTTCCGACCTTTCTCAAAGAGATGAAAAAATTTAAAGTTCTGTTCCAAATATTTTCCCGGAAAAGAAAAGTTCAACTTCGATTCTGAATTTTCTCAATGAAAATGAAATAAGTTATTGATCATTTCTATTTTCCCAAAATAATATAAAAATTTTCCACTTCAGTTCAGATTTTTCTCAAACAGATGAAAAAATTTAAAATACTGTTCCAAATTTTCCATAGAAGATAGAAAAGTTCAAGTTCTCTTCTGAATTTTACCAAAGAACATAATTCAATTCTAATTTCTCCAGAGAAAATAAAAAGCTTCCACATCAGTTTTAAGTTCACCAAGACATAAAAAATTTAAAGTTCAGTTCTAAATTTATCCATAGAAGATAGGAAAAGTTACACTATGATTGTGATTATTTTCCATGAAGATAAAAAGTTTCATTTTAATTCTAAATTTTCTTAAATTCAATTCCGACCTTTCTCAAAGAGATGAAAAAATTTAAAGTTCTGTTCCAAATATTTTCCCGAAAAAGAAAAAGTTCAACTTCGATTCTGAATTTTCTCAATGAAAATGAAATAAGTTATTGATCAATTCTATTTTCATAAAATAATATAAAATTTTCCACTTCAATTCAGATTTTCTCAAAGAGATGACAAAATTTAAAATATTGTTCCAAATTTTTCATAGAAGATAGAAAAAGTTATACTTTGATTGTGATTATTCTTCATGAAGATATGGAGCTCCACTTTAATTCTAAGTTTTCTCGAAGAAGTGCAAAATGTACAAGTTCTCTTCTGAATTTTCTTAGAGAGGAGAAAAAAAGTTAGCTCAATTCTGAAATTTACCAATGAAAATGAAAAAGCTTCCATTTCAGTTCATAATTTCTCAAAGACATAAAAATTTAAAGTTCAATTCTAAATTTTTCCATAGAAGATAGGAATGGCTATACTATGATTGTGATTATTTACCATGAAGATAAAAAGTTTCACTCTATTTCTAATTTTTCTTAAATTCAGTTCATTCATCTAAGCACCAAAAACAATAGGTTAGGTTAGGTTAGGTATAAATAAATATTAATAAATAATTAGAAACATTTCTCCATGTTTAAGTTAGGCTAGGTTAGGTTAACTTATCATGAGCGCTCATGATAAGCTAACCTAACTAACTTAAACATGGTAAAAAGATTAAATTAGGTAAGGTTAGGTTAGATTAAGTTAGGTCAGGTTAAGTTAGGTTAGGTTAGCCTACGTACGCGCGCGTACGTAGGCTAACCTAACCTAACCTAACTTAACCTGACCTAACTCACCTAAGCTAACCTAACCTAATAACTTAACCTGACCTAACTAAGAAAATTCAGAATCGAAGTTGAACTTTTCTTCTTCCGGGAAAATATTTGGAACAGAACTTTAAATTTTTTCATCTCTTTGAGAAAAGCCGGAATTGAATTTAAGAAAATTTAGAATTAAAGTGAAACTTTTTATCTTCATAGAAAATAATCACAATCATGGTATAACTTTTCCTATCTTCTACGGAAAAATTTAGAACTGAACTTTAAATTTTTTATGTCTTGGTGAACTTAAAGCTGAAGTGGAAGTTTTTTATTTTCTATGGTGAAATTAGAATTGAATAGTGGTCTTTGGTAGAATTCAGAAGAAAACTTGAACTTTTCTATCTTCTAAGAAAAATTTGGAACAGAACTTTAAATTTTTTCATCTCTATGTGAAAAGTCGGAACTGAATTTAAGAAAATTTAGAATTAAAGTGAAACTTTTTATCTTCATGGAAAATAATCATAATCATAGTATAACTTTTCCTATCTTCTATGTGAAAATTTAGAACTGAACTCTAAATTTTTTATGCCTTGGTGAACTTAAAACTGAATGGAAGCTTTTTATTTTCTCTGGAGAAATTAGAATTGAATTATGTTCTTTGGTAAAATTCAGATTAGAACTTGAACTTTTCTATCTTCTAAGAAAAATTTGGAACAGTATTTTAAATTTTTTCATCTCTTTGAGAAAAATCTGAATTGAAGCGGAAAATTTTATAATATTTTGAGAAAATAGAATTGATCAATAACTTATTTCATTTTCATTGAGAAAATTCAGAATCGAAGTTGAACTTTTCTTCTTCCGGGAAAATATTTGGAACAGAACTTTAAATTTTTTCATCTCTTTGAGAAAAGTCGGAACTGAATTTAAGAAAATTTAGAATTAAAGTGAAACTTTTTATCTTCATAGAAAATAATCACAATCATGGTATAACTTTTCCTATCTTCTACGAAAAAATTTAGAAGTGAACTTTAAATTTTTTATGTCTTGGGCCTTTTCTTCTTCCGGGAAAAGTATTTCTTCGTGTTGAGGTAACCAAAAAGCTGTAAAGTATAGTTGTGGGTGAAAAAGATAAGTACTTCAAGTTGGAAAATGGGTTTAGGAGGGAAATTAAGAAAGTAACTTGCTCTGAAATGGTCCTTGAAAAGTATTTCAAGTTGTTGAGATATCCAAAAAGCTGTAAAGTATAGTTGTGGGTGAAAAAGATAAGTACTTCAACTTGTAAAATGGGTTTAGGAGGGACATTAAGAAAGTAACTTGCTCTGAAATGGTCTTTGAAAAGTATTTCTTGGTGCTGAGGTAACCAAAAAGCTGTAAAGTATAGTTGTGGGTGAAAAAGATAAGTACTTCAAGTTGGAAAATGGGTTTAGAAGGGACATTAAGAAAGTAACTTGCTCTGAAATGGTCTTTGAAAAGTATTTCTTGGTGTTGAGGTAACCAAAAAGCTGTAAAGTATAGTTGTGGGTGAAAAAGATAAGTACTTCAAGTTGGAAAATGGGTTTAGGAGGGACATTAAGAAAGTAACTTGCTCTGAAATGGTCTTTGAAAAGTATTTCTTGGTGTTGAGGTATCCAAAAAGCTGTAAAGTATAGTTGTGGGTGAAAAAGATAAGTACTACAACTTGTAAAATGGGTTTAGGAGGGACATTAAGAAAGTAACTTGCTCTGAAATGGTCTTTGAAAAGTATTTCTTGGTGTTGATGTAACCAAAAAGCTGTAAAGTATAGTTGTGGGTGAAAAAGATAAGTACTTCAAGTTTGAAAATGGGTTTAGAAGGGACATTAAGAAAGTAACTTGCTCTGAAATGGTCTTTGAAAAGTATTTCTTGGTGTTGAGGTATCCAAAAAGCTGTAAAGTATAGTTGTGGATGAAAAAGATAAGTACTTCAAGTTGGAAAATGGGTTTAGGAGGGACATTAAGAAAGTAACTTGCTCTGAAATGGTCTTTGAAAAGTATTTCTTGGTGTTGAGGTAACCAAAAAGCTGTAAAGTATAGTTGTGGGTGAAAAAGATAAGTACTTCAAGTTGGAAAATGGGTTTAGGAGGGACATTAAGAAAGTAACTTGCTCTGAAATGGTCTTTGAAAAGTATTTCTTGGTGTTGAGGTATTCAAAAGCTGTAAAGTATAGTTGTGGGTGAAAAAGATAAGTACTTCAAGTTGGAAAATGGGTTTAGGAGGGACATTAAGAAAGTAACTTGCTCTGAAAGGGTCTTTGAAAAGTATTTCTTGGTGTTGAGGTATCCAAAAAGCTGTAAAGTATAGTTGTGGTTGAAAAAGATAAGTACTTCAAGTTGGAAAATGGGTTTAGGAGGGACATTAAGAAAGTAACTTGCTCTGAAATGTCTTTTGAAAAGTATTTCTTGGTGTTGAGGTATCCAAAAAGCTGTAAAGTATAGTTGTGGGTGAAAAAGATAAGTACTTCAAGTTGGAAAATGGGTTTAGGAGGGACATTAAGAAAGGAACTTGCTCTGAAATGGTCTGTGAAAAGTATTTCTTGGTGTTGAGGTATCCAAAAAGCTGTAAAGTATAGTTGTGGGTGAATAAGATAAGTACTTCAAGTTGGAAAATGGGTTTAGGAGGGACATTAAGAAAGTAACTTGCTCTGAAATGGTCTTTGAAAAGTATTTCTTGGTGTTGAGGTATCCAAAAAGCTGTAAAGTATAGTTGTGGTGAAAAAGATAAGTACTTCAAGTTGGAAAATAGGTTTAGAAGGGACATTAAGAAAGTAACTTGCTCTGAAATGGTCTTTGAAGAGTATTTCTTGGTGTTGAGATATCCAAAAAGCTGTAAAGTATAGTTGTGGGTGAAAAAGATAAGTACTTCAAGTTGGAAAATGGGTTTAGGAGGGACATTAAGAAAGTAACTTGCTCTGAAATGGTCTTTGAAAAGTATTTCTTGGTGTTGAGGTATCCAAAAAGCTGTAAAGTATAGTTGTGGGTGAAAAAGATAAGTACTTCAAGTTGAAAAAAGGGTTTAGGAGGGACATTAAGAAAGTAACTTGCTCTGAAATGGTCTTTGAAAAGTATTTCTTGGTGTTGAGGTAACCAAAAAGCTGTAAAGTATAGTTGTGGGTGAAAAAGATAAGTACTTCAAGTTGGAAAATGGGTTTAGGAGGGACATTAAGAAAGTAACTTGCTCTAGAATGGTCTTTGAAAAGTATTTCTTGGTGTTGAGGTATCCAAAAAGCTGTAAAGTATAGTTGTGGGGGAAAAAGATAAGTACTTCAAGTTGAAAAATGGGTTTAGAAGGGACATTAAGAAAGTAACTTGCTCTGAAATGGTCTTTGAAAAGTATTTCTTGGTGTTGAGGTATCCAAAAAGCTGTAAAGTATAGTTGTGGGTGAAAAAGATAAGTACTTCAAGTTGGAAAATGGGTTTAGGAGGGACATTAAGAAAGTAACTTGCTCTGAAATGGTCTTTGAAAAGTATTTCTTGGTGTTGAGGTATCCAAAAAGCTGTAAAGTATAGTTGTGGGTGAAAAAGATAAGTACTTCAAGTTGGAAAATGGGTTTAGAAGGGACATTAAGAAAGTAACTTGCTCTGAAATGGTCTTTGAAAAGTATTTCTTGGTGTTGAGGTATCCAAAAAGCTGTAAAGTATAGTTATGGGTGAAAAAGATAAGTACTTCAAGTCGGAAAATGGGTTTAGGAGGGACATTAAGAAAGTAACTTGCTCTGAAATGGTCTTTGAAAAGTATTTCTTGGTGTTGAGGTATCCAAAAAGCTGTAAAGTATAGCTGTGGGTGAAAAAGATAAGTACTTCAAGTTGGAAAATGGGTTTAGGATGGACATTAAGAAAGGAACTTGCTCTGAAATGGTCTTTGAAAAGTATTTCTTGGTGTTGAGGTAACCAAAAAGCTGTAAAGTATAGTTGTGGGTGAAAAAGATAAGTACTTCAAGTTGGAAAATGGGTTTAGGAGGGACATTAAGAAAGTAACTTGCTCTGAAATGGCCTTTGAAAAGTATTTCTTGGTGTTGAGGTATCCAAAAAGCTGTAAAGTATAGTTGTGGGTGAAAAAGATAAGTACTTAAAGTTGGAAAATGGGTTTAGGAGGGACATTAAGAAAGTAACTTGCTCTGAAATGGTCATTGAAAAGTATTTCTTGGTGTTGAGGTATCCAAGAAGCTGTAAAGTATAGTTGTGGATGAAAAAGATAAGTACTTCAAGTTGAATAAGGGTTTAGGAGGGACATTAAGAAAGTAACTTGCTCTGAAATGGTCTTTGAAAAGTATTTCTTGGTGTTGAGGTAACCAAAAAGCTGTAAAGTATAGTTGTAGGTGAAAAAGATAAGTACTTCAAGTTGGAAAATGGGTTTAGGAGGGACATTAAGAAAGTAACTTGCTCTAAAATGGTCTTTGAAAAGTATTCCTTGGTGTTGAGGTATCCAAAAAGCTGTAAAGTATAGTTGTGGGTGAAAAAGATAAGTACTTCAAGTTGTAAAATGGGTTTAGCATGGACATTAAGAAAGGAACTTGTTCTGAAATGATATAGTAAAGCCTTAAAAAAGTATTAAAAAATGAGGGCTCAGGGGCCTTTGGGGCGCCGGGGGCCCTTTGGGGGTCTGGGGGACCCTTTGGGAGCCCAGGGGCCCTTTGGGGACCGGGGGCTTCCTTCGGGGTCGGGATATGTGGATCGGAGCCCTTTGGGTCGGAGTAGGGGGATCGGGGCCCTTTGGGGTTGGGGTAGGGGACCTCACGGCACTGTTTAAATAGAACTTGTGTATTATAACGACCACACTCAAAACGTCTTCTGAAACATCTCCTAAAATCATATTTTAAAATGTCTCTAACTGTTTCGCCGAAATAATTCCCTAAAATGTCTAAAACGGTTTTGCCCAAATAATCTCTAAACATAATTTCATCGTGTTCCCTTTGTTTTTGGCATCCCTGCGCTGTCACATTTGAAATTACTAAGAGACCTTTTCCCGCGTTAAACTCTAAGATCAAAACATTCGCCGGAGTTACAATTAACCTTGCCATCACCTGTCAGTTATTTATAAACTTTGCTCCGGAAACAATTCTGGTCGAACTCCAAGATATTAATAAACTTCGTTCCGGAGACATTCTCCTTGGAAACAATAAATTAATTCCCCTTTCGTGAATCGATAATTCCCCTTAGAAACAACAAATTAATTCCCCTTTCGTGACAAATCAATCAATCATGACATCATATGTTAGACTCAATAATCCAGAAAACATCCATCAAAGTGAGAAAAATACTGTTTTTCCATTCTCACTAACAAAAATCATAAAACAGACATAAATTGATGTTGACATCCATGAAAAACATCAAATAAATTGACCAACACTCATAACCGTCCAAGAAACATCCATAAAAGTGAGAAAATTCCTGTTTTTTCAAGTGAGAAAAATTCTGTCGTTTCATTCTCAGTGAGAAAAACCATAAACCACGTGGTCATGTCCCGAGCTCATGACCCCTTTCTACTTATATGGTCAGTGTTGATGCACACTTCGTTGTGTTAACACCAAAATTTTTGTCGGATATAACTCTGCTCAGGCTGTGAAATTTCCCTGTGGACTTTCATTTTGGATTTATTTTCCTAAGCGGATTATCGTTTTGCTGGCTATATCAAATTCCCTTGGGACAGTAAATTTTCATTACCAGTCTTCAGAGTGTAAACACCTGTTTTTAGACTTATTATTTCACTAACAAGAACTTAATTAATTTAGTGACCTTCAGCAATCATAAAAGTTCACAATTAAGACCGGTATATTTCTGTTTTTTCCGATGTAATTCTTGTTAGACTGATTGTCCAAAAAAGGGATGTTTACTATCGGAGATCTTGCCTTAGCCAAATTTGTTAACTACCCCTTTGACCAGTTAGGATACTTGGAAGAAATTCCGCTAGAAATGAACCCAGTTATCCAGTATTCTGCTACGGTACTCATGATAAGCAGACAGTTAGTGAAGATTCCTTATTTTCTTATGCAGAGAATATTAATGAAGCAAAGAGATCGAAAACTAAAAAGGTAGGACAAGCATTCACAGAAGTAGCGACTTTCCCCAATATATACAAAGAGTTTTCAAGAACAGGGACGTCTGAAAATTCTTCTTGTTCGTCTATTTCTGGATTTTTTCAACAGTTAGCTGCAACCCAGGAAGAAGTTACGATAATTAAGAATAAGCTAGTGGCAGATAATAGCGCAAAACATTGGAACTGGGTCTTCTGGTGCTGTCAGAGGCAACACTATGGCGTTGCCTATAGTAAAGGCCATACGGCTCCAATGTTTTATTATTATTATTATTATTGTTTTTTTCCCAGAGGCACTTAATATAAAAGGGATCGTCGTAGAAACTCCAAAAGGGGCTCATTTGAATAAAAATCGAGAGTTCTAGTGCCCTTTTTAAGGGTCAAAAGTGATTGGAGGGCAACTAGCCCCCCTCACACCTATTATTCCCCCAAACACATCCAATCAAAATTTTTAGATAGCCATTTTGTTCAGCATAGTTGATTTCCACATAGAAAATATATTTTTGAGGAGGACACTCCCTCACAACCCTTAGGGCAAGGGTTTTAAGTTATGCCCTGGGGGCATATAAGGTTTTTATAGAAGGCATTGTCGTGGGGGCAACTACCCCCCCCCCCCCACGCCCATCATTTCCCCCGACATATCCAATCAAAATTTTCAGATAACCATTTTATTCAACGTAGTTGATTTCCAGATAGAAAATATGTTTTTGAGGAGGACACTCCCCCACAACCCTTAGGGCAAGGGTTTTAAGTTATGCCCTGGGGGCATATAAGGTTTTTATAGAAGGCGTTGTCGTTGAAACTTCAAAAAAGGCTCATTTGATTGGAAATTCAAAGGGCTAGTGCCCTTTTTAATAGTCGAAAGTGATTGGAGGGCAACTGCCCCCCCCCCCCACGCCCTCATTCTTCTAAACACATCCAATCAAAATTTTGAGATAGCTATTTTGTTCAGCGTAGTTGATTTCAAGATAGAAAATATTTTTTTGAGGAGGAAACTCACCCAAAACCCTCAGGGCAAGGGTTTTAAGTTATGCCCTGGGGGCATATAAGGTTTTTATAGAAGGCGTTGTCGTAGAAACTTCAAAACAGGCTCATTCGATTGGAAATTCAAAGGGCTAGTGCACTTTTTAATACTCGAAAGTTATTGGAGGGCAACTAACCCCCCTCTTAAGCCCACCTTTTTCCCAAACACATCCAATCAAAATTTTGAGACAGCCTTTTTAAGTTCTGGTACTTTTAAGTTCTGGAAATTAGGTCTTTGAGGATGTCAACTCCCTCACAGCCCTCAGGGCAAGGGTTGTACGTTATGCCCTGGGGGTATATATGGTTTTGTAATGACAACATTTTCGTAGAAACTTCAGAAAGGGCTCATTCGATTGGAAATTTAAATTGCTAGCTCCTCTTTTAATAGTCGAAAGTGATTCTAAGGCAACTGACACCCCTCCACACCCACCATTTCCCAAAACACATCCTATCAAAATTTTGATATAGCGATTTTGTGCAACTTAGTTGAAAGTTCTGGAAATTATATGTTTGAGCAGGACACTCCCCCACAGTCTTCAGGGGCAAGGGTTATAAGTTATGCCCTGGGGGCATATATGGTTCTTATGGAAGGAATGCTCGTATAAACTTTAGAGAGGCCTCGTTTGATTGGAAATTAAAAGTTCTAGTTCACGTTTTAAGCGTCAAAAGATATTGGAGGGTAAATAGCTCCCCCCAAACCCTTTTTTCCCAAATGTATTTAATAAAAAATTTAAGATAGTTATTTTGTTAAAAATAGTTCAAAGATCATATAACGAAAAACTCAGGGGTCAACACAGCCCCCCAGGGCCCGAGGGCAGGTGTTGTAAGTTATGCCAGAGGGGAATATACGGCTCTTATTGAAGTGATGCTCGTAAAAAATTCAGAGATGGCTCATTTGATTGGAAATTGAAAGTTCTAGTTAAGTTTTTTACAGTCAAGAGAGATTGAAGGGCAACTAGCCCCACACTCCCCTTTTTCCCCAAATGCATCCAATAAAAATTTTGAGACAGCCATTAAGTTAAAAATTTCTCAAAGGTCAGATAACAAAAACTCAGGTGTCGTCACAACCCCCCAGGGCCCGGGGGCAGGCATTGTAAGTTATGCCCTGGAGCATATATTGTCTGTATGAAAGGGATGCTCGGATGAACTTCAGAGAGGGCTCATTTGATTGGATATTGAAAGTTCCAGCTCACTTTTTAATAGTCAAAAGAGATCCAAGGGCAGCTAGCCCCCCCCCCAAAGCCGTCTTTTTCAAACCCATCTGATGAAAATTTTGAGATAGACATCTTGTTAAAAATAGTTCAAAGGTCGGATAAGAAAAAATCCGGTGTCAATAGAACCCCCCAGGGCACAGCGGAAGCCTTTTAAGTTATGCCCTAAGGGCATGTATTGTTCTTATGAAACAGATGCTTGTATAAACTTCATAGAGGGCTCATTTGATTGGAAATTAAAAGTTCTATTTCACTTTTTAAGAGTCAAGATAGTTAAACCAGCCCCCCCTCACGCTATTTTTTCTCCAAACCCGTCCGCTACAAATTTTGAGACAGCCAGTGCTTTGGGAATTGTTCAAAAATTAGATAGCAAAAACGCCCCCCAGAGCCCGGGGGATAGGCGTCGGAAGTGTTGTGCTGGGGGCGTATATGGTTTTTTATGAAAGGGATGCTCGTATAAACTTCAGAGGGGGCTCATTTGATTGGAAATTGAAAGTTCTAGTTCAATTTTTAAGAGTCAAAAGATATCCGAGGGCAACTAGCCCCCCCCCCTCGCTCTTTTTCCCCCAAACCCGTCCGCTATTAATTTTGAGATAGCCAGTGTTTTGGAAATTTTTCAAAAATTATATAACAAAAACGTCCTCCAGAGCCCGGAGGATAGGCGTTGTAAGCGTTGTCCTGGGGGCGTATATGGTTCTTATGAAAAGGATGCTCGTATAATCTTCAGAGGGGGTTCATTTGATTGGAAATTGAAAGTTCTAGTTTAATTTTTAAGAGTCAAAAGATATCCGAGGGCAACTAGCCCCCTCACACACCGTTTTTTCCCCAAGCCCATCCGATAAAATTTTTATAATAGCCATTTCATTTAAAATAGTTCAAAGGTCACATAAGAAAAATTCCTGTGTCGACGGAACCCGCCAGGGCCCGGAGGCAGGCGTTATGAGTAATGCTCTAGGGGCATATATAGTTCTTATGGAAGGGATGCTCGTATAAATTTCGGAGACTGCTCATTTGATTTGACATTGAAAGTTCTTGTTCACTTTTTAAGAGTCAAAAGAGATCGGAGGGCAATAGCCCCCCTCATCCACGCCCTAAATGCATCAGATAAAAATTTAGAGATAGATATTTTGTTGAAAATAGTTCTAAGTTCTGATAACAAAAAACTCCGGTGTCGACACAGCCCCCCAGGGCCCGGGGGTAGGCGTTGTAGGTTATGCCCTGGGGGCCTATATGGTTTTTATGGAGGGGATGCTGGAATAAAATTCCTAGAGGGCTCATTTGATTGGAAAATGAAAGTTGTAATTCACTTTTAACAGTCAAAAGTGATTGGAGGGTAGCTAGCCTCCCCCCATACTCCATTTATTTTTTCCCAGAGGCACTTCATATAGAAGGGATCGTCGTATAAAATTCAAAGGGTGCTCATTTCGATTGGAAATCGAGAGTTCTAGTGCACTTTTTAAGAGTCAGAAGTGATCAGAGGTCAACTGGGCCCCAAGCCCTTTTTCCCCAAATACATCTGATAAAAAATTGAGGTAGCCATTTTGTTGAAAATAGTTTAAAAATAATACAACGAAAACTCCCTTACGTATGGTCATTTCGTTAAAAATAGTTCAAAGATCAGATAAGAAAAACTCCTGTGTCGACACCCCCCTTCCCAGGGCCGGGGCAGGCATTGTAAGTATTGCTCTGGGGACATATATGGTTCTTATGGAAGGTATGCTCGTATAAACTTCAGAGAGGGTTCATTTGAATGGAAATTAAAAGTTCTAGTTCATTTTCTCAGAATAAAAAAGATCAGAGGGCAAATAGCCCCTCTCACTCTCCACGTCTTTGGGTGTATCGGATGAATAAACCCATCCGATAAAAATTAAAGATGACCATTTTGTTTAAAAATAGTTCAACCAATCAGATATTAAAACTCCAGGGTCGACACATCCCCCCAGGGCTCAGGAATAGGTGTTGTAAGTTATACTCTGGGGATATATATGGTTCTTATAGAAGGGATACTCGTATAAACCTCAGAGAGGGCTCATTTGATTGAAAATAGAAAGTTCTAGTTCACTTTTAAAGAGTCAAAAGAGACCAAAGCTTAATCTAGTCCCCCCACGCCCTTTTTCCCCAAACCCATCCGATAAAAATTTTGAGATAGCAATTTTGTTAAAATAGTTCAAACATCAAATAATAAAAACTCCGAGGTTGACACAAACCCATTTTTTCACTTTGATAATGTTACTTTGATATCATTTTTGATACTTTGATGAATATTTGATTTTTTTTAATTTTGATTTTGAAATACGGAATTTTAAAAAACTTGAAATTTTTTGGAATCAAAAACGAACAAAAATTAATTTAAAAAACTTTCCGAAAAATATGTTTTTCAAAGAAAAGTGAAGGCCATTTTAAACTTAAGCTCAGCAGATACAAATACCTTTTAAAATTCAAACTCAAAACGACCAGAAATTACTAATAAAGAATTAATGAAACCCAAAACGAACAGAAATTAAATAAACATTTATAGCAAAAACATACAACAAGTAACAATAGAAACAAATAAATAGATCTTAAAGCGAGTAATGCTTAGATTGAATATGAATATCAAGCTTCAAACGAAAAAAAAATCCTATTGAAGTTTAAATGAAACTTAAAAGGAACAGAAATTAAATAAACAATCAATGCAAACAAACATACAATAGATATTAATGTAAATTAATAAATAAATCTTGAAACGAGTGAAATTTAAATTGAATATGCAAATCAAGCTTGAAACGAAAAAAAATAACCACAAACAAGAGTTTGGGTATGACCTCCTCCTCTCACTGTAAAAGTCTAAAACCTCCTGCGTCATTGGCGCTTTACTGAAAACTATATGCGTCTTGAACAGTCTTGGAAAGTATAAACAACATCAAATTGAATATTTGATGTATAATGATATTAATTGTTGAAAGATCCATCAGTTCAAGAATTTATTTCACTGTAATTGTATTTTTATTTTCAATATAGTAAGAACTGGAAAAGAAAATATTTGTAATATAATCGGTTTTCAATTAAGCGCCAATGACGCAGTAGGCTTTTGGTTTTTATTTACAGTTAGGAAAGGAGGCAGTATCCAAACACTTGTTTTTAGGGAAACTATAGTCGTCTTTAACATTTTTAAAAAGAGCTAATAAATTAAACTGAATATTTGATGTATAATGATATTAATTGCTGAAAGCTCATCAGTTCAAAATGTTACTATTATTTTAATGTTTATTTTCAATATTAAGTACAAAAGAAAATATTTGTTTTAAAATTGGTTTTCGGTAAAGCGCCAATGACGCGGTAGGTTTTAGACTTTTACAGTGAGAGAAGGAGGTCATACCTAAACTCTTGTTTGTGGTGATTTTTTTTTCGTTTCAAGCTTGATTTGCATATTCAATTTAAGTTTCACTCGTTTTAAGATTTATTTATTAATTTACATTAATATCTATTGTATGTTTGTTTGCATTGATTGTTTATTTAATTTCTGTTCTTTTTAAGTTTCATTTATACTTCAATAGGAAAATATTTTTTTCGTCTTAAGCTTGATATTTTGCCTGTGTCATTGGAATAGCCATGTAACTTCAACGTATTATGATATTCTCCAGTTAATTGATAATGTGAATAGTAAATTTGATGTAATTGGCCTTTGTGAAACTTTTTTAACTTCTGAGCATGTTCTGTCGTTATATAATTTTCCAGGATACAGGCTTATTGTAAGGAATAGAGAGAGAGAATGGGACGTGGAGATTTGGCATTTTTGGTTAAGGACCATTTTGTTGCTAAAATAAGGGAAGACCTATCAGTTTGGATAGAAGGTAAGGGGGAATTCTTACTCTTGAGCTGGAAGTTGGTGGAAAGTATATATTGACTACTGAGGTTTATAAACCGCCGATTACAGTTTGGGAGGAGTTTGAAAATGGTTTTAGTAGTTTAATGGATGCAGTAGAATTGAGTAATCTGGAGTGCATTTGCATGGGGAATTTTAATTTTGATCTTCTAAGTTTGTATAATGATAATTTAGATTTTTTAAACCTTTTCTCCAGTTATGATTTTTATCCATTAGTTGGGATTCCGACTCGTGTTACAGGACGGTCAGCTACACTTATTGACAATATTTTCGTGCGATCCCGGGTATTACATAGCTGTTATGCTGGCGTTATAGTAAGTGAGGCTTCCGATCACTTTCTTATAGTAGCAGTGACTTCCTATCAATACGCGATAAAGCAGAACAGGACAAAGGTTAAAAGAAGGCAACTAAAAGAAGAGAACCTACAGAAGTTTAGAGAGGAACTAAGTATCGTGTTATGGAAACCAGTTTATGAAGAATCTGAAAGTGTTTCTGCGGTATTCGATAAGTTCAGGGACGTATTGCAGCCAATATGTGAGAGAACTTGCCCCGTAAAGAACATAAAGGTGAGGAAAAAGGATCCCCGGAAACCATGGGTAACTATGGAGCTACTAGACCTAATTAGAAGGAGAAATACATTTGAGTTACTTAAATAGTAACCATAGTCAAGATCTAACTGAACTTAAGCAAATCCGTAATAAAGTAAATCGGCTAAGGCGGTCATGCATCCGCGAATATTATGGAGAGAAATTTAAGGAAAACAAAGGCAATACAAAAGCGACTTGGAATATTATAAATGAAGTCGTAAATAAGAGGAAAGTTACCAAGATTCCTGCTAGTCTGATCTTTGATGGTAAATTTGTTGATGGAAATGATGAGGTGGCTAATTTGTTTGGTGAATATTTTTCTAAGATTGGTGAATCAATAAGTGAGAATCCATACGATTAAAATAACGAAATTAATGAGACGTTTAGTGATGTACAGGCCAATGAGCCTTTGAGGGATTAATAACATGTAATATTATATGTGTATTTAATGAAGAATAAAACTTATCTTATCTTATCTTATCTTATGAAAGGGGAGTTGGATTGGAAATGTCTGCCGATGAAACGAACGTTGAAGAATTAAAACAGATAATAGGATTGGCAAAATCAAGTTCTTCAGGGAATGATGGAATTAATCTGAAAACGTTCAAGCATGTTATGGTATATTTGTTGCCTTGTATTGTTTATTTGATTAACCTTTCTTGAAGAAAGCTGAATTTTCCTACTCGGCTGAAAAAGACTAAAGTTATTCCACTTCACAAAGGGGGTTCAGAGACAGATCCGTCTAACTGGAGGCCGATTTCATTATTGCCCCTATTTGCTAAGCTGTATGAAAAAGTGATGCATCGACGACTTTATAACCATCTGACTACTTACGGTTTTCTTAGTGATACCAAGTTTGGATTTAGGAAAAAACCACTCTGCAATACATGCAGTCCAGCACCTAACAGATTTCATCAATGGTGCTCTCGAAAAAAAGTGTACTGGTACTTTCAGTATTTATAGACTTTCGAAAGGCTTTTGACACGGTGGTTCATAAAATTTTATTGCGTAGGCTAAGCCGTTTAGGGATCCAAGGGGTTATTCTGAAATGGTTTGAATATTATCTTAACCAACGCATTATTCGAGTCTCTATTCAAAATTCTATTTCAAAAACTTTTATCTTTAATTCTGGCGTGCCTGTGGGTTCCGTGCTTGGCCCACTTCTTTATCTAATTTACATTGATACCATGCTTTTTATATATCAGATGCACTGAAAACGTCTTTTGCTGATGACACGGTGTTTACGATTACAGCTACTTGCCTGAACATGTTAATTGAGAAGACAAATAAGGCCCTCGCTGAATTGATAAGTTTTACAAATTCTAGTTATTTGGTAGTGAATATTCCAAAAACAAACTTCATGACATTTTGTAGAAATGGAGTTTCATGTGTTTTAGATAATAAAATTGTTTTTAATGATGAATTTTTAAAGCATGTAAATGGTGTTAAATACTTGGGCTTTAGTCTTGATTTTAATTTAAGTTGGAAAATCACATTGTGATCTTGTGGCAGTTAAGATTTCAAGAGGGTTGGGTGTGATAAGAAAACTAAAAAATCAACTGCCGTCAAATGTTTTGCTTTTACCATATCATTCTATTGTTAGCCTTTATTTATCGTATGGTTGCATGCTATGGAATAGTAGTTTTATTTCAAGTCTTAGAAAGGTCCAAATTTTACTGAATAAAAAAGTTCGTATTTTAGGTAATTATATAAAGTTTGAAAATAGCACGTTGAATTGCTTTACAAGTTCCAAAATTTTAAATATTTATCAGTTACGAGATTACCAGTTAGCAATTTTTATTTATCAATGTTTGAATAAGAGGTCACCCGAGGTATTCTGGGAAATTTTTAAAGTTAATTCATCTTATCACTGTTATGAGACTAGAAATGCGAATAACCTTGCATCTGAACTCTGGAGTACTCAACGTGCTGCGTTTTTGCCTCGTTTTGCGGGATCGGGGGTGTGGAAATCCCTCCCAAAATGCTATTAGACAAGCTGATAATGTAAGCCAGCTCAAGAGTAGATTGAAGCGTTACCTTTTGGGTGATAATTTGAATGATTAGAAATTTGAATGTGAATAATGTTTTTGTATGAAAATTGCTTGGACAGACAAAGATTGCATTTTCGCGAAATTACCCAGCCAAAGCGCACCGCGTCAGCTCTATAGCCTAGCTGAGACTTATCGATTTTGTCGTAGCTGATTTAGTTAGAAGTATCTCATTTTTTCTTCTCTTTACCTCTGTTGTGCTAATTGTTGTTGTTTTTTTTTTTTTTTTTTTTTGAGTTGACGTTGTAAGGATGATGGGTGATATTTCTCACTTGCGATTTCTAGAGAGTATTTCTTTTACAGTAGGAGGTGTCCTTTATGTTGATTTAATTCAGATGCTGATTCTTCCCCGCAAAGAGATAGTTGTTATGTGGATATAGAGCTTTATAATGGATTTGCAGCCATCGCAAACAAACCTTTGGGTTTTTGTAGATGGCTGCTGTAAATTTGTTTGTATTTTTTATATTCAATAAATGAATTTGATTTGATTTGAACTATTTAAAAAAAAAGACAATCTCAAAGTTCTTATCGGATGGGTTTGAGGAAGAAAGGGCGTGGAGCCAGGGGGGGGGGGCTAGGTGCCCTCCAATCTCTTTTGACTCTGAAGCAGTCAAGAGATTGGAGGAAACTAGAACTTTCAATTTCTAATCAAATGAGCCCTCTTTGAAGTTTATACGACAATCCCTTCCATAAGAACCATATATACCCCCAGATCATAGCTTACAACGCCTGCCCCGGGACCTGGGGGTTGTGTCGAAGCTGGATTTTTTCTTATATGATCTTTGACTATTGTTAACAAAATAGCTATCTCAAAATTTTTATCTGACGCATTTGGGAAAAAAGGCCTTAAGGGGGAGGGGGTCTGGTTACCCTCCGATATATTTCGACGCATAAAAAGTGAACTAGAACTTTCAATTTCCAATCAAATGAGCCCTCTTTGAAGTGTATACGAGCATTCCTTTCATAAGAACCATATATGCCCTAAGGGCATAACTTATAACCCTTGCCCTGAAGACTGTGAGGGGAGTGACCTGCTCAAAGATATAATTTCCAGAACTTTCAACTATGTTGAACAAAATGGCTATCTCAAAATTTTGATTGGATGTGTTTGGGGAAATGTTGGGCGTGGAAGGGGTGTTAGTTGCCTTCCAATCACTTTCGACTATTAAAAGGGCACTAGTCATTTAAATTTTTAATCGAATGAGTCCATTTGAAGTTTCTACGACAATACTTTCTATAAAAACCTTATATGCCTCAGGGCATAACTTACAACCCTCGCCCTGAGGGCTGTGGGGGGGTGTCATCCTCAAAGACCTAATTTCCAGAATTTTCAACTATATAGAACAAAACAGCTATCTCAAAATTTTGATTGGATGTCTGTGGGGAAAAGGTGGGCGTGAGAGTGGGGTTAGTTCCCCTCCAATCACTTTCGACTATTAAATAGAGGACTAGCCCTTTGAATTTCCAATCGAATGAGTCCTTTCTGAAGTTTCTGAGACAAAGCTCTCTATAAAAACCTTATATGCCCCCAGGGCATACCTTACAACCCGTGCCTTAAGGTCTGTGGGGGAAGTTTTCTCCTCAAAAACGTAATTTTTATTTGGAAATCAACTACGTAGAACAAAATGGCTATTTCAAATATTTGATTAGATGTGTTTGGGGAAATGGTGGGCGTGGAAGGCGTGTTAGTTGCCTTCCAATCAATTTTGATCATTAAAAAGGCACTAGAACTCTCAATTTCCAATCGAATGAGCCCTCTTTGAAGTTTATACGACGACCCCTTACATATGAAGTACTTCTGGGAAAAAAAACCAGAGACAATCCCTTATGGCAATAAGGAAATCCTTTTAAAATCCTTTTTATCGGATGCATTTTGGAAAAGAGGGCGTGGGAGCTGTTGACCCTCCGATACCTTTTGATAGTATTTGTCTTCCATTTTGAGTACTTAGTGTTTATATGGGGGGATGGGGTATTTTAAAGATACATACCTACCATGAGAAGGTTTATTGAAGCGCGAGTCTTTTTAAATGATCTAAATTGATACATCTTTTGACCCTAGAGGAATAATGTGCAAATATATGCGTTGCGTCTCTAGGAATGTATTTAAATTTTTATAAATGGTAAAAATAGGATTTCTATGATTTTCGGGTTTATTTCCTGTGAGGAGTGTATTTAAATTTTTTTTCCAAATGGTAAAAATAGGAGCATTTCTACCATAGAGCTACTGACTCTCGCGATGTATTTCTCGCACATTTTACTTTTTGCTTTGCTGAAAAGGGGGGAGGGGAGTTCTTTGGGCAATGGCAGATGCTTTCTGGACATAATTATACCTTACAATAAATTCTGTCGACGAACGTAATAATTTTTCTTCTGTAAAAAGGGAGTCATTATTTTATACTAAATTTTCTCTTCTTTTTAAGGATAATTATGAGAAATGCCCTCCTCCATCAAAGAAGGCTAGGGTTAATGATAAAACCCCAGTGAGGGCGTCAGTTGTGCAGTATGACACTTGGCCAACACCTTCAACTCCTTCCGGACCAGCTCTGCCTGCGCAAGTCCCATCCGTGCAGGCTCCAATGCAGCCTGGTAGAAAATTAAAGAGAGAGTGGATGGCTGCTCATAACGTCACTGCTGCACAAGATTGTGAGGTCGCCCCCCTAACAAGCATTGCCGGGCCCTTTACGACCAATGCAAAGCGAAAATGATGTGGCCCCTACAGCCCTCAACATGCAAGCTGCAAATCTAAATGTAAGTTTCTATATTTTATTTCTCTCTAAAGACTTTTTCTCCCAAAGGAAATATAAAGACAGCACAAGCGCTGCTTATTTTTCTGTCTACTGGATAATTCATTGAGATGAAGCGCTCCTTATTTTTCTGTCTACTAGATAATTCATTGAGATAGTATAATGAATATTGTAAATTCAATAGCGATGTCATGATTTTCACTATTTTATTGTGTGTGTGTGTGTGCGTGTGTGTGTGTGTGTGTGTGAGTGTGTGTGTGTGTGTGTGTGTGTGTGTGAGTGTGTGTGTGTGTGTGTGAGCGGCGCATGCGCTGTTTATTCTTCTGTCTACTAGATAATTCGCTGAGATAATATAATATTGCAGATTTATGAGTATTAAAATTCAATTTTTTAACTGAAAAATAGTTTCACTATTGTTATCGATATAGAAATAAATACAAGATGTCAGTTTTTTTAAGTTAACCAAATGATACTATGTGTGCACAGATAGTGCTATTGCTAAGCGTGTTTTAAATGATATGTAAATAGTAATCCAATTTTAAAAATAGGGTGATTTAGACACTTTGAAAATAAGCTATTTTCTTTTATAGATTGGATTGGTTCCATATGCTCTCTCCCCCTCATCAGTTGAAGAAGAAACAAGTCAAGAACTCATTGACGTACCTATTGAATTTCGTGACATTCAGGACATTGACACATCAGGTATCAACGATAATGAATGGCATGGTATTGTTAACTCTGATGAAATTCCTTCTGATATTGATAATTTATTTAGTAATTATTTCAATGTAGATGATAGCACAGTTGAGCAAGGCAATGTAGCTAGTTCAGAGGGCGACTTACCATTGCTAAGTCCGAATACATTGCAAATTTTATATGATTTTACAAATGAGTTAACTGAGATCCCTCCCCCCACTGATTTAATAGACATAGTTCCACTTCAAACAAATTTTTATTGAAAATGAAATGACTTCGATGGATTCTCACAGCCCTATTATTAATCAAAGTGGGGGAGGGGGTGATACTATACAAGAGGGTAATGATACACAATTCACAACACTACCAGAATTTCATCAAACAAATTCGATATTAAGTACAATAGTCGTTTATACGGCAACCTTTGGGGATCCATTTAATTCACTTATGGGGGGGGAATTTTATAATCGACCCTATAGATATTGTTCATGAATATGCAGAAAAAATTCTTGCACTTTTAGAAAACCAGATTCAGTTGTGGGGGGGGGCTAATGACTCTATTAAGGCTTCAATTATTTTAAGAACATTTTATTTGACTGAGGGAAAAAGCGAGGTGTACGATCATTATGTACACACTGAGATGTTAGTGGTCTATCCTAATTTGGAAAACTGCGAAACAGTTTTTATGCAGTGTATAGGCAACATTATCACGTATCTCGAAAATTATAATGAGAACGGGAGTGGGTCTGTAGTTTTATTTATTGAAAATTTAAGTGTAAATATATACAAATTTAAAAAAGATTTTATTTTAAGAGGGGGGCAAAGGGATGCGGGTACAGTTTTAAATTATAATCCCGATTTTGAAGGATGTAAGGGCGTTCAACGAATCTGTTTTGAAACAGGCCAAAAATGTTTCATGTACACTTTCCTCATATCAGCATTCGATCCTCTGAAAGATGACGCTACAAAGAAAAATTTGGAATACTGGGCTGTCCATGGGAAAGAGGGATCTTATTTCCCCCCTGTAGATTTCTCTTGTTTAGAGGGAAAATTTCCAGTAAGGCTCAGGTCAATAGATATTTTCGAAAGGGCAAATGCCCATTTAAATATCGGCGTTACTGTACTCGAATATGAAACAGAATTTGAGGATGGAGCACTTTCTAATAAAAAGGGGGTAATATTCCCAGTAAGGGGCCCGTCAATTGAATTGGTGAAGCACTGGGTTTCGTTGTTGTATACGCCACCTAGTGAACCCAATTCAATTGGCCATTTTAATCCAATTACAGATATCAGTAGACTTCTGGGGGAGGGTAAAACACATGGGTCCTGATACTATCGTCCAACATCCCTGTCTAGATTTCATAGTGATTTAAATTTACAGAATCACATGAAGCATTGCAGGTGCCATGGCTATCAATCAGTGGAAACAGTTTCGGGTGACAGGGTTTAAGATTTAAAAAATTTCAGAATACGCTCCTGCAAAGCAATAAAATAAGTTTGGATTGTGAAGCTAGGATAGTAGATTTTAAAGACCCCAGATTTCTGAGTCGAATCAAAGAGCATCAAGCCATTGCGATTTCCTATGCCCACGCACAAAGAGATAGCTCTAACACAATGCAATGGTTAGAAATAGTCGAAAGATTGGATGAGAATGAGTGCATGATCAAGTCATTGACCAAATTAATTGTCACTGCAAATGGAGCTGTTTCTCGTTTGAGAAATACTCATTACCCAGTGTTGTTGTCCGCAGAGGATCGTCTGGCGATCAAAAATAAAAAAAATATGCTGGGTTTGTAAGGGGGAATTGGAAGAGGGGAATAAGGGGAAAGGGACTAGGGGGAAAATTGGGGGGAAGGGGAAAGTCAGAGATCATAATCACTTGTGGCAGGAAATATCGTCAGGAGGTAGTAATTTTCGAGGTGTAGCACATCAATCTTGCAATGTGAATGTAAGCCAGCCTTTTTTTTATACCGGTTTTCATTCATAATTCAAATTAAGATTTAAAATTTATTTTACCGGTTTTGGGCAACTGTCGTGAGCCACTGATGCTGGTAGATCATTTGAATTCACTGTATATTGATCTTGATTTACTGCAAAGTCAGGGTCATATTTTCTACAGTATAGTGTAACTTCACTCTTGTCATATCTCTTCAAAATAGTCAATGATACTATTGGCATTCATAGTGTGAAATTCACGTGTTTCAATTTGTCTATTTGAAGCAATATCACATACAGTGTTTTCAAATGGTGAATCATATTCCGTAACTGCCAAATAAAAATCACTAGGTTTATGGTCATAATAGGCAGTGTCATCACAACGATGACGTAGAAACCAAATTGTCTTGTTACCCCAACAGTTCAATCGTAGACCTGATTCTTCCTCCTAAAATAATTTAAATCCACGACGATACCAATTTCGTAGAAATAAACTAAAATTACGTTTGGGGTTCTTTCCAACCATACCGGGATAAGTATTCTCCCACTGATCACATTTGTCATAGTGGCAATTAGAGCAAAGGTGTCCTCTAGGGTGAGAGTTACAAATCTCTTCAAGACTTGAATTACAGCCTTTTATTTGTACTGCATAGCCTCTATGTAATTTACAAGGATTGCGTAATTTGCACTTTTCATTATAGTCATCAATAATTGTACATTCTCACATGATGACCAACTGCCAAGAGTGTATATACATAGTGGACATGTATAGAACATTTTTTGGTTTCCGATGTCAACTCTCTCACAGCTAAAAAGAAACTGATCCTCGTTCGATAAATTCAGAGGGGAATGGGAGAGGAGTAACTCTGTGACGTTACCTCTTTCGAAGGGGGAGCCATCTACATTGAATCTATGGCAATGTTTTCAAAAGTATATCCACAATATTATTCTGCTTTGTTTCAATTAATATATCAATAAATTGAGTATAAGCATTTGGGTCACGTCTTAAAAGCTTCATACAATAGTCCAATGAGGGAGAATCACTTTTCATTATATTGTCAAGTGTCCCCTGTGAGAATATCTTCCGTTGAAGGGATAACTCGAGAAAATCATCATCCAGAATCAAATGTTTTTTCCATAATCACAAGATTCGATCTAATTCTCTCTTTCTCAAATTTATTCATTTTTCAATCCTATCACTCTCACTGCTGACTCTAGACTAACCATGATTCGTTCTACATAACCAAACATTCTAACAAAAGGGGTGACATTTGGATTTCGAAACAATTTTATTGTATAATTACAACAATAATATATATTACACTTGTACAATTAGCGATAAAACTTATTGTCCTCTATATGCTTCACTATTACATTTAAAGCACTTTGAAGTCTATTCACATGTGCTATATCAACTTTTGCAGCGAAGCATAATTGATCCTCCACTTTAAATTTGCTCAATGATAGCACATATCTTGCATATACTTCATCCCATTCCAGAAAAAAGCCTTGATCCTCGCGTGATTTCCACCCAAATGTTTGATGCTCTTGTATCATTGCTACCAACTCCACTATCAACTTCTAATAATGTGAACATTCCACTCATTATTACAAATATATCCTAATAAACGGGTAAAGTCAAACTGTTCTCACTCCTTGAATTGTATTCTCACACTAATAACAACTATAGCAAAAATCCTTCCTTGTGTTCACTGCGATCATGTCCTGTTAGTGTTTCCGACTCCTATGATTGGCCTAGAAAGAGACACGTGATCCTTTCCCGTTAGTGGATCAATACACTTAGAAACATCCCCTGATTGACCTTGAAAAAGTCACGTGATCTTATCCCGTTAGAATTCCCCATCAATTATGCAAATCAATTCTCAGAAATCTAGTCTCCTTCGTGGATCAATAACATTGTCATGCTCGTATTCAGTGAAGATATTGCGTCACTCCCGTCTGTATTCAATAGGCTTAGAAACATCCCCTGATTGACCTTGAAAAAGGTGCCATTTACCCGTTAGACTCGATTATAGATGGCAGCACACGGTCCCCCTGTATGTAATAAAGGGTTCCTACTTATATATCAGTAGAAATGGAAGCCTACAATAACTCAACCTCAAAATGACCAGAAATTACTATTAAAGAATAAAGAGGAAAGGAGAATAATTTAATATAAATCTTTATAAATTTATATATAGTGGGCTGTAATAATGCAAAAGGTAAATATGACATTGGTTTAAAAATGAAAAGAAAAGCAAAGAATGAATTTAAAACGATAATCAGTTAAAAATAAGTTTTATTTGAACAATGCCATAACGTGATGACACTTGATTATGAAATTTGGCGCTTCGCATTGATATTTCAGTTCCAAAGTCTTATCAACTTTTTCTTGAAGTAAAATTACGTGGTGGGCATGAATGCAGACTTGCAGCTAAATTAAATACAGTCACTTCCTTTTTTCAGATATGCTTATTGATATTGGCTTGATTTTTTTTTTGTATGCAGCACCGAGGAACTCATTAAGGAGATAATCAAACGTAAGTTTTTTTTTAAAAATTTTGCTCTTTTTTTCAAAGAAAGAGATAATCAAATATTTAAACTACTAAAATTAAAATAATTACTTGCTAGTTTATTTTCCTTGATAGGTGTGTCTCTCGACTTCCTGATTCTTAAATTTTACTTCGTAATGTGCACGTGTTCGCAAAAACTCCGGCTTGCCAAGTTTCTTTCTGCTTTCGCAATCACGAATAATACAAATGCGCAGCATTTTTCAGTGACTGACAAATATATACTGACCCGTTAATGTCAGAGTAAATGGGAGGAGCTATTTATACGCGCCGAGAATGAAGTGCCAAAAATCATCAGCTGTGACCTTACTGTTATATTATCTATATACAGTGACTATTGGCAACGCTACAGCGTTGCCTCTGATACAACAGTGAATTTCAAGCTATGATACAAATTCTGATGCTAGTCTATAGTCTTAATACTATCAAGAAGGCTTTACTTCGAATTTGTGTACAAACTAACCATTACATGTCCTTTTCAGAACCAAAACGAGAACCAGTCATTGAACTGAGACATTGTGCAGAAGTGATACCAAATTAACAGTAAAAAAATAAAAAAGCAACAATCCTAAAATGGATTGTTGCTTTATCTTAAAAGGGATTGATCCTAAAAGGGATAGATAATATTTTTATTCTATAAAAAGCATCCTTAATTGGTTTACTTTTACTGTACCAAAACGCCTATATAATTTTCTATTTTCAGTAAAGCACTAGTTTTTTTATAATCCTAAAAGCACAGGGAAACATAATTAGTTGGTTTATTTGTGCTAGTATTATTGATATATATTAAATAGCCTGTGAAGTAATAACTTTTGTCCGTTTTAAGTTTCAACTCCGCTCTTTACTTCCCTCGGAAAAACTTCGTTTTTTTTTTAAATTAATCTTCGTTCGTTTTGATTCAAATTTAATCTAGAAACAACGCTGCCATGATCTTTTTTATTTGCACGGGATAATGCATGTTCGTTTTAAGTTTTAATGTCACTCCTTAGTTTCAGTTGAAGACTTATTATTAATATAATTTCTAATTATCACCGATCTAGGAGAGATAAGACAACTCGAGAAAATACTGCAAACAACCTTGACAGCTACGAAAAACTTTTCGTCCATAGCATAAAGTTCATTATCCATACTTCACAAAACAATACATGTTTTTAGGGGCGTTTATTTTTCGATGAGCCGAAAGCTGTTTTTACTCGGACCACTTCGCCTGAAAAAGCCATACTGAAGACAGGGCTTTATCAATCACCAATTGACTAGCAGAAACTAGAAGGCTACTGTAACAAAAGAGAACTGTTTAAGAGTTCATTTAAAAGCTTGTGTTTATACCTAATCACTTTTTTATAAATTTGACTCGATAGCACATTCCCATAAAGTTCACTTTCGGTTGTTTCCCCCATTTTTTTAAATGAAAGAAAGTGCATTTTCTAATGAAATGACCAAAAAGAGATGTTTTACAAAACCTAGACAGGAGCAAAAACGTAAGGGGGCAAAGACGTCCCTTCCCCTCAATTACCGCCATTAGAACTAGCAAACAGGCTTCATTGCAGAGTGAAGTTTGAAGGTTCAATTCAAAACTGTTGATCATTCAAGCTTAATTTTTGGTAGATTTTCAGTTGAAAAGTTTTTAGTTCTAGTTATTTTTTTTTTTTGCAATGATCTTTTACTTTTAAGATGTGTAGGCGATTTATGAAACTTACTAAGAGGGTCTGGAGGGGTTTTATAAACCTTCACTTAAGGGCTTTGGATTATAATTATTGTAATGGTACCATTTTATGCTTCTAAATTCTTCTACTTAAGAAGTGGTACCAAAGTGCCATTTTTAGCGCCATATGGCATTTCCGGATGGTAAAATTGATAAAAAGCACGTAGATATGAGTAATAGGTTTAAAATGAGCCTTCCCGGGGTATGCTTTAAAAAATGAGTGCATCACATTTGCAAAGATAGTGGATTATCTTACAGTAATCATAAGAAGGGATAACCCAGGATTGAAAAAAAACCCAAGCTGGAATCGAAGGCATGATAATCAAATTTGAAGTCCAGCGCTGTACTAATAGATCCACGCCTCTAGTAATGTAATTTAATATATCGGTGTTTGTACGACTTTAATTGCGTAGCTTATTAAGGGGGCCTGGAGGAGAAATTTGTGGGAGGTGTTCTTGCAACCTCCAGTTAAGGGTTTTGCACCATAATTATTACAATGATACCGTTTTATGCTTCCAAGATTATTCACTTAAGATTAGTGGCACTATTGATAAAAAGCACGTAGACATGAGCAAAAGTTTTCAACTGAGCAATTAAACATCACTCTAAGAAGTTCTGGTAGCCCACTAGCCCCAGATTTCCCACTTGAGACATGGCACCAAAAGTGCCGCTTTAAGTGCCATTTGAAACTTGCAGATGGTGGAATTTATAGGAAGAACGTAGATAGGAGCAATATTTTTTATATGAGCTATCAAAAATCTATCTAGGATGTTCTGTTACCCCACTAGCTCCACCCCTCCAGAAACGGCATAAAAAGTGCCTTTTTTCGTTCCATATGGCACTTGCAGACGGCAGGATTTATATAAACCATGTATATATGAGAAATACCTTTTGAATGAACTCTTAAGCATCTCTCTATGATGTTCTAGTAACCCGCTAGGCCTGGAAAAAAAGAAGAAGAAGAAAAATACCGTTTTAACATCTTTTAACTTTTAGTTACTATGAGCTGTGGTTCACTCTTTACTAGGTTGCAGCTAACGCTTCAACCGTGACAAAGAGTTCATTGCAAATTCTCATCAGAAAATAGTTCAAATACTCATCAGAAAACATTGAAATCTGTGAAATCAGTAGAGTCCTAGGTTATGCTTCTACAAGACGTATAGGAATTCCCATGCTATTCTACAAGACGTATAGGATTTACCATGCTATTTGCTTGAAGCTATAGGCAAAAAACCAACAAAGAGAAAAATCTCTCAAAAAAAAAAAAAAAAAAAAAAAAAAAAAAAAAAAAAAAAAAAAAAAAAAAAAAAAACAAAAAAACAAACAATAAACAATTGAAGCTATAGGAAAACATTTCTATGGAGGCTATACACCTTTTCAAAGAGAGTAAGTACCCCCTCACACCTAGGTTATACTTCTACAAGACGTATAGGAATTCCCATGCTATTCTACAAGACGTATAGGAATTACCATGCTATTTGCCGAGACATATAGGAAAAACATTTCCAGAGCATGTACTTATGGATTTGCTTGCCTTATGTTCCTTGGTGTCTTTCCAGAGCATGTACTTATGGATTTGGGTGGATTATGTTCCCTCCCATGCTATTATAAGGGCTTATGTTTCCTCCCATGTTATTCTAAGGGTTTATATTCCCTCTCATGCTATTTTAAGGGCTTATGTTCCCTCCCATGCTATTATAGGGGCCTATGTTCCTTCCTGTGTTATTTGGGGCCTTTATGTTCCTTAGCACCTTTCCAAGGCAGATTACCAGGCTGGTTATTGCTATTGTTGTCAACTGCACATGGAATTATCACATGCACATTTTTTTTTTAGTTGGCAAGGTATAATGTGGTCAAACATGTTTTGGGAGTATGCAGTTTGTTATTAAAAAATTGGATGCTACAATCAGAATTGTTTGATTGACATTTAAAAAGGGGTAATGGGATTTGCGAATTGGAGTGTAGGATTTGCGAATTTGATCCTATTAAGGATTGACTTGAAATAAAAATTTTTAACAAGAAATGGCTGAAAAGTGTTTTGGAGGAGATGGGGTGATTGTGTACTGTATAATACACAAGTGATGTTTGGACAGTGTTGTCAATTAAAAATAGTTTAACGTTATACTATACGAAGAAGTTGATACTAAGAGGGGATGTAGATGACAAGAAAGGAATTGTAATAACGAATAGCTTTACTTCTTCGAAGTGTTCCGCATAATACATAAGTGGCGGGGTGATGGCAGAAGGATCTTTTAGAGTACTTATAGTGCTGTACGATGGGCCGAGCTGCTAGGCAAGGTATAATGTGGTCCAAAATGTTTTGAGAGTATGCAGTTTGTTATTAAAAAATTGGATGCTACAAACAGAATTGTTTGATTGACATTTAAAAAGGGGTAATGGGATTTGCGAATTGGAGTGTAGGATTTGCGAATTTGATCCTATTAAGGATTGACTTGAAATAAAAATTTTTACCAAGAAATGGCTGAAAAGTGTTTTGGAGGAGATGGGGTGATTTGGTCTGTGTTTGTCTCTTTTGGATGTTTTTGTCGTTTGGGCTTTGTGTGTCTCTATTGGATGTGTGCGTCTCTTTGGGCCGTGTGAGTCTCTTTGGGTTGTGTGTCTCTATTGGATGTTTGTGTCTCTTAGGGCTATGTGTGTCTCTTTGGTTGTTTGAGTCTTTTTGGTCTGTGTTTGTCTCTTTGGGTCGTTTGTGTCTCTTTGGGCTGTTTGTGTTTCTTTGGGCTATGTGTGTCTCTTTGGGCTGTTTGAGTCTTTTTGTCTGTTTGTGTCTCTTTGGGCTGTTTGAGTCTTTTTGGTCTGTGTTTGTCTCTTTGGGCTGTTTGCGTCTCTTTGGGCTGTTTGAGTTTTTTTTGGTCTGTGTTTGTCTCTTTGGGCTGTGTGTGTCTCTTTGGGGTGTTTGTGTCTCTTTGGGCTGTGTGTGTCTCTTTAGGCTGTTTGAGTCTTTTTGGAACGTGTTTGTCTCTTTGGGATGTGTTTCTCTTTGGACTGTGTGTGTCTCTTTGGGTTGTTTGTGTTTCTTAGGGCTGTGTGTTTCTCTTTGGACTGTGTGTGTCTCTTTGGGCTGTTTGAGTCTTTTTGGTTTGTTTGTGTCTCTTTAGGTTGTTTTAGTCTTTTTGGTCGGTGTTTGTCTCTTCGGGCTGTGTGTGTCTCTTTAGCCTATGTGTGTCTCTTTGGTCTCTTTGGGCCGTGTGCGTCTCTTTGGGCTGTATGTGTCTCTTTGGGCTGTATGTGTCTCTTTGGGCTGTGGGTGTCTGTTTGTGATGTTTGTGTCTCTTTAGGCTGTGTGTGTGTCTCATTGGACTGTGTCTCTTTTTTTGGGGTGTTTGAGTCTTTTTGGTCTGTATGTGTCTCTTTGGACTATGTGTTTCTCTTTGGGCTATTTGAGTCTTTTTGATCTGTGTTTGTCTCTTTGGGTTGTGTTTCTCTTTGGGATGTGTGTCTCTTTGGGCTGCTTGAGTCTTTTTGGTCTGTTTGTGTCTCTTTGGGTTGTTTGAGCCTTTTTGGTCTGTGTTTGTCTCTTTGGGCTGTTTGTGTCTCTTTGGGCTGTTTGTGTTTCTTTGAGCTATGTGTGTCTCTTTGGGCGGTTGAGTCTTTTTGGTCTGTTTGTGTCTCTTTGGGCTGTTTGAGTCTTTTTGATCTGTTTTTGTCTCTTTGGGCTGTTTGCGTCTCTTTGGGCTGTTTGAGTTTTTTTTTTTGGTCTGTGTTTGTCTCTTTGGGCTGTGTGTGTCTCTTTGGGGTGTTTGTGTCTCTTTGGGCTCTGTGTGTCTCTATAGGCTGTTTGAGTCTTTTTGGTCTGTGTTTGTCTCTTTGGGTTGTGTTTCTCTTTAGGCTGTGTGTGTCTCTTTGGGCTGTTTATGTCTCTTAGGGCTGTGTGTGTCTCTTTGGGCTGTGTGTCTCTTTGAGCTGTTTGAGTCTTTTGGTCTGTTTGTGTCTCTTTAGGTTGTTTGAGTCATTTAGGTCTGTGTTTGTCTCTTTGGGCTGTGTGTGTCTCTTTAGCCTGTGTGCGTCTCTTTGGGCTGTATGTGTCTCTTTGGACTGTGGGTGTCTCTTTGTGATGTGTGTGTCTCTTTAGGCTGTGTGTGTCTCTTTGGACTGTGTGTCTTTTTTGGGTGTTTGAGTCTTTTTGGTCTGTATGTGTCTCTTGGGGCTATGTGTTTCTCTTTGGGCTGTTTGAGTCTTTTGGACTGTGTATGTCTCTTTCGGCTGTTTGTGTCTCTTTGGACTGTGGATGTCTCTTTGGGCTGTGGGTCGATTGCCAGAAGGATGTATTAGCGAAGTCATAGTGGAGGGCGAGTTGCTAGCGAAAAATCTAAGCTAATAAGGGTTTTTGACCGTAAACTCTAGGTTTTTGTCAGTTTGTAGTTTACGCACTAATAGAATTGAATCATAGAGAAACAACGAATTTACCTTTTAAAAAAATGTGACTCAAAGACGTTTCGTTCTTTTCACTGGCTTGAAATTGCATACAAACGAGCCAATCAGATGTTACAATCCTTTTGTTTGCTCAAAATTCGACAAAGCAACGACGGTTAGGCTAGTTTATTTTGTATGTTATTTCTAAAGCCAATTAAGATGAAGAAATGTCTTCAAAGTCAAGGCTATAAGAAACAAAAGTTCTGGATATTTTTGTCAGTTTGTAGTTTACGCACTAATATCAATATCAGTAACGAATCTATTTGAACTTTCTCCAAGTTGATCAAATTGGTCTCTAAACAGTTCATGATAAAAAAATAGTTTGGGACAAGAAAAAAAAACCTAAAATAATGTCGTGAAATCATTTTCAACACTCAGAGCAGGAGGGTGTTGGGATTGAATCATAGAGAAACTGCGAATTTACTTTTTAAAAAAATGTGATTCAAAAGACGTTTCGTTCTTTTCACAGGCTTGAAATTGCATACAAACGAACCAATCAGATGTTACAATCCTTATTTTTGCTCAAAATTCGACAAAGCAACGACGGTTAGGCTACTTTATTTTGCATTTTATTTCTAAAGCCAATTAAGATGAAGAAATATCTTCAAAGTCAAGGCTATAAGAAAAAAAAGTTCTGGATATTTTTGTCAGTTTGTAGTTTACGCACTAATATCAATATCAGTAACGATTCTATTTGAACTTTCTCTAAGTTGATCAAATTTTTCTCTAAACAGTTCATGATAAAAAATAGTTTGGGACAAGAAAAAAAACCTAAAATAATGTCGTGAAATCATTTTCAACCCTCAGAGCAGGGGGGTGTTGGGATTGAATCATAGAGAAACAACGAATTTACCTTTTAAAAAAATGTGACTCAAAGACGTTTCGTTCTTTTCACTGGCTTGAAATTGCATACAAACGAGCCAATCAGATGTTACAATCCTTTTGTTTGCTCAAAATTCGAGAAAGTAACGACGGCTAGGCTAGTTTACTTTGCATGATATTTCTAAAGCCAATTAAGATGAAGAAATGTCTTCAAAGTCAAGGCTACAAGAAAAAAAAGTTCGGGATATTTTTGTCAGTTTGTAGTTTACGCACTAATATCAATATCAGTAACGATTTTATTTGAACTTTCTCCAAGTTGATCAAATTTGTCTCTAAACAGTTCATGATAAAAAAATAGTTTGGGACAAGAAAAAAAAAAACTAAAATAATGTCGTGAAACCATTTTCAACACTCAGAGCAGGGGGGTGTTGGGATCGAATCATAGAGAAACAACGAATTTACTTTAAAAAAAAAAAATCATTTTCAACACTCAGAGCAGGGGGTTGTTGGGATTGAATCATAGAGAAAAAACGAATTTACTTCTTACAAAAAATGTGACTCAAAGACGTTTCGTTCTTTTCACCGGCTTGAAATTGCATACAAACGAGCCAATCAGATGTTACAATCCTTTTGTTTGCTCAAAATTCGACAAAGCAACGACGGCTAGGCTAGTTTATTTTGCATGATATTTCTAAAGCCAATTAAGATAAAGAAATGTCTTCAAAGTCAAGGCTATAAGAAAAATAAAGTTCTGGATATTTTTGTCAGTTTGTAGTTTACGCACTAATATCAATATCAGTAACAATTCTATTTGAACTTTCTCCAAGTTGATCAAATTGGTCTCTAAACAGTTCATGATAAAAAAAATAGTTTGGGACAAGAAAAAAAAACCTAAAATAATGTCGTGAAATCATTTTCAACACTCAGAGCAGGGGGTGTTGGGATTGAATCATAGAGAAACAACGAATTTACTTTTTAAAAAAATGTGACTCAAAGACGTTTAGTTCTTTTCACTGGCTTGAAATTGCATACAAACGAACCAATCAGATGTTACAATCCTTATGTTTGCTCAAAATTCGACAAAGCAACGACGGTTAGGCTACTTTATTTTGCATGTTATTTCTAAAGCCAATTAAGATGAAGAAATGTCTTCAAAGTCAAGGCTATAAGAAAAAAAAGTTCTGGATATTTTTGTCAGTTTGTAGTTTACGCAAAAATATCAATATCAGTAACCATTCTATTTGAACTTTCTCCAAGTTGATCAAATTGGTCTCTAAACAGTTCATGATAAAAAAAATAGTTTGGGACAAGAAAAAAAAAACCTAAAATAATGTTGTGAAATCATTTTCAACACTCAGAGCAGGGGGTGTTGGGATTGAATCATAGAGAAACAACGAATTTACTTAAAAAAAAAAAATAAATCATTTTCAATACTCAGAGCAGGGGGGTGTTGGGATTTAATCATAGAGAAACAACGAATTTACTTTTAAAAAAATGTGACTCAAAGACGTTTCGTTCTTTTCACTGGCTTGAAATTGCATACAAACGAACCAATCAGATGTTACAATCCTTATGTTTGCTCAAAATTCGACAAAGCAACGACGGTTAGGCTACTTTATTTTGCATGTTATTTCTAAAGCCAATTAAGATGAAGAAATGTCTTCAAAGTCAAGGCTATAAGAAAAAAAAGCTGTAGATATTTTTGTCAGTTTGTAGTTTACGCACTAATATCGATATCAGTAACGATTCTATTTGAACTTTCTCCAAGTTGATCAAATTTGTCTCTAAACGGTTCATGATAAAAAAATAGTTTGGGACACGAAAAAAAAAACTAAAATAATGTCGTGAAATCTTTTTCAACACGCAGAGCAGGGGGGGGTGTTGGGATTGAATCAGAGAGAAACAACGAATTTACTTTTTAAAAAAATGTGACTCAAAGACGTTTCGTTCTTTTCACTGGCTTGAAATTAAATATAAACGTGCCAATCAGGTGTTACAATCCTTTTGTTTGCTCAAAATTCGACAAAGCAACGACGGTTAGGCTAGTTTATTTTGCATGATATTTCTAAAGCCAATTAAGATGAAGAAATGTCTTCAAAGTCAATGCTATAAGAAAAAAAGTTCTAGATATTTTTGTCAGTTTGTAGTTTACGCACTAATATCAATATCAGTAACGATTCTATTTGAACTTTCTCCAAGTTGATCAAATTGGTCTCTACACAGTTCATGATAAAAAAATAGTTTGGGACACGAAAAAAAAAACTAAAATAATGTCGTGAAATCTTTTTCAACACGCAGAGCAGGGGGGGGGGTGTTGGGATTGAATCATAGAGAAACAACGAATTTACTTTTAAAAAAAATGTGACTCAAAGACGTTTCGTTCTTTTCACTGGCTTGAAATTAAATACAAACGTGCCAATCAGGTGTTACAATCCTTTTGTTTGCTCAAAATTCGACAAAGCAACGACGGTTAGGCTAGTTTATTTTGCATGATATTTCTAAAGCCAATTAAGATGAAGAAATGTCTTCAAAGTCAATGCTATAAGAAAAAAAAGTTCTAGATATTTTTTTCAGTTTGTAGTTTACGCACTAATATCAATATCAGTAACGATTCTATTTGAACTTTCTCCAAGTTGATCAAATTGGTCTCTACACAGTTCATGATAAAAAAATAGTTTGGGACAAGAAAAAAAGACAACCTAAAATAATGACCCCCTCCGGCGCACCGGAGGGGGTCATTATTTTAGGTTGTTTTTTGTATGCAATTTCAAGCCAGTGAAAAGAACGAAAAGTCTTTGAGTCACATTTTTTTAAAAAGTAAATTCGTTGTTTCTCTATGATTCAATCCCAACACCCCCCTGCTCTGAGTGTTGAAAATGATTTCACGATATTATTTTAGGTTTTTTTTTCTTGTCCCAAACTATTTTTTTTATCATGAACTGTTTAGAGACCAATTTGATCAATTTGGAGAAAGTTAAAATAGAATCGTTACTGATATTGATATTAGTGCGTAAACTACAAACTGACAAAAATATCCAGAACTTTATTTTTCTTATAGCCTTGACTTTGAAGACATTTCTTCATCTTAATTGGCTTTAGAAATATCATGCAAAATAAACTAGCCTAGCCGTCGTTGCTTTGTCGAATTTTGAGCAAACAAAAGGATTGTAACATCTGATTGGCTCGTTTGTATGCAATTTCAAGCCAGTGAAAAGAACGAAACGTCTTTGAGTCACATTTTTTTAAGAAGTAAATTCGTTGTTTCTCTATGATTCAATCCCAACAACCCCCTGCTCTGAGTGTTGAAAATGATTTTTTTTTTAAGTAAATTCGTTGTTTCTCTATGATTCAATCCCAACACCCCCCTGCTCTGAGTGTTGAAAATGATTTCACGATATAATTTTAGGTTTTTTTTTCTTGTCCCAAACAATTTTTTTATCATGAACTGTTTAGAGACAAATTTGATCAACTTGGAGAAAGTTCAAATAGAATCGTTACTGATATTGATATTAGTGCGTAAACTGCAAACTGAAAAAAATATCCAGAACTTTTTTTTCTTATAGCCTTGACTTTGAAGACATTTCTTCATCTTAATTGGCTTTAGAAATAACAAGCAAAATAAAGTAGCCTAACCGTCGTTGCTTTGTCGAATTTTGAGCAAACATAAGGATTGTAACATCTGATTGGTTCGTTTGTATGCAATTTCAAGCCAGTAAAAAGAACGAAACGTCTTTGAGTCACATTTTTAAAAAAAAGTAAATTCGTTGTTTCTCAATGATTCAATCCTAACACCCTCCTGCTCAGAGTGTTGAAAATGATTTCACGACATTATTTTAGGTTTTTTCTTGTCCCAAACTATTTTTTTTTATCATGAACTGTTTAGAGACCAATTTGATCAATTTGGAGAAAGTTCAAATAGAATCGTTACTGATATTGATATTAGTGCGTAAACTACAAACTGACAAAAATATTCAGAACTTTATTTTTCTTATAGCCTTGACTTTGAAGACATTTCTTCATCTTAATTGGCTTTAGAAATATCAGGCAAAATAAACTAGCCTAGCCGTCGTTGCTTTGTCGAATTTTGAGCAAACAAAAGGATTGTAACATCTAATTGGCTCGTTTGTATGCAATTTCAAGCCAGTGAAAAGAACGAAACGTCTTTGAGTCTCATTTTTTTAAAAGGTAAATTCGTTGTTTCTCAATGATTCGATCCCAACACCCCCCCCCCTGCTCTGAGTGTTGAAAATGATTTCACGACATTATTTTAGTTTTTTTTCTTGTCCCAAACTATTTTTTTATCATGAACTGTTTAGAGACCAATTTGATCAACTTGGAGAAAGTTCAAATAGAATCGTTACTGATATTGATATTAGTGCGTAAACTACAAACTGACAAAAATATCCAGAACTTTTTTTTCTTATAGCCTTGACTTTGAAGACATTTCTTCATCTTAATTGGCTTTAGAAATAACATGCAAAATAAAGTAGCCTAACCGTCGTTGCTTTGTCGAATTTTGAGCAAACAAAAGGATTGTAACATCTGATTGGCTCGTTTGTATGCAATTTCAAGCCAGTGAAAAGAACGAAACGTCTTTGAGTCACATTTTTTTAAAAGGTAAATTCGTTGTTTCTCAATGATTCGATCCCAACACCCCCCCCCCTGCTCTGAGTGTTGAAAATGATTTCACGACATTATTTTAGTTTTTTTTCTTGTCCCAAACTATTTTTTTATCATGAACTGTTTAGAGACCAATTTGATAACTTAGAGAAAGTTCAAATAGAATCGTTACTGATATTGATATTAGTGCGTAAACTACAAACTGACAAAAATATCCAGAACTTTATTTTTCTTATAGCCTTGACTTTGAAGACATTTCTTCATCTTAATTGGCTTTAAAAATATCATACAAAATAAACTAGCCTAACCGTCGTTGCTTTGTCGAATTTTGAGCAAACAAAAGGGTTATAACATCTGATTGGCTCGTTTGTATGCAATTTCAAGCCAGTGAAAAGAACAAAACGTCTTTGAGTCACATTTTTTTAAGAGGTAAATTCGTTGTTTCTCTATGATTCAATCCTATTAGTGCGTAAACTACAAACTGACAAAAAACTAGAGGTTACGGTCAAAAAACCCTTATTAGCTTAGATTTTTTGCTAGCAACTCGCCCTCCACTATGACTTCGCTAATACATCCTTCTGCCAATCGACCCACAGCCCAAAGGGAAATCCACAGTCCAAAGAGACACAAACAGCCGAAAGAGTCATACACAGTCCAAAAAGACTCAAACAGCCCAAAGAGAAACAAATAGCCCAAAGGGACACATACAGACCAAAAAGACTCAAACACCCCAAAAAGACACACAGTCCAAAGAGACACACAGCCTAAAGAGACACACACATCACAAAGAGACACCCACAGTCCAAAGAGACACATACAGCCCAAAGAGACGCACACAGGCTAAAGAGACACACACAGCCCGAAGAGACAAACACAGACCAAAAAGACTCAAACAACCTAAAGAGACACAAACAGACCAAAAAGACTCAAACAGCTCAAAGAGACACACATCCTAAAGAGACACACACAGCCCTAAGAGACATAAACAGCCCAAAGAGACACACACATTCCAAAGAGAAACACAACCCAAAGAGACAAACACAGACCAAAAAGACTCAAACAGCCTAAAGAGACACACACAGCCCAAAAAGACACAAACACCCCAAAGAGACAGAACCAGCCCAAAGAGACAAACACAGACCAAAAAAAACTCAAACAGCCCAAAGAGACGCAAACAGCCCAAAGAGACAAACACAGATCAAAAAGACTCAAACAGCCCAAAGAGACACAAACAGACCAAAAAGACTCAAACAGCCCAAAGAGACACACATAGCTCAAAGAAACACAAACAGCCCAAAGAGACACAAACAGCCCAAATAGACAAACACAGACCAAAAAGACTCAAACAACCCAAAGAGACACAAACAGACCAAAAAGACTCAAACAGCCCAAAGAGACACACAGCCCAAAGAGACACACATAGCCCTAAGAGACACAAACAGCCCAAGGAGACACACACAGCCCAAAGAGAAACACAACCCAAAGAGACAAACACAGATCAAAAAGACTCAAACAACCCAAAGAGAAACACATAGTCCAAAGAGACACATACAGACCAAAAAGACTCAAACACCGCAAAAAAAAGACACACTGTCCAAAGAGACACACACACAGCCTAAAGAGACACACACATCACAAAGAGACACCCACAGCCCAAAGAGACACATACAGCCCAAAGAGACGCACACGGCCCAAAGAGACGCACACATCCAACAGAGAGACACACACATCCCAAAGAGACACAAATAGGCTAAAGAGACACACACAGCCCGAAGAGACAAACACAGACCAAAAAGACTCAAACAACCTAAAGAGACACAAACAGACCAAAAAGACTCAAACAGCCCAAAGAGACACACACAGTCCAAAGAGAAACACACAGCCCTAAGAGACACAAACAACCCAAAGAGACACACACAGTCCAAAGAGAAACACAACCCAAAGAGACAAACACAGACCAAAAAGACTCAAACAGCCTAAAGAGACACACACAGCCCAAAGAGACACAAACACCCCAAAGAGACAGACACAGCCCAAAGAGACAAACACAGACCAAAAAAAAAACTCAAACAGCCCAAAGAGACACACACAGCCCAAAGAGACAAACACAGACCAAAAAGACTCAAGTAGCCCAAAGAGACACACATACCCCAAAGAAACACAAACAGCCCAAAGGGATACAAACGACCCAAAGAGACAAACACAGACCAAAAAGACTCAAACAACCCAAAGAGACACACATAGCCCTAAGAGACACAAACATCCAATAGAGACGCACAACCCAAAGAGACGCACACGGCCCAAAGAGACGCACACATCCAATAGAGACACACAAAGCCCAAACGACAAAAACATCCAAAAGAGACAAACACAGACCAAATCACCCCATCTCCCCCAAAACACTTTTCAGCCATTTCTTGTTAAAAATTTTTATTTCAAGTCAATCCTTAATAGGATCAAATTCGCAAATCCTACACTCCAATTCGCAAATCCCTTTACTCCTTTTTAAATGTCAATCAAACACTTCTGATTGTAGCATCCAATTTTTTAATAACAAACTGCATGCTCCCAAAACATGTTTGACCACATTATACCTTGCCAACTAAAAAAAAATGTGGATGTGATAATTCCATGTGCAGTTGACAACAATAGCAATAACCAGTCTGGTAATATGCCTTGGAAAGGTGCTAAGGAACGTAAAGGCCCCAAATAACACAGGAAAGAACATAGGCCCTTATAATAGCATGGGAGGGAACATAAGCCCTTAAAATAGCATAGGAGGGAATATAAACCCTTAGAATAACATGGGAGGAAACATAAGCCCTTATAATAGCATGGGAGGGAACATAATCCACCCAAATCCATAAGTATATGCTCTGGAAAGACACCAAGGAACATAAGGCAAGCAAATCCATAAGTACATGCTCTGTAAATGTTTTTCCTATATGTCTCAGCAAATAGCATGGTAATTCCTATACGTCTTGTAGAATAGCATGGGAATTCCTATGCGTCTTGTAGAAGTATAACCTAGGTGTGAGGGGGTACTTACTCTCTTTGAAAAGGTGTATAGCTTCAATAGAAAAGATTTCCTATAGCTTCAAGCAAATAGCACGGGAATTCCTATACGTCTTGTAGAAGTATAACCCCGGACTCTACTGAAATCTAATAGACGGTAGGATTTTTTAAAACCTAGTAAATATAAGCAACAGCTTTTAATTGAGCCATTCGACATCTATCTACGATGGTGTGGTAGCCTGTTAATGTTTCAGTAGCTTACATATGGGTAGACGATTTATGAAACTTCCTAAGGGGGATGGGAGGGGAGTGTACGGGAGGGGTTCTTGTAAACCTCCAGTTAAGGGTTCTGGAATATACCCATTACAATAGTACCTGTTTTGTACTTCAGAGCTTTTCCACTTAAGAAGTGGCACCAAACGAGCTGTTTTTAGTGCTATATCGCAATTACGAATGGTAAAATTATAAAAAGCACGTATATGTGAGCAATAGCTTTCAAATAAGCCATTAAACATAACTCTTACAAAAAGTGACGTTTTAGTGCCATATGGCAGTTGCAGATGGCGGAAGTTATAAAAAGCACTCAGATATGAGAAATAGCTCTTGAATGAGGCATTAAGCATCTCTCTATAATGTTCTGGTAGCCCGCTAGGCCTTTCGAAAAAAAGAAAAAAAATGGAGACAGATCAGTGCTACCGATGCAAAAAAATGATTCTCTTTGATATTCAAGGAGGGGGACTGTAATTTTCCTGTATAATTTTTCGACCTTACTGATTTTAATGATACACTTTTCATTTTGATCTGACGCCATTTTAAAGGGGTTTGAGGTTTTTTTTTCGAAATCGCCAAAACAATTTTTTTTGCAATAAACTTTTTTAAGACAAACCGAAGTAATAGTTACCATTCCTGAGTCGGTTTCAGATGACACTTTTTTTTTCACCAGGCAGTTTTTTTCAAAACGCATTTTAACTTTTGGTTACTATGGGCTGTGGTTTGCTCTTTACTAGGTTGCAGCTACCGCTGCAACCATGAAAAGGTAGTGTCATTTGCGCTTTATCGAAAACAAAACATATTTCTTAAGAATGCATAGATGTTTCATGTTCTATAACGTTAAAAAACCCAAATTTGCTGAGGCTTTCAGGAACCAATATCATTCCATATTAAACAGTCAATTTACTTCTATTGGCTCTTTACAGTAATTTTGGCTATTGTGATGATTTTCTTTCGTTTTTGTTGTTGTTGGTGGGGTTTTGACAAACAAAAAGCTCACTGTTCAAATAAATATTTTTTTTTCTAAGGAATACTAGCGACATTTAAGCCATTCATATGTTTTGGATGGGAGGGAAGGGGACAAATAACACCGTTCTAAGTTGTAAGCTCAGATATCCCTGAGATTTCAGTATTTTTTTTCGTATTGTTGTTGACACTATGACAAATGAAAACACAGTACTTTAAATAAAACTTATCTTCAGCAAAGCACAAATGACACAGGGGCCTTTATATGGCTTAGCGGGCGTTAGCTCTGCTCCTATTTGGGATAATTTTATTTATTTTAGCTGCGAATTGATTATTCACTTAATTTTTGTTCGTTTCGGGTCATCTCTACCCGTTGATAGTAATTTATGATAAATATTAAGTTTTAATTATTATTTAGCTTTATTATGCTCATCTTTGGTTTGATGTAGTCCTTTACTTTTCTTTGAAAAACTTCTTTCTTCAAAAAAGTGTTTTTTCTTAAATTCATCCTAAAAGAAATTGTCCCTAAAAGCTTCCTGTAATGTTTGCTCTCAGAAAAATTTAAATGTACATCAAAGAGTAGTCATTTTAATACATAATAAGGGTCTTGAAATGTCAGTTTTATTTAAAGGGAGTCTTCGCTTACAATGCAAGGTAGATTTGGAACTCTCTTTGCAAATTAGTCGAATGAATTATACACTTTTCTAAATCTAAATAAAGTACAGGAAATAAAATACAAGCGACAATAAAAATAAAATAAAGTTTCTTGGAAGACCGGGCGGGTAACTCAAATAGGGGTCACAGGATTCTAACTAGGTGGAATACGTGAACTTACGATTAAGGTAGGGCTGTATCCCAGAGAAGTGGAATAGTGGGTTTGACTTCCCCCTGAAATATTTTTGGTGGTTAAAATACAGGCAAAAAGACTATTTCTATGAAAACAATTACAAAAAAAATATTTTTCCAACATGTAAACTGGTCTTCAAAATGCGGGTAGAAAACCTAATCTACGAACAAACATCTTTTTGTAACAATCAACCCCCTCCCTCCCTCCCGAACAAATATTCTGGATACGGGCGTGGTATGAGGGCTGGTAACAGAGAAGTTAGAGGCCCCCTCCCCCATTTTGCTTTTTACAATTCCCCACAATTTATACTTACACATCTGGTTGCTTGGGATCAGAATTACCCTTTGTTGTTTGAAAAAGCACAGGCACTTAGATATGAGCTATGTTAGGGAGAAGGATTGCAGAAATAGGCTAATTCTATTAAAAAGTATGGAATTATTGGAATAACCGTAAAAGTAAAGGATTTAAGGGGGAAGGACAGAAACACCCCTATCCTACATCCAAGTGGTATCACCTTGCCAATTCATATTGTACCTTCAATTGAAAAATAAATTTATTGAAGCCTCAAGCAAACTAAATTTTTAACCAGCTAATAAATTATTAGCATTTTTTCTGTTTTTTTTGTTTTTTTTCATTGGGTGACGTGAATCCATTTCTCTCTTAAGGTGTAATTATGACTTCTGTCATAAGCTAGATGTAATAAATTGGATATTTCTGGTTTCTACTAAGTTGCTCCCCTACCCCAACTCCTCATTCAACAAATCAAAAGTAAAAACTACCTGGATGACTATCTAAGAGTTGATCTCTTGTTTCGTTCGCTAGCTGGTCACCGTTTACCTCTTGGCCATTAACTGCTTGGCCGTTGAAAGCTGTCGTCTGCATGGTCCCCAGATTGCACTGACATTGGCTGTTGCTTCTTATCGCGCTGGAGTGTTGCAAAGAATGTGGATCTGGCTCAGACCCTTGGCCACTATCGACTTCCCAATTATCGCTAGCCCTTTTTACTTTTAGCTGAAAATGTAAAAACATAGATTTTACCAAAAAATTACCGACTTTTCTAAAAATACAAGCGCAAGTTGGATAAACAAAAATTATTTGAATCCTTATTAACTTCAATGCTATATTTTACTTTTTATTGTCTACAGCCCCGCCCTCTCCGTGTATGTTAAGGCGACAGAAGTATGGAGTGAGGGAGTTTTTACTTTAAAGTTGATTTGTTAGGAGTACTTAACGTGGTAATATCGGCAATTGGATATTGGTTAGGATCTAGACATACGGTTGAATATTTTGGGTGGTATGTGGTTAAATACAGGTCCGCATTTTTGTCCAATGAAGAAGATAATGATCATTTAATCAATTTTTCAAGTTTGAGGGTAAAGTTGTCCTTTCTCGGCACAACTTCCTCAGCACACTGTTTGCTAGTTCGGCCACCTCCTTCGTCTGCCACATGACGCACCAGCACAGGTTGTGTTTGACTTCGACCCCACCCCATCCGGATGGAAACGTGTCAGGAGAAACCCCCTACTTGGTGAAAAGACAAAGCCAACGATCTTCTTGCCGAAGCCCACATCCCAAGGGAAGAAGCCGTGAGCTGTCAAGTGTTGGATCAACCTAGAGGCACTTGGTCTCATCGTTCTCTACACCGTCCTGACAAGAGCCGTAAGTCGAGAATGTAATTAGATTAATTTTCCTGGGAAAGTAGAATTTTGATGAATTGAAAAAAAATCATATTAAGTTACATATATACTTCAGAGATAAGGAACGATCAAAGGCAGATTCTGTATTTTGAAGATCGTATAGATTACTTCGTTAGTTTATTTACTGGATTTGTATTCTAGGGTAGTAAAGTTTCTTTGGCATACCGTTTATTTTTGTATTAGCCCTGTCCCATTAAGCCCTTTAGCGCGATTATATATTTATCAGTCCATCTATACGTTCTCATTACTTTATTACTACACGTGAAAGAAAAAAAATCCTCTCCAAAGAACCCTCTCGAAATAATGAATACCAGCCAAAATAAAAAGCAAAGTAATAAATGGATGAGGGCCTAGGAGTATTCTCATTTAAATGTGTAAGAAAGGAGTTATGAAAACCCATAAGCTCCTTTCTCATTGCCTATAAACGGAAATGATATCCTGTTAGCGTGGCCTAATGGTGACGCTGGGATGATCGTTTGAGGAGTTCTCTTAATTAAAATTGCGACTGCAAATAGCATTATAAGGTACCTTTGAGTGGTGGCGCCCTTTCAGAAAGTTATAGAATTGTAAACGATAAAAAGCCTGCATTCAACTGAAGACCCAGGGGATTTCTTGCTGTCCGGTCGTAAGTTGGCGTGAGCAATTTGCTAAGACTTGTGGAGGACTGTACATGGGGGCCGTTTGCTTTTTGTGAGGCCTTAGCGGTTTTAATGATTCAAATAATAAAACAATTGTTACGTGCAACATTATGATGTTGAAAGCTATCTACCGTATTGAAATTTTGACTAATAAGTTTATATGTTTTGAACTGGACACGTTAGGACTCCCCGAAAATCATATCGCTGGATTAGAAAAAAAAATGGTTGATATTGAATACATTTATTCAGGTGGGAAGGATAGGCAAACATATAGGGAATAGGAACAGTGATGAACAAGGTTGGTAGGATGCTAATAATGGAAAATTTGCAAAATTTATGGCTAAAAATTGGAAGATACCAGCCACATTGTTGTATGCCCGTATAGAGCCAACTAACAGAGACAGCAGTGGTTCAGAAGAACTTTAAATACAGTTGCTGGAGCGAATTGATAAGGTCCAGGTAGAAAATGGGTACTTTTTCATCATGAAACTTCGATGCCTGATGCCCATAGAAATGGTAAAACCCTGCTACCTTTTTGGGAACACTGATATTGTCATAGCCAATTCAGTTTATGGTCGTTAACATGGCTTATACTTGAAGGAAGACGAGTAACTTTATTGGTTTTCTTATTATAAATCTGACAGATCGATGCTGGACGCTAGAGTATATAAGGGCGCAACTGTTGTTATTGAAAGAAAGATCACTGTATACTAGCATCCAGAGATAGGTTGAATAAGACGTTTAGGAAGAGTAGCTTCTCGTAATATCAGTTGATAGGTGTCGATTAGCTTACATTTAAGGAAAATGTGTAAAAAAAAAATCCAAAGCTTGACAAAGAAAAAAAACACGCGGGATACGAAAAGAATAATACCGTACAGCCGACCCCAGATCATCTTATGAAATAATTTTTTTTTTTTTACTAAAACTAATAGCACATACAATTTATTCTGCTTTTTTTCCAGTGCTGAGATCACAAATGCTCTTACGATATTAATAATAAAATCCAAATGAATGACCTTGGTAGTTTAGCAACGCAGATTAAGAAATGATTGTCGGGAAAACCCTTATGGTCTGTTGAGAACACTTAGGGAAACATACTCCCCCTCCCAGCCCCCTTAGTAAGTCTCATTAGTCTGTTGGGAGAACTTACTATAAACTCTTTAACACGGTCAGAATCAAAAGTCAAAAATCATGTTTAGGAAAAAAATGCCTAGTGGAAACAAATTGTCATCTGCCACTGATTGAGGAATGATGACTATTATTTCGGTTTGTCTTAAAAGTAAAAGTTTATTGCGAGAAGTAATTCATGATGATTTCGAAAAAAGCCTGAAACCCCTCGAAAATGGCGTCAAATCATAATGAAGAGTGTACCATTGGAGTCACCATGGTCAAAACTCTTATACAGAGAAATTCCAGTCCTCCTCCTTGAACAACAAAGAAAATGACATTTTCCTTGTTGTAGCACTGATGCGTCTCCCGTTTTTCTTCTTTTTTTTTCTTTTTTTCTAGCAGGGCTAGGGGGTGACCAGAACATCACAGAGAGATTTATAATAGCTCTTTCCAACGGAAATTAAATTTGCTAGTGTCCTTTTTAAGTGACCAAAAATATTGGAGGGCAACCAGCCCCTCCTCCCTGAAGGTATCCTCCCTCCAAAGTCATGCAATCACAATTTTGAGATCATGTTTTCACAATTTGAGTCATGCAATCACAATTTCGTTCAACATAGGTCAACGGTCATATATATTTGGTTTTGGTGATGATACGACCCTCCAAACTCCCTGGAGAAAGGGCTGCACACTGTAAGTAGTAATCAATGTTATAATTCTGCTGCCTGTATAGCAATTCCTATGTTATTTGCGTACGGCACGTTTCATGGTAGCTTTCCAAGGCATAGTCTACAGCCAGCGGTTATTTGGCAGTGTATAATGTGGTCAAACAGGTTTTTTTTTCTGTTTTTGTTGTCAATTGCACAAAGAATGTACGTCATGAGTTCACATACACATTCTTAAAACTACACGTGATTAAACACGTTATAAAACTACGTGCTGTTTGCTTATGTCCTGTTGGTACCATTCCAAACGAGTGGGGATTCCCCGCCTGTTCCTAAACATTGTAAAAAAGATAACAGCATGAACGGGGGATTCCCCGCACAAATTTGTTTCAACTCCAAGTTTTTCAACCAGACTGGTTTTTTGAAAGCACAGTGTGTACATGTGTGTAGGCTTTGTTATTAAAAACTTGGACACTACAATCAGAATTGTTTGATTGACATTTAAAAAGGGGTAATGAGATTTGCGAATTGGAGTGTAGGATTCGCGAATTTGATCCTATTAAGGATTTACTTGAAATAAAAATTTTTAACTAGAAATGGCTGAAAAGTGTTTTGGGGGAGATGGGGTGATTGTGTACTGTATAATACACATGTGATTTTTGAACAGTGTTGTCAATTTAAAATAGTTTAACGTTCCCTTCGTTCCCCCATTTCTGAGGGCAGGGGAGGGGGGTCAATTTTGGAGGGAAAACCAAAAATACTCAGAATCGAAAATAAATGGGATCTGCCTCAAGGAGAAGGCTGAGAGGCCCTTCGTTCCCCCATTTCTGAGGGCAGGGGAGGGGGGGGTCAATTTTGGAGAGCAAACCAAAAATACTCAGAATCGAAAATAAATGGGATCTGCCTCAAGGGGAAGGCTCAGAGGCCCTTCGTTCCCCCATTTCTGAGGGCAGGGGAGGGGGGGGGTCAATTTTGGAGAGAAAACTAAAAATACTCAGAATCGGAAATAAATGGGATCTGCCTCAAGGGGAAGGCACAGAGGCCCTTCGTTCCCCCATTTCTGAGGACAGGGGAGGGGGGGAGTCAATTTTGGAGGGAAAACCAAAAATACTCAGAATCGAAAATAAATGGGATCTGCCTCAAGGGGAAGGCTCAGAGGCCCTTTGTTCCCCCATTTCTGATGGCAGGGGAGGGGGGGTCAATTTTGGAGGGAAAACCAAAAATACTCAGAATCGGAAATAAATGGGATCTGCCTCAAGGGGAAGGCTCAGAGGCCCTTCGTTCCCCCATTTCTGAGGGCAGGGGAGGGGGGGGGGTCAATTTTGGAGGGAAAACCAAAAATACTCAGAATCGAAAATAAATGGGATCTGCCTCAAGGGCAAGGCTCAGAGGCCCTTCGTTCCCCCATTTCTGAGGACAGGGGAGGGGGGGAGTCAATTTTGGAGGGAAAACCAAAAATACTCAGAATCGAAAATAAATGGGATCTGCCTCAAGGGGAAGGCTCAGAGGCCCTTCGTTCCCCCATTTCTGAGGGCAGGGGAGGGGGGTCAATTTTGGAGAGCAAACCAAAAATACTCAGAATCGACAATAAATGGGATCTGCCTCAAGGGCAAGGCTCAGAGGCCCTTCGTTCCCCCATTTCTGAGGGCAGGGGAGTTGGGGAGGGGGGTCAATTTTGGAGTAAAAGCGGAACTTTTAAAATCAGAACAACTGAAGGTCAGTAAATAATTCCGTTGTTTTTTTTTGTTAAACACGATTGGCTGAAATAAAAGCGGAACTTTTAAAATCACAACAACTCAAGGTCAGTAAATGATTCCTTTGTTTTTTTTTGTTAAACACGATTGGTTGAAACAAAAGCAGAACTTTTAAAATCACAACAACTGAAGGTCAGTAAATAATTCCATTGTTTTTTTTTTGTTAAACGTGATTGATTGAAACAAAAGCAGAACTTTTAAAATCACAACAACTGAAGGTCAGTAAATGATTCCTTTGTTTTTTTTGTTAAACACGATTGGCTGAAATAAAAGCGGAACTTTTAAAATCACAACAACTGAAGATCAGTAACTAATTCCTTTGTTTTTTTTTTAAACACGACTGGCTGAAACAAAAGCAGAACTTTTAAAATCACAACTGAAGGTCAGTAAATAATTCCTTTGTTTTTTTTTTGTTAAACACGATTGGCTGAAATAAAAGCGGAACTCTTAAAATCACAACAACTGAAGGTCAGTAAATAATTCCTTTGTTTTTTTTGTTAAACACGATTGGCTGAAATAAAAGCGGAACTCTTAAAATCACAACTCAAGGTCAGTAAATAATTCCTTTTTTTATGTTAAACACGATTGGCTGAAATAAAAGCGGAACTTTTAAAATCACAACAACTAAAGGTCAGTAAATAATTCCTAAGATAATTTCTTAAACCACATTGGCCTGACATCACATAAAGAAAGAAAAACGAGCAAAAATGGGGTTTTTATAGGCCAAATGACGATACTGAAAAAACAAAGCAAATATTTCGAGAGGAGAAACGCCTCTCTTCTTCAGCGCGAAACGAAACGATGTATCAATAAAAGCCAAAAATTAAAAGAATTAAAACCAACTACCTAACAACCATAAAAGCGAGTTATTCGCCAAGGTCAGTAAATAAGAGAACCCGAGTCTCTGGGTTCTTTTCTTCACTTGCTCAACTCCTTGGATCCAAAACTGAAATTTACTCAGGAATCAGAGATAGAGAGGCGTCTTCCTTTCTTAGATGTTCTGGTGCACCGAAATGATTCATGTTTCGAGTTGAGTGTATATAGAAAACCCACACATAATGACCGTTACTTAAGTTATTCCACCAATCATTCTTCTGCTGTGAAAAGAGGAGTTGTCACTTCTCTAGTTGATAGAGCATTGAAAGTTTGTTCAACACGTTTCTTGGATTTAGAACTCAACCACCTTAGAGATATTTTATTTGGGAATGGTTATCCAATTAGTTTAATAAATTATGTAATTACAAAACGCATTAAAAGATTATCAGATAGTTCCACAGAAAACACAAATCAAAGGGAAAATTCAGTTTATCTTGGTCTCCCATACATTAAAGGGATTTCAGACCAAATTTCAAAAAATCTAAGGAAAAATAACATTTACACTTATTATAGACCCAGTAAAACTATCAGGTCCCAAATTTATCAAGGTAAAGACCCTATCCCTATAGGTGAAAACTCCGGTGTCTACAGAATTCCTTGTTCGTGTGGTCTTTGGTATATCGGAAGAACAAATCAGCGACTAACAGATAGATTAACCCAGCATTCTAGTTCAATTAATATACACTTAAAAAGCGGAAAAAACCAGAAAATTTTGACTCTGCCCTTGCAGAGCACATTTTTGAAAAACCAGACCATACTATTTTGTTTAATCAAGCTAGTCTTATTTCGCATGATAAAGGTATTGTCCAGCACTACAGAGAATCTGTTGAAATTTATAAATACCAACATTTAGGTCTAGCTTTAAACAGAGATTCCGGTGATTTAAGAATAAACGAGTCATATTTCGGTTTTCTCAAAAGAGAAGCCGATACGTTAGTAATCCCTGAAATAAACCTTGAACCACTTTCCCAGTCATCTAATCAAACACGTGAACAACCCCTTAGGTCTCAAAGGGTGTCTGCAAGAAATGCCTTAATTAAAATCCGAAATCAAACGACATAGTTTTCCAACTTATTTAATTGCTGGTTCGTTTTGTTTTTTTGAGTGAATGAATTGATTCCTTTCATTTGTCAGTTGCTCGCTAGTATCCGTCGATGGCAGTTCATGTTTTTTTGGACTTTGTGCAAATCGTGGACATTGGCGAATAACTCGCTTTTATGGTTGTTAGGTAGTTGGTTTTAATTCTTTTAATTTTTGGCTTTTATTGATACATCGTTTCGTTTCGCGCTGAAGAAGAGAGGCGTTTCTCCTCTCGAAATATTCGCTTTGTTTTTTCAGTATCGTCATTTGGCCTATAAAAACCCCATTTTTGCTCGTTTTTCTTTCTTTATGTAAATAATTCCTTTGTTTTTTATGTTAAACTCAATTGGCTGAAATAAAAGCGGAACTTTTAAAATCACAACAACTGAAGGTCGGTAAATAATTCCGTTGTTTTTTTGTTAAAAACGATTGGCTGAAATAAAAGCGGAACTTTTAAAATCACAACAACTGAAGGTCGGTAAATAATTCCGTTGTTTTTTTTTGTTAAAAACGATTGGCTGAAATAAAAGCGGAACTTTTAAAATCACAACAACTGAAGGTCAGTAAATTTTTTGTTAAACACGATTGGTTGAAACAAAAGCAGAAATTTTAAAATTACAACAACTGAAGGTCAATAAATAATTCCTTTGTTTTTTTTATTAAACACGATTGGTTGAAATAAAAGCGGCACTTTTAAAATCACAACAACTGAAGGTCAGTAAATGATTCTTTTGTTTTTTTTTGTTAAACACGATTGATTGAAACAAAAGCAGAACTTTTAAAATCACAACAACTCAAGGTCAGTAAATAATTCCATTGTTTTTTTTTTTATTAAACACGATTGGTTGAAATAAAAGTGGAACTTTTAAAATCACAACTGAAGGTCAGTAAATAATTCCTTTGTTTTTTTTGTTAAACACAATTGGTTGAAATAAAAGCGGAACTTTTAAAATCACAACAACTGAAGGACAGTAAATGAATCCTTTGTTTTTTTTGTTAAACACGATTGGTTGAAATAAAAGAGGAACTTTTAAAATCACAACAACTGAAGAACAGTAAATGATTCTTTTGTTTTTTTTTGTTAAGCACGATTGATTGAAACAAAAGCAGAACTTTTAAAATCACAACAACTCAAGGTCAGTAAATAATTCCATTGTTTCTTTTTGTTAAACACGATTGGCTCAAATAAAAGCGGAACTTTTAAAATCACAACTGAAGGTCAGTAAATAATTCCTTTGTTTTTTTGTTAAACACGATTGGTTGAAATAAAAGCGGAACTTTTAAAATCACAACAACTGAAGGTCAGTAAACAATTCTTTTGTTTTTTTTAAACACGACTGGCTGAAACAAAAGCAGAACTTTTAAAGTCACAACAACTCAAGGTCAGTAAATAATTCCATTGTTTCTTTTTGTTAAACACGATTGGCTGAAATAAAAGCGGAACTTTTAAAATCACAACTGAAAGTCAGTAAATAATTCCTTTGTTTTTTTTTGTTAAACACGATTGACTGAAATAAAAGCGGAACTTTTAAAATCACAACAACTAAAGGTCAGTAAATATTTTCTTTGTTTTTTTTTTCAACACGATTGGTTGAAATAAAAGCGGAACTTTTAAAATCACAACAACTTAAGATCAGTAAATAATTTCTTTTGTTTTTTTTGTTAAACACGATTGGCTGAAATAAAAGCGGAACTTTTAAAATCACAACAACTGAAGGTCAGTAAATAATTCCATTTTTTTTTTTTGGTTAAACACGATTGGCTGAAACAAAAGCGAAACTCTTAAAATCACAACTCAAGGTCAGTAAATAATTCCGTTGTTTTTTTGTTAAACACGATTGGCTGAAATAAAAGCGGAACTTTTAAAATCACAACAACTGAAGGTCAGTAAATGATTCCTTTGTTTTTTTGTTAAACACGATTGGCTGAAATAAAAGCGGAACCTTAAAATCACAACAACTCAAGGTCAGTAAATGATTCCTTTGTTTTTTTTTGTTAAACACGATTGGCTCAAATAAAAGCGGAACTTTTAAAATCACAACAACTGAAGGTCAGTAAATAATTCTATTTTTTTTTGTTAAACACGATTGGTTGAAATAAAAGCGGAACTTTTAAAATCACAACAACTGAAGGTCAGTAAATAATTTCTTTGTTTTTTTTAAACACGACTGGCTGAAACAAAAGCAGAACTTTTAAAATAACAATTTAAGGTCAGTAAATAATTTCTTTGTTTTTTGTTAAACACGATTGGCTGAAATAAAAGCGGAACTTTTAAAATCACAACAACTCAAGGTCAGTAAATGATTCCTTTGTTTTGTTTTTTTTTTTGTTAAACACGATTGGCTGAAATAAAAGCGGAACTTTTAAAATCACAACAACTAAAGGTCGGTAAATGATTCCTTTGTTTTTTTTTTGTTAAACACGATTGGTTGAAACAAAAGCAGAACTTTTAAAATCACAACAACTAAAGGTCGGTAAATGATTCCTTTGTTTTTTTTGTTAAACACGATTGGTTGAAATAAAAGCGGAACTTTTAAAATCACAACAACTGAAGGTCAGTAAATAATTCCTTTGTTGTTTTTTTTGTTAAACACGATTGGCTGAAATAAAAGCGGAACTTTTAAAATCACAACTCAAGGTCAGTAAATAATTCCTTTTGTTTTTTTTTGTTAATCACGATTGGCTGAAATAAAAGCGGAACTTTTAAAATCACAACAACTGAAGGTCAGTAAATAATTCCGTTGTTTTTTTTGTTAAACATGATTGGTTGAAATAAAAGTGGAACTTTTAAAATCACAACAACCGAAGGTCAGTAAATGATTCCTTTTTTTTTTGTTAAACAGGATTGGCTGAAATAAAAGCAGAACTGTTAAAATCACAACAACTGAAGGTCAGTAAATAATTCCTTTTTTTTTGTTAAACACGATTGGCTGAAATAAAAGCGGAACTTTTAAAATTACAACAACTCAAGGTCAGTAAATGATTCCTTTGTTTTTTTTATCACGATTGACTGAAATAAAAGCGGAACTTTTAAAATCACAACAACTAAAGATCAGTAAATGATTCCTTTGTTTTTTTTTGTTAAACACAATTGGTTGAAACAAAAGCAGAACTTTTAAAATCACAACAACTGAAGGTCAGTAAATAATTCCATTGTTTTTTTTTGTTAAACACGATTGGTTGAAATAAAAGAGGAACTTTTAAAATCACAACAACTGAAGGTCAGTAAATAAAAAAACCTAAAATAATGTCATGAAATCAACATGCAAAGTCGACATAGCTTTATTTCATTTTTTAAGGTTCATTTAGACGAGGTTACGTGCGCGCACGTTCAGTTGTTGTGATTTTAAAAGCTCCGCTTTTATTTCAGCCAATCGTGTTTAACAAAAAAAAAGAAATTATTTACTGACCTTGAGTTGGGATTTTAAGAGTTTCGCTTTTGTTTCAGCCAATCGTGTTTAACAAAAAAAAACAATGGAATTATTTACTGACCTTCAGTTGTTATGATTTTAAAAGTTCCGCTTTTATTTCAGCCAATCGTGTTTAACAAAAAAAACAAAAGGAATTATTTACTGACCATTAGTTGTTGTGATTTTAAAAGATCCGCTTTTATTTCAGCCAATCGTGTTTAACAAAAAAACAAAGGAATTATTTGCTGACCTTCAGTTGTTGTGATTTTAAAAGTTCCGCTTTTATTTCAACCAATCGTGTTTAACAAAAAAAACAATGGAATTATTTACTGACCTTCAGTTGTTGTGATTTTAAAAATTCTGCTTTTGTTTCAGCCAGTCATGTTTAAAAAAAAACAAAGGATTTATTTACTGACCTTCAGTTGTTGTGATTTTAAAAGTTCCGCTTTTATTTCAGTCAATCGTGTTTAACAAAAAAAACAAAGGAATTATTTGCTGACCTTCAGTTGTTGTGATTTTAAAAGTTCCGCTTTTATTTCAACCAATCGTGTTTAACAAAAAAAACAATGGAATTATTTACTGACCTTTAGTTGTTGTGATTTTAAAAGTTCTGCTTTTGTTTCAACCAATCGTGTTTAAAAAAAAACAAAGAAATTATTTACTGACCTTTAGTTGTTGTGATTTTAAAAGTTCCGCTTTTATTTCAGTCAATCGTGTTTAACAAAAAAAAACAAAGGAATTATTTACTGACCTTCAGTTGTGATTTTAAAAGTTCCGCTTTTATTTCAGCCAATCGTGTTTAACAAAAAGAAACAATGGAATTATTTACTGACCTTGAGTTGTTGTGATTTTAAAAGTTCTGCTTTTGTTTCAGCCAGTCGTGTTTAAAAAAAAAACAAAAGAATTATTTACTGACCTTCAGTTGTTGTGATTTTAAAAGTTCCGCTTTTATTTCAACCAATCGTGTTTAACAAAAAAAAAAACAAAGGAATTATTTACTGACCTTCAGTTGTGATTTTAAAAGTTCCGCTTTTATTTCAGCCAATCGTGTTTAACAAAAAGAAACAATGGAATTATTTACTGACCTTGAGTTGTTGTGATTTTAAAAGTTCTGCTTTTGTTTCAATCAATCGTGCTTAACAAAAAAAAAACAAAAGAATCATTTACTGACCTTCAGTTGTTGTGATTTTAAAAGTTCCTCTTTTATTTCAACCAATCGTGTTTAACAAAAAAAAAACAATGGAATTATTTACTGACCTTCAGTTGTTGTGATTTTAAAAGTTCTGCTTTTGTTTCAACCAATTGTGTTTAACAAAAAAAAAACAAAGGAATCTTTTACTGATCTTTAGTTGTTGTGATTTTAAAAGTTCCGCTTTATTTCAGTCAATCGTGTCTAACAAAAAAAAACAACGGAATCATTTACTGATCTTGAGTTGTTGTGATTTTAAAAGTTCCGCTTTTATTTCAGCCAATCGTGTTTAACAAAAAAAAAATGGAATTATTTACTGACCTTCAGTTGTTGTGATTTTAAAAGTTCTGCTTTTGTTTCAATCAATCGTGTTTAACAAAACAAAAAACAAAAGAATCATTTACTGACCTTCAGTTGTTGTGATTTTAAAAGCTCTGCTTTTGTTTCAACCAATCGTGTTTAACAAAAAAAAACAAAGGTTTCATTTACTGTCCTTCAGTTGTTGTGATTTTAAAAGTTCCGCTTTTATTTCAACCAATCGTTTTTAACAAAAAATTTACTGACCTTCAGTTGTTGTGATTTTAAAAGTTCCGCTTTTATTTCAGCCAATCGTTTTTAACAAAAAAAACAACGGAATTATTTACCGACCTTCAGTTGTTGTGATTTTAAAAGTTCCGCTTTTATTTCAGCCAATTGAGTTTAACATAAAAAACAATGGAATTATTTACTGACCTTTAGTTGTTGTGATTTTAAAAGTTCCGCTTTTATTTCAGCCAATCGTTTTTAACAAAAAAAACAACGGAATTATTTACCGACCTTCAGTTGTTGTGATTTTAAAAGTTCCGCTTTTATTTCAACCAATCGTGTTTAATAAAAAAAACCAAGGAATTATTTACTGACCTTCAGTTGTTGTGATTTTAAAAGTTCTGCTTTTGTTTCAACCAATCGTGTTTAACAAAAAAAAAACAAAGGATTCATTTACTGTCCTTCAGTTGTTGTGATTTTAAAAGTTCCGCTTTTATTTCAACCAATCGTTTTTAACAAAAAATTTACTGACCTTCAGTTGTTGTGATTTTAAAAGTTCCGCTTTTATTTCAGCCAATCGTTTTTAACAAAAAAAAACAACGGAATTATTTACCGACCTTCAGTTGTTGTGATTTTAAAAGTTCCGCTTTTATTTCAGCCAATTGAGTTTAACATAAAAAACAAAGGAATTATTTACTGACCTTTAGTTGTTGTGATTTTAAAAGTTCCGCTTTTATTTCAGCCAATCGTTTTTAACAAAAAAAAACAACGGAATTATTTACCGACCTTCAGTTGTTGTGATTTTAAAAATTCTGCTTTTGTTTCAGCCAGTCGTGTTTAAAAAAAAAACAACTGAATTATTTACTGACCTTCAGTTGTTCTGATTTTAAAAGTTCTGCTTTTACTCCGAAATTGACCCCCCTCCCCTGCCCTCAGAAATGGGGGAACGAAGGGCCAATCGTGTTTAACATAAAAAACAAAGGAATTGTTTACTGACCTTGAGTTGTGATTTTAAGAGTTCCGCTTTTATTTCAGCCAATCATGTTTAACAAAAAAAACAAAGGAATTATTTACTAACCTTCAGTTGTTGTGATTTTAAGAGTTCCGCTTTTATTTCAGCCAATCGTGTTTAACAAAAAAAAAACAAAGGAATTATTTACTGACCTTCAGTTGTGATTTTAAAAGTTCTGCTTTTGTTTCAGCCAGTCGTGTTTAAAAAAAAACAAAGGAATTAGTTACTGATCTTCAGTTGTTGTGATTTTAAAAGTTCCGCTTTTATTTCAGCCAATCGTGTTTAACAAAAAAAACAAAGGAATTATTTACTGACCTTCAGTTGTTGTGATTTTAAAAGTTCTGCTTTTGTTTCAGCCAGTCGTGTTTAACAAAAAAAAACAAAGGAATCATGTACTGACCTTGAGTTGTTGTGATTTTAAAAGTTCCGCTTTTATTTCAGCCAATCGTGTTTAGCAAAAAAAACAACTGAATTATTTACTGACCTTCAGTTGTTCTGATTTTAAAAGTTCTGCTTTTACTCCAAAAGTGACCCCCCTCCCCTGCCCTCAGAAATGGGGGAACGAAGGGCCTCTGAGCCTTCCCCTTGAGGCAGATCCCATTTATTTTCGATTCTGAGTATTTTTGGTTTTCCCTCCAAAATTGACCCCCCTCCCCTGCCCTCAGAAATGGGGGAACGAAGGGCCTCTGAGCCTTCCCCTTGAGGCAGATCCCATTTATTTTCGATTCTGAGTATTTTTGGTTTTCCCTCCAAAATTGACTCCCCCCCTCCCCTGCCCTCAGAAATGGGGGAACGAAGGGCCTCTGAGCCTTGCCCTTGAGGCAGATCCCATTTATTTTCGATTCTGAGTATTTTTGGTTTTCCCTCCAAAATTGACCCCCCCTCCCCTGCCCTCAGAAATGGGGGAACGAAGGGCCTCTGAGCCTTCCCCTTGAGGCAGATCCCATTTATTTTCGATTCTGAGTATTTTTGGTTTTCCCTCCAAAATTGACCCCCCCTCCCCTGCCCTCAGAAATGGGGGAACGAAGGGCCTCTGAGCCTTCCCCTTGAGGCAGATCCCATTTATTTTCGATTCTGAGTATTTTTGGTTTTCCCTCCAAAATTGACCCCCCCCCTCCCCTGCCCTCAGAAATGGGGGAACGAAGGGCCTCTGAGCCTTCCTCTTGAGGCAGATCCCATTTATTTTGGATTCTGAGTGATTTTGGTTTTCCCTCCAAAATTGACCCCCCCCTCCCCTGCCCGCTGAAATGGGGGAACGAAGGGCCTCTGAGCCTTCCCCTTGAGGCAGGTCCCATTTATTTTCGATTCTGAGTATTTTTGGTTTTCCCTCCAAAATTGACCCCCCCCCTCCCCTGCCCTCGTAAATGGGGGAACGAAGGGCCTCTGAGCCTTCCCCTTGAGGCAGATCCCATTTATTTTCGATTCTGAGTGTTTTTGATTTTCCCTCCAAAATTGACCTCCAAAGTTTAATCACGTGTAGTTTTAAGAATGTGTATGTGTAATGGGATCAATTTTCAAAAACCCCAAAATCTCCCAATTTAAGTTACCCAAGTAAAGAATAAAATCACCCAAAATATGAACCTGGAGAGTTCAAGTAACCTACAAATCGAGCAAGACTCAAGCTTTCAATTTAACATAGTGAAACGAATGTATCTAATTATACGTTGTAATTATACCTTGTAATAAACATTGTAAGAATCTTTCCCACAGAAAAAATCCAATAAATAAATTCGCCCAGGTGTCGCCAATAAACGCAATAAATATCATTTTGACCAAATCTTATATGACAGCCAACGAATAATGTAATTTGAATCTTAGGAGCTCGAAAATACCAAACTGTCAAGAGAGTAAAATTTATAATACAAAAAAATAGTCACTCAAGATGCAAAATATCTTTGTTGCATTGTTCTGGAAACTAAGTTTAGAACTAGTAATCTCAATGTAATTAAATCGTGTTAGCTTTACCAATGTTCACAGAAATAAATTATAAGTCTTCTGAAAATCAAGAGACACCCTGCTGGGAAAATGTTAAAATATAAAACTTTGTTCGTTCGAAAAAATTCCAAAGTGATATTTTAAAAGTCATAAATTAAGTAACACCTGCTAGCAAATGTTGCAGTGTAAAATTTTGAATTGTTAGAAAAATTCCAAAGTGATAGCTTAAAAGTCATAAACTTTAATTAAACCCAAGTAACCCATTGGTGCAAGCCGGCCACATAATGATCTAGGACGAATAATGCAACCAATAGGAATTGTAAAACATACTTTAGCAACGCCTAAACGTAACCCCCGGCAAAATTGCAGAGGATAGATAGTTAGGACTTAACAATTTTGCGCCAGTTCTTTTTAGTCTTATGCCAGTTTTATTGTCAGTCTTTTAGCAGTCCATTTGGAGTCTTATGCCAGTATTCCAGCAGTTTTTTTTGATCAGTCTTTTACCATGATTGTGTTATAATAAACTTTTGTAGTGTACAAACTCTGAGTGATTTCGCCTCAGTGCAATTTGTTATTTTGTTGATACAACCAAGAACTCTGCGACTATTATGTAAGTAACAATAAATGCATTACTATTTTATTTTACTCTCTTGTGTTAATATTTCTCTAGCTCGTTAGTCCTTGTGGCTCCACTCGCTCCTAAGGGAAACTGAAACTCATCAATCTGGTTTCGACTCAGTATGGTCGCTAATATAAGCTCCCTACATGTACTCCTAGATTAAGCTCCCCACTCTAGAAGTTCAGCCTCCACTCAGGCAAGCCACACGTGAACCGTCAGCTAAGAGTTTAACTTAATTTCTCCATTAAATTAAACAGTTGATATAAGAACAAGCAATTTTTATTGAGACTCCCTTATCAGAAGGTGTTATCAAATAACAAAACTAGAATCCCTCACCACTTAAAACCCCCCCCCATTAGAATTGGCGCGGCCTGTTTAAAGGAGCAAAAACACAAGGACAACATTGAAAAAAAAAAAAAGAAATTGTTGAGAAATATTACGCATGAGGAAAGTGTGCATGCATTAAAGTACCATTTTTCCGCATGCTTTGAAGGGTCATATTTTTTTTTGCATGCTTTGAAGTGTCATAATTTGTGCATATTTTGAAGTACAATATTTTGTTAAACCTAAATCCCCCGAAAATAGTAGCAAAAAAAAAATATAATTAAGAAGTTTCGAATTTATTAGTATCAAAATAAATAAAACCAGTATCGAATTTTAACCCAAAAAAAAAACAACAAATCAATATGTCGTTGGATCAAAACGAACAATTATTAAAGCAAAAACTCATTGCCAAAACAGTGGAAATTTCAAAATCGCTTCCTTCATATAACGGTGATGAAGACGTAGACGAATTTATTATTCAATTAAACCAATTCGTAGAAGTAACTCAAACGGACTTAAAATCATTAGTAGGCATGTTATTAATGAGACTTAAGGGACAGGCATTAACATTCCTAAAACAAATAGAACAAACGATAGGGGAAGATAACAACCTCCCGATAAACTCAATCGAAAAATTGCTAAAAGCGTTCCGAGAAAGATTTGTTGAAACCAGTTCAACACACAAATTAAAGCATGGTACGGTATGTTTCGATGAAACAGAAAATGTTAGGGAATACCTACACAAGGTAATGGTATCCATTGAGGCAAAATATGGAAAAGAATCGGGCCCTTTGTACGATAAAATTGTACTTAATGCTTTCATGCAAGGATTAAGCCCCAAGCTATATCGAATGTTAATTTCAAAAAATATTCAAACATTAGAGCTAGCAGTTCAGGAGGTAGAGAGAATGATCGAAATTGACTCGATTGTGGCAAATCACAACAAGTCAAGAATAAATAATGTAGAAAGTTCAACTCCGGGACAATCACAAGGGATTTCCCCAGGATTTTTACAAAGAGATAATTCAACCAAACCGAACCAAAATAGGTCTCCAACCCCTACGAGGCAAAGAATAGTGCGTTTTGTACCCACGGATACAACAAACTACGTACAGAACCCCCCAATTATATGCTATGCATGTAATAAACAAGGACATATCGCCAGGGAATGCCGTACTAAAAACAAATATACACCAGCAACCCCAAGTTTTAATAATCGTTTGTTCGGGAGAACAAACACAAATGCAAATGGGTCAGGAAACTATAGAAATAACCCCCCACGTCTCCCATCGTTCCGCAACCCGTACCAGCAAGGATTTGCGTACTCGAATCCTTCCCAATATACGCCTCAACAACCCTATTCCAATCCCTCACCCAACCGACAAAATAATTATCGGTTCCCCAACGCAAACACGCGACAAAACATGTACCAATTTAATTCACGAACGGTGTATCCAACTAGATTTAACAGGAATACAACCGATAACAGAGGATATTCCTTCCCGCCGGGAAACGAAAGAAATTTTTCGTCAATACAAAATGAACAAATGCCGCGAGCCGTCGGCACAAGAAACTTTAACCCACGCAATAATACGTGGCAACCACGACAATCAAATGTCAACCAACTTGGAACTTCCCTAACAAGCGAAATTCCCACCGAACCCCAATCTCAAACGCCAACTTATCAGATAAGCGCACAGGGAAACGAATTAGGCCCCCAAGAAAATTAACCGGGACCCTGGAGGCCAATATTTTTTATAGGTCCCATCCAGTAATTGTACCTTCCTTAAGTGATAATGATGACATATTACCTATATTAAATAATTTTAGTGTTGCGAGTATTAATTTCAAAGCATTAATAGATTCAGGTGCATCTGTTAACATAATAAATTCGAATGTATTTGATAGACTCCCAATATATATTAAGAGACGGAAAAATTTCAATATCCCAAGTTTAACTAGTGTCACAGGTCATAGGCTGGAGGCTGTAGGCTCCATATGTTTAGATGTAACAAAAGACAATAAAATCTTTCCTACAAACTTCATAATCTGCAAAAATTTCCCATATGAAGCTATAATTGGTGCTAATTTTTTAAAATCTAATAAGGTGTTATTAGATATAGCAAATAACAGACTCGTGTATCCATACGATCCTATTCTCCAACGCGTGGAGAGAGGGGAAACAACAGTAAATAGAATAAAGTCTTTTGTACCCTATCTCTCATCTCGTGGGAGAAATTCAAGCAGCAAATGGATCGAGTCAGTAAAAGCAAAAATAGGGAAAATGCAGGAGTATAGACAAACAGAAATAAAGAAAATAACCGAATTATGGACTGAAATAATAAATCTAAGTACTATTGTAAGGGGACAAGACTTGGATTTACCCTTACAAACAACCCCACAAGCGGAAGACTTGACGCAAGAAAGCGCTAGTCCTAACTTAATAGAAAAAGACTCGAAAGAAAAATACTATGGGTTCGCGGTACGTAAAACAAAAATCCCCCCAAACACTATGCAAAGAGTGCAAATCTCTCAAATGGTCACCCCGGTAAATGACAATTCCGAAATTTGGTTCGCATCCCCGTGTAAAGAAATTCCAGAAAATCTGTTTTGTGAAGAACAGATCATTTCATACGAAAAAGGCGAAGGTTTTATTTGGTTAACTAACACACATGAAAACGATATGATTACATTGAAAAAAGGAACATGTCTCGTTGAAATACAAGTTATTTCTGAGCACGAGCTAAACAAATGGAGAAACTCCAATGAAAGCTTAGTTAATAGTGTTGGTGATAGGAATCCAAAGAATAACTACCCCCTAACAAAACCCCAATTTTTGGAAAAATTTAAATTAGATCATATCCAAAATACGCAATTAAAGGAAAAATTATGTGAATTGCTCTGGAATTTTAGAGATATTTTTTCTACATGCGAGGAAGATATCGGGTTGATACCATTTTATCAACACTCTATCCAAACCACAGGGTTACCTGTAGCTAAACAGCCCTATCGCATCCCCCATCCCTACAAAGGCTGGTTAAAAAATAAAATCCGCGAGTTAGAAAGAAATAATATAATACGGCCGAGTATAAGCCCGTATTCAGCCCCCGTTATACTAGTACCAAAAAAGAACAAGGATCTTAGACTTGTAGTGGATTATAGAGCCTTAAATAAGCAGGTAGTTAGTGACAAATTTCCTCTGCCCCGAATTGATGAAATCCTAGACTCCATTTCAACCAAAAACAAAATTTTTACATCTCTTGACCTCACGCAAGGTTACCATCAGGTTAAGATAGCAGATAGTGACGTCTATAAAACGGCCTTTTCAACGACGGAATGCGGTTCTTATGAATATTTGAGAGTACCCTTTGGACTCAAAACCAGTTCAAGTGCATTATGTAGACCTCTGTTACACTTATTACGAGGTATAGAAAATATTATCCATTTTGTGGATGATGTTATTTGTGTGGGAGAAACACCAGAGGACCATTTAAACACATTAACCAAAGTTTTCAAAAAATTCAGAGAGGGTAATCTGAAATGTAGACCTGAAAAAGTAAATTTGCTTCAATCCGAAATAAAATTCTTAGGAATGATAGTGACCCAAGGTCAAATATCACCGGACCCTGAGAAAATAAAATGTGTAGAGAATCTTAAGCCGCCAAAAACCATAAAACAATTAAGAGGCATTATTGGTTTAACCAGTTATTTTAGAAAATTTATACGTAACTACGCCCAAATCGCAAAACCCCTAACAGACCTAACTAAAGGGAATTCCCAAAATGTCACCTGGTCTCAGGAAGCTCAAACTTCTTTGGACACTCTCAAGAAAGCTCTTACTTCTGAACCAATATTAGCGTTACCAGACTTTGAAAAAGGTACATTCGTGGTTACCACCGATGCTTCAGCTCTAGGTATCGGTGCAATCCTCTCCCAAATAATCCCCGTGGAAAACAACCCCGATTCCCAACAGGACCCCCCTCAATATATAGAGAAAGTCATATGTTATTCAAGCAGAACTCTAACCAAAGGCGAAAGTAGTTATTCAGCAACGCAATTGGAGTTACTATCTATAATTTACCACTTAGATAAATTTAGACATTATTTAGTAGGACGAAAATTTAAACTGCGCTCGGACCATAAAAGCTTACAGTACCTAAGCACATTCAAAAATCCAACCGGAATTTTAGCGCGATGGATAATGAAAATCCAGGATCTGGATTACGAATTTGAACACGTGACCGGTAAACAGAATGCCCCTTGCGATTACCTAAGTAGATACCCTGAGGATAACCCTTCAGATAATGAAACTAAACAAATAAATGCCATTAATCCCAGTAAACAAAAACAAAAGAAGAATATACCAAAAATCCTTACAGAAGAAAAAGGACCACGAGTAATTCCCTTATCCCTAGCCAATATTAAAAGAAACCAAGTTAAGGATGAAATGTGTTTGACTCTCATTAATTACTTTGTTAATTCTGATAATCTCCCTGATAAGTTCAAAGCCCTAAGACGGGAAATAGACAATTTTTATTATGACTTCGACAAAGAAATCCTTTGCAGGATAGTAACAGGCGAAACAAATAGAAATCAAACCTTAATAATCCCAGTGCTCCCCCAAAACTTAATAATACCTGCCTTTGAGTACTTCCATTCGGAAATAGGCGGACACTTAGGAATAACCAAGACATTTCACAAGCTAAAACAATACTTTTATATTCCGTCGGCATTAACAAAACTCAAAGATTTTATAAGTACATGTGAAGCTTGTAACTTAAGAAAAAATCCACAAACGTACCCAAATCCCCCCTTGGGAAGAGTGCCAGTGGCAAGGTTCCCTTTCGACATCGTTTCATTTGACCTTTTTGGTACAAGTGGAGGATTACCTGTTTCTAATAGAGGTCATACTTGCATCCTCTCAGTAATAGACCATTTTACCGGCTTCACTTTTGCCAAAGCATTGAAAAATCAAGGCGCATATACCACAAGTAAAGCCCTAGCAAAAATATTTTTGGAGTTTGGCGTTCCTCAGCGGGTCATTAGCGACAATGGACCTAACTTCGTTTCTAAAGTAACAAAGGATCTGATGAGTTTCCTTAAAGTCGAAAAATTATTAACCTCACCCTACCATCCCCAAGCTAATGGAAAAATTGAAAATAGGCACAAAATATTTTCCAATGTTTTAAGTATTTATTCAAAGATAACCGAAATGATTGGGATCTGTATTTACCTTACTTAACCAATGTAATTAATACTGCTTATTCAGAAGCGACCAAGGAAAGTCCATTTTTTCTTTTATTCGGACGTGATTTTAAAATACCATATCAAGAAATTATAGAATCAAGAGAATATTATAATAATACAGAGGACTACAAGCAAGATTTCATAAATAGAATGAGAAAAACCTATAAAATAGTTAGACAAGAATTAGAAAAATGTAAAGTGAACCAAGAGTTGAGGAATGAATCCAAAATCAAGGGGAATATAAATTTTAAGGTAGGCGACTGCGTCTATTTAAAAAATGAAGCTAAACTGGAAGGCAAAAAACTTTCCAATAAATATTCAGGACCCTACAGAATAATCAAAAAATATGACAACGATTTTACCTTTAAAATGATAAGCCCGGAAAATGGGAGAACATATAAAGCACATGTTAGCCGTATAAAAGGTGCCAAATACCCCGTTAAGTGGGCACCCGAACCCTCATCTTCAGAATCATCAAACGCGGAAAATCAATTTCCGAAGTCCAGGCTATCCGAACTAAAACCCTTTAACTTTAAACAAAACTATTTTGAAAACAATAGCGAAGAGGAAGATTTTGAAGAATTTTTGGCCATGAAAAACCTAGTCATCCCTAAAAGAAAACCCCTAATACCCGTGCCTGCAAGAACCCCAAAAAGCCCAGAAAGTTCATCCACAGAAAACTCGGAGCAAGAATTGGATTATACGCTATCGCCAAAAACCCAATTTTTCCCCGATAGAATTTCGACCCCATGTCCCCCCAAAAGATTTCCTGACGACATGGTATCTCCAGCAACCCCGATAGAAAGACCCTTATCGCTACAGGAGGAGTTGAACAGAGCCGTGGAAACCCCAGGTGAAAAAAGGAGGAAGACTCCTCCTAAGGATACAAATACAAAAAGCTTGAGAGAGGCCATGGACATTGTAAATTATCCGATAAAAACAAGGCAAAGTACCTTGCCTTGGACACAGGAACACCCGGAAGATGAAAACTTGGGACAATACCATCACATAACGGTATCTAAAGTAAAACCCAAGGAATCTTACTCCTGGAAACAGACCCTGCTACGAAATACACCTCACCCCCCGGAAGATATGGCATTCAAGCAGTGGAGACAATCTCCAAAGGTATTTGACTCCTCCCACAGTTCCCAAGAATCTTTTAACTCCCCTGAAACAGGATTTCAACGCGAGGAAATGGAAAATAAACCCTCAACCTCAAAAGGAGACGAAATATATGAAGCAAGGGCAGGAGATACCCCTCAATCGCAAAGGACCGCCCCCGAAAGCCCAAATAATGAATCCTCAGATACTAGCTCTAATGAGTCCGACGATGAATCAGATCCTGACTACCCCCATAACGCACCAAAACAAAAACCGGCTTCTGCCGCGGCCCATGCGAAAGCCGCAAAGTTAAAAGGTCAAAAATACCTACTAAAACAGTATAAGAAATTTGATCTGATCTCTATGGGAAAATCGAAAAAGAATAAAAAACAAGAAGGCGAACAGGAAGTTACAACGAAATCTGGCAGAATAAGCAAAAAACCAGACAAATGGTCATACATCTAGGAACAAAAATACCCCAAAAACTTATATAGCAATATTAAATCGAAATGAACAATTAAAAAAAAAAAAAACCTTAAAACAAGGGTACATGAGTAGAATATTATAATGAAAAATATCCATGAAAGGTCAGAAGAAGTTAATAGTCAATTTTTCCAGACAAACTATATCCTGGCTTGGTAAAGAACCCCAAGGATAGAAGAAGAACAAGAATTGTTCAAACCATCCTCCAAAAAGAAAAATACCTAGTGCAACCCCGTTACTGACAGAACAAATATGGATCAACTATTTCAAATACGATCAAAACTTCTCGACGACTCGGCGCAATTAGTAGCAGAAAGATTGAAAATCGACAATATGATAGAAGCCACTCTTAAATCCCTTAGGGAAGTGAAGGCCTCCCAAGAAACAATGAACAAAAGAATAAATGAGATTTTAATAACTAAACAAATGGATAAGTTGGTTGAAACCCAGTTTATGGAAGTTAAAGAACAGACCGCCAAAATCCAAAATGAAATGGAATCAATAAGCGATGCCACGCTTTTCGAGGGATATAATTATCCCGATCAGATCCAAAAATTACAAGTATTATACGATAAAATGCAGGAAATTGGTAAAAAAGTACAAGATTATAGAAACAGTACTGTTCTGTCCGCGACAATGGCAGTACAAGAAGCCCTGGCACCCCAACGAGCAAAGATCCTAGACTTGCAGCATATGTACGATCATTTAAAAGCACAGAAAGAAATAATCCAACTGCAACAGGACAGCTTAGAGAAACGACTAAAGGAGAACCATGCCAAAATCACCGAAGAACTTCAGAAACAAAGAAATTTCTGCTCAAACCTAGAAAAAATAGTTGCAACATACTTCACTGTCGAAATTGACCTACCCCTCAGTCCCCATTTGGAAAATCTTCTCACTAACACCTACAACGAAGGGTCATCCCAACCCGCATATTTTGCGATTCCAAATCAAGCCCGTCATCAGCACATAAGACCCCAAGTAAAAACTAATCAACAGAATCCTCCAGCGGATAATAATATAATTGTGAGGGCCCAGTACCATGACGCCCAAGAGAATGTTACTACGGGCCAAGATTCCTCAGAAATCTATGCACCACAAGGAACACCCAAAACCCAACCATTGCCAGAAGGTACAGAAAACTAAGAAATACCAGACATGAGAATAAATCAAAAAAAAAAGAGGTAAAAATTCTTTTTCGTCAAAATCCCCTTCTAATACATTAAAGTGACTACATTTTGTAGAATGTGATGTATACCGACAAAAAGTAGTAAATAACACAATATTCGAGCGAAAACTCGTTAAACTAGATAATTATGTTTCTGCTAGACAGAACATAGTATTTCCTTAAAAAATAAATAGATAAATAAATGCAGATTACAAATTCAATGGTAAAAAAAAAAAAATGCAATGAATAGCCATCCTTACATTACTAGGAATAGTTAAACAGCATTTCGGATACCCCCTCCCCAGAGTAGGTAAACCTGACGATCACAAGGGATCGCTTAATGAGGAGATTTACTTCGGGGCACGAGGATCAAATCCGTATCCTAGGTTCGGCCGTCTATCAATCCATAACCCCAGACCACTACATCCCAAAAATTGCTTTTAACTTAAGAAAAAAAAAATATTCGGATCGGCGCTTTAATAGATTCTACATCTTCACAAAATCAATTTTGTAGGATATTTATTTTTAATCATCATGCCAACGACATAATCAAATACGCAACTCCGAAATATACTAAATCTAATCACAAGAAAAGATGATCGGAAATAACCACCACCCCAACCCGCCGTAAAGGCTATAATATACCAAACAACTCAAAATATTTAGTCAAAAAAAGTATACACGCGAGTCATTATTGTATTAATCACCCAACTAAAAAAAAAAAAAAAAAAAAAAAAAAAAAAAACAATTCGAAAAACAGGTAATCAGTGGTAATACAATAAGCAAGCTTGTCATGGTTACTAGTTGGTTAAATGTCTATATATATACGTACATATATACATATGTAAGAGAGTAATAATGCGAGGCCTGATTTAGCTCAAATATTTAGCCGAATTATAGATATAGGGCCGCTGTTAATCTAATTAACAGAAGCAGGCCTCAGTCATAATATGAACTGAAAATTCTGCAAAAAATTAACCAATCGAAAATAATTCAAACAAACAATAATGTTAAATTGATAGACTTGCTTACATGTTCCTCCGAACAAACCACAAACTCCAATGCATTCCAAAAAATTACAAAACCCAAAACGGCGAAATTTGGCCATCCACAGCCTTATCCCCGTGTGTTTTCATTTGTTTTACCTCAAAAAGGCATGTATCAACCAATTAATACGAAAAAAAAAAAAAATATCCTTAATACCGGTGGAAGCCGCAGTTGTCACATTAAGATGAACCATGTGTACTAGTTGGCCTCCACTCAATACAAAGAATATGAAATGCGCTAATTTTCACTTAATTAGCAATGCAAATTTTCGTTATTATAGACAAAGAATTCTTAATCAATCGGAACAACAAAGGCAGTCCTTACTATTCCTTCAAATCCCTTCTTATATTTAAAGAGTTCACAAACCAATTTAACCAAATTTCACAATAAAACTCGAAAAGGCTTTAGCGCAAGTAACAATTAGAAGTATTCTTCCAAATAAAAGTCAGCAGAAATAAGGAACCTACATAATCGTAATCGTAGCCCGCGATTTTCAAACATAGTTAAGACCATTAATATTTATGGTAGTATAGCCAAATCACATAAGCATATTGGCCTCGAGTTAAACCGTCTTCACTTTTCATTTCTTCATTAACAAGAAAAATATTTGACCCGTGTGATATCGTGTACTCTGAGTTAATTGCATACCTATAATTGATAGTCTATTCGCCTAAAAACTAAGAATTAGCTTACCATACCAAGTTGTTTCTCAAATATCAAGACCCTCACAGCAGAAAAATTGACCCTCGTAAAAATGAGGAGATTATAAAAAAGATAATATAGCTCGCCATCAAGAATTGATATCAAAAATATATCCTTAATTATATATTTGGTCGTATGTTGCTTGTAGAGTGGTCGGGTACAACAAAAAATAAATAAAATAGTACAAAGTTCCGTTCCGGAATCTAAGTGAAAAAAGGAAATCAATTGCTAGAAAATTGATATAAAACGGAAATTTCAGCAACCTAAAAAAAAAAAAAAAAAAAAAAAAAAAAAGGGGAAAATTAGTTCGCAAGAAAAACGTAAAAATAAATCCTATATAAAATCCTTATAGAACTTAAAGATAAATCAACATTGTAGAACTTAAAATGCTAAATTCGATAGGCAGACTTCAGCCTATAGAAACGTAATAGAACATTTTAGTAAGGGATAAGTCCTTTCGTAGGAACTAAAGATTTCTCTTTTGTTTCCTGTTTTAAAAGTCTCGACATCTTTTTCAGATAGTTGATCATATATTGGTCATAGAATAATGCAGTACAATCAAGAATATATAAAATAAATATCGAATTCTCTTTCAAAAAAGAAAAGTATCGTCAGTAATTCAACGTAAAATAACCGTAAGTGAAAAGTAAACCAAAATTGTAAAATTTAAATACCGATCTCGGGCATAAATTTTGACCCATAGAGGTGCCATATAATCCGTGTCCCCAGAGGTGCGTCCCCAGACAAAAAAAAAAGACAAGAACCAAAAAAAAAGGAGACAATTTGTTTAGTTTAATTCCTGTAATGGCGTGGTCGAACGCTAATTAACATATCTTTAAGCCCGGTATGAAAAAACCATAAATAATATTGCTTCAATAAGTAATTCCTGTAATATAGAAACTAACTTCGTGTCATTCGTGCAGATTAAACAGCTTGAATGACAAAATAGACCTTCCTTAATCAAGAGAATACGCAAATAGTTAACAAGGTCATATAATAACGTACCTGCGAAACACCAGTAAGACAGGCTAAAGCAAAAAAAAGAGGAACTAATTAATTTCTATTTTTTTTTACTTGTGATGACCCTCTATCGTAGAAACGCTTCGCTATCAAAAACAGCGGTACCACGAACAAAAACTATAACCAACGCCCAAGGTAATTAAACCAGTAATTGTATAAGTAATTGTAATTGTAATTGTATAAGTAATTGCATTAACAATAATGACGTTGTTGCCAAACAGCAGCTAAGGGTAGAACGAAACCAATCAAAAAAAAAACTGCCAATTGTATCAGTGATTATAACTAGAAATTTTCCTAGAAAAAGCTGTAGCAATAAAAAAAAAAAAAAAAAATATATATATATATATATAGAGCCGTAAGATTAGAATAGCAAAAAGTGCCAAATCATGAAATAAACCCATTCGCCAAAAATCCCAAAATCAGCCATACGCCATATGCATATATATATATATATTTGAATCCTAAAATATTGCAATTGCAGAAAAATATAAAAAAAAAAAAAAATGAAACTGCCACTGTTAACGAGACTAGTGGCAAATTTATTCTGCCGCGAACGATGATCAATAAGCCTCAAAGGAGGACATTCGCAAAAAAAAAAGGGAACCTATTTGCCAACCAAAATATAAGGAACCGTAAGAAATAGGCAAACTTCAGCCTAACCCTGGAGTAAGAAAAAAGAGAAAAGAAAATAATAGCATCCTTTTGCAAAAAAATTAGTTAAAAATAAGACCAATATAATTCTGCCTTGATGCGGCCTAGTAACTTCCTCACAAACCAAATAATAAAGCGATAAAATGAAAAAAAAAATTTCTTTCAAAACAATTATCGCGTATACCTGCAGCAAAACAATACTTAATAAATTTTTACTAACCTTATGAACGAGCCACGACTTTCAGTCAGAGTTAATCCCTATTCCCCCAATAAGGAATATAATATAGTAAGTCACACATATTTACAAGAGCTAAGTCTTGTCCACTATGGAACAAGTATTCTTAACTGAAATTGACAAGGCGATAATGAACTTATATATGAATAATTCAAGGATAATTTCAAAAATAATCACGCGGAAGTTAAGCTGTAAAGGAGAACAAGCAAATAAATTGTACCATCTGTAAAGCGCACCTGCCCTTTGCTCTGAGAAATGTTTCAAAAACCCTAAATCAAAAGGCAAATCAAAGCTAAATTTTTAAATTCTCTCTTTAAATCGAGTTCCGATAGACGAAAAACCTAATGAAGATTAACACGATAAAATGCCAAAGAAAAGGAACCACAGATGAAATGGGTAATGTTCAAATCGAAATTACGAGCCCCCCCCTTTTTTTTATAGTCGCACAGCTCACTTGTGTGGCACGTCCGTGGCATAACGTATAGTGCCGCGAGATAAAGAAAAAAAAGATAAGAGACTATTCAGCGAATACTTTTTACGATCATCTTAAAAATAAAGCATATACCTGTGAAATTCTTGATAACACCATACCTGCGCCATGTGGCACAACCCCTATCACAAAAAAAAATGCTGAAACGTAATGAATGCAAAAAAAAGAAAACAGCTAAACGTAATTATTTGCGCACTTTCAGGCGAAAATCGGGCCAATCCGCCGATTCCTAATTATTCACCCCCAGAATAGGGATAATATGCCCTACGACAACCCAGAAGGATTATGATTGAAAATAATCTATTTTATTATATAACAAGACCGCCATATAAGACAATCCCTTGCGTGTAATGATCTGGTTTTCAAGAAACCTTAAATCAATCAAACCTTAGACAACACATTTTGATTTGATTCCCATGCTTTTCTATAGCATTTCAAACGCCTTTATAATAAAAAAAAAAAATGGTATCTTGTGGTGAATTATTGCACCCAAATTAGACTAAAACGGTTTCCACCCTTCAGCGAATACGCTACAAAACATAAATATATCTCAATTTTCATTTAAAAAAAAAAAAAAATATACAAGGAAGATTAAAACTTATTACGTCTTATCAAATCTTTCTTTAGGTAAACCCGTATTTAATAAAAAATGCCTCCGTGACGTGGCGTAACTCCGCCACGGGAAAAGAATAAGTTGACACCTGAGAGGTAAATAAGCCTACCTTTAACTCATTCAAGCAGGAATTTTACTTTGACTAACAAACTTTTGTATTCCACCAATTTGACATTATTTTAGAATATGCTAAAATAGGGAATTTATCCTTGCGTAATTTAAAAGGAATTAAGTAAATAGCAAAGCGCGACTCTTCACACAGTTCGACTTGAACCAAATAGCAATAGTAAATAGCTACCGAAACAACAAATTAGGAACGGGTTGCATTCAATATAAAATAAATTAATCCCTTTAATTAAGCATGTAGAAAGCTGCATAAATAAATTAATAAATATTTTAATCAGAGTAGACGGAACTAAACAAAGTAATAGTGCTGTATAAAGTAGTAGTAATACATCATGCGCTTCGCACGGTGACAAAAAATTTTTTCTTCTGAAAAAAAAAAACACTTGAGGCAGGAGAAACAGACCCTTAACTAGAAATCAGTAGTAGTACCCTATACGTTCCCAAGGTGGCAATAAAAATTTTTTTGTATAAAAAGTGACCCGCAAGAATTACCCCAAATCATCCCTAGCGTAGGAAAATAATGTGACGACAAAGTGACCGTGAAAGAATATGAAGTGAAAAAGGAGACGAAATCTGATACGTGAGGGATACTTTCGCCCTGTAAGCCTTTCCTGTTGATTGTTTGGGACGGGCGTGCAGGGTGAGGGTATCTCTTACGAAATACAACCAGAACCGAAGGAAGAATGCCATAAAGACTAGTAAAATCAACTATGCGACCCGCTAAAATTATCCTACCTAACCCTCACAACTATAGAAAATGTGATAACACAAGTGACCATACGAGAATATGGAATAAAAATGGACAAAAATTCCGAGGCGTGGGGAATGCGTTGACGCGATGCTGGGACTCGAATAGTTAATTTTGTGTTCGGGCACTGCGCCGAGGTATTTCTTACGAAGAACAACTCTGACACGACTAGGAATCAAAGGATACCAATAGAAGTTAAATACTATAAATTAGAAAAGCCAAGTAAACAACACATATTACAATGAATCATCAAATTGATAGCGCTAAGCGACGCGCCGTGTAGCCAACTATTTAATTATCTTAATTATTTCATAATCATCATTATACCTTAAATCACCATAACCATTTTTGGAAATATGTTTACTACTAAGTAATCACTTATTTCATAATTAATGATAAATTTTATATAAGAACACGTTTACAGATACTGTACGTGAAGACCTTCAACCACTGGTTAAGGGAATCGCCGAAACAAGCGACCATACGGTATGTTGCTTATATTAGCCTAAAATTTAGTAGAATAATACAAAAAAAAACGTAACCATGATAAAATATCTAAGCCATCAACAATTAAATAATCGTGGACGAGAAAATGCAATCTTTTGGAACCTTAAGATAAGACATAGTGTAGACAATATTAATGCTCCGTTAAGGGAATGGGGACTTGTCAACAATTTAATGAAAGAAGAGGAACTTATTAAAGCAGTAGAAAATCTTGACTGTCAAAAACTATATTATCTTCTAAAATCTCAAAAGACAAGGTTGGAACAAAGAGTGATCCTAAGATTAACGGCAAGCCTAGTGCTTTATAATTTTAGTGCGCGTGAGATGACAAGAACACTAGAGCACACTAGACGAAGTGCCAACCTGGCCTTCCGAATTTTAGTACAACATATCCCATCATCAATGTATAATTCGTTGTCTGAATATATCGCCACAATATTTGGTACGATCAAGATGATAATAATATAACTACAATTTGGCCCATTAAATTTCTCTCCATATTAATAGACCAAGGACATATGTTAAAAAGTGAAACCCTTCTTAAAATCTTGTACGTCAATTGTGTAAATAACACATATCTAAATCCGATAAACCCTTCAATGGGAGCCGCAATTTTTCAACTTACCCCAAGAGAATATAAAGACATAAAGAAAATAACCCTGAATTTCTTCCAAGGAGATGAAAATTTTGGAAGAAAAATAGTCCCTGGGTTAGACATAATCGTGCGTGAACAACTATGTTGTTGCCAATCACACGCAAATTTAAGTTTCTCTGTAGTAAAGATATTAAATGACCCATTGTCATTATCTCAGTTGTGCCGGAAAGTCATTCGTCAAAATATGCGAAGGAATGACATAACCGCTACTTTGGAAGGCCTGCACCTCCCAAACCAACTACTAGTGTATTTAATGTACCTAAATATACCCGAAAACGGTAAAAATGATATAGTATTTGAACTCCAATTTCTCAGCCCAAATGTTTCGTCATGGGAAAATTATCGACTTCTAAATATGCTTACATCTCCAAATTCAAAGGCGGCACTGCCAGATGATGCACCCATATTGAAATTAAAACCCAACCTCAGTGGGAGAAACTGTGTATATAGATAATCTTGTTAAAATAAATGATGAAAGAACCCTATAATATTACCTGAAGTGTTATAACTAAGAAAATCAATTATTATCATAATAAAAAAAAAAAAAAAAATGCATTATAAACCAGTATTGTATTGATATTTATGGAACTATGAATTAGAGTAAATATCACAAGATCTATGTACATTATCAATATATTGACAAGAAGGTAGTTTCTCAAAAGTTTCTATACTTTTAAGACTATAAAACGACCGCAAAGTCGTTAAACTAAAGTACGGAACTTTAGGGTAGTAACTATGTTTGAACACACAAATAGCCAGGTGCAAGGAGGCACCGGTGAAAAAGTAGTTCAACCTCAACCTGAAGTTACCTTGTTTTTTTTTCAAAATTGGTTAATATGGAGCTCAGATGACTCGAATTATGGTTGAATGAATAAGTACCCGATGTATTGAGGAAATGCCGGTGAAAAGTAATTTGACCTCGACCTAGAGTATACCATGATCATAACCAATCTTGACAAAAATTATTAACTAGACAGAGACCATAGAAACTACCTTTTATTTCAGAATAATGGCCAAAGCAATTATCGACACAGAGTTCATTTGCATTAAACATGCCAAAGAAAATGTCATATACTCAGCGGCAATGATTATTGTGAATAAATCAGGGGAAGAAGTTTTTTCAAAGAAATGGGATGTCAAATACGATTTAAGAAAATACAACATAGGATCATATATCTTTGGATTACGATTGGCAAATAAACCCAAATATCGATCCGTAGCAGGAAATTGCGAATAAAATACAATGCGAGAAAGGATTAGTACCTTCAATATATTTAGAAGCCATGTAGCTGACGATGTTAGCTGTTCGCGTAATAATGCAAGCTATATTCAAAACCCTAAACAATAAAATCAAAAAAATTAGGAATAGATTACATTGCAAGATAAATTAACATATATTAATTTTAGAAATAGACAGGAAGGTGCGATTAACGAAGGCCATGATAATTTTCATTGTTCACGCAGTGGCCCAAGACGTCATAAGGCAGGGAATCATACCTAAGCATGGGAGCTACCCCCAAAATAGTCATAATTCATGAGAAATATGAATTCTCCTATTCACAAGGAGACCGGAGATTATCAGATACGAGAAACCAATGTGGAGCGTCTTCAGCTCATTTCAAGTGGAATATTTAGTCATTTGCGATACTGGAGCTCATTGATTTCCCCAACCATGAGGATTTTGTTGATCCAGTTATGGAAGAATTATGAGGCCACGGAGACAGGACCCGAAGAAAGATCACATTGAGCCAAATGAGACGCAGAACATAAACCCAGAACTCCCTGATAAACCTTAAGCAAAAAATAAGGGAGGACATAATCGAGCGAATGAGAGTAGAGGTCCTCATTCGTGCCATGTCCACTCCCAAATTTTCACTTAATTTTTTTATTGTGCAAGCCCATGCAGCTGCAAGATATATTTCTTGGGCAGCGTGGACGCGCATAAACAGTAAAAGATTTAAAAAATTTACAGTAATCGAGACCTCTAATAAAAACCAACTAATCTATCTTGAAAGTAGAAGCAAAATAGAAAATTAAATGCTAAAGTAGATGAGTGTTTAATAACATTTAAAAATGCATTGAATATAGAACATGTGCCAAACGCACATGGGTACATGTATACATATAGTCACCAAATCTTGAAAATCTTATAGTGTTATTTTTTTGTAAACATAATCCTTTGTCCTGTAATAACTTTCCTTATATCACAGTAATCTAGTGATTGCTGCAATATGCATGTAAAAGCATGAGAGTTGCCCTTAGTTGCTCTATCGTTGAGTTTAACTGTACCCATACTAAAATTGATATTATTCATATGTCTAATCACGACTATTATTTCAAAAATAGTCCCCACATGGTATTATGTAAATTGTATATTATTGCTGTATGTGTTATAACTTGTGTAATTATAAAGAGCATATGATTCTGCCAGATATTTATATTCTAGGAAACAGAGTAACCAGTGCAAATTAATTATTGGTGTACCAGCAGGCAACACGGATACAACCCAGTAGCATCTACTTTCATCATTCGTCAACCACCGACAAGTACTCACCAAGGAAGTCCTCAAGACAATATCCTGATGAGATTCCAAGTCACCCAAACCTAGTACCAGGTAACCTTATCTCAAGCAATGTTGGCAAAACCAAAACCACATATCCGTATATATCTGAATTAATAATTACCTGGGGAACCACCCCGACCGCAACGTCGTAAAACTACGTAGAGACCGTCGACAACTATCCTTAGACGGCAAACGGCCTTGAGATTTAATGTTTGAAAACACCAAGAATAACCCTAGAGTCAGTCCCTCAAAGACTATATATCTTAAGCCCTATAGCAGAAACAATATGCTAACCAAGATCAAAAGTTAAGTTTTGACTCTATCCAATCATTATTAGAGGTCGCAAAACCAACCATCCTCCAAGAGAAGAAAAAATCAAACATGATCAATTAATGGGAAATATAGACTGTACGTGATAAATTTTTTCCCAAAATGAAGTGTTCGGAGAAGACAAACAACCAGTTATTATTGTTCTAATCTTCATATTAAGCCCTCAATGATTGTAAATCATTTGACCGGGAATCAAAGACAATGCGTCAAGCCAAGGCCATAAGATCAAGTTTTGATCCTGCCATAGTTAACGTTAAATGTTGTAACACAGCCCATAGCCCAAGATATAGACTGAACGCGAACAATTTACGGGAAACACAGACTGTACGAGTATAAGAATTTCCCAAAAAACAAGTGTCCAAGAAGAGATACCCAGCCCAGCGATAAAAGTACCCATTTCATGTAGCCAATTCCCCTAGAGTTATATACCTAGTAAACAATAAAAGAAGAACTGAACGTAATCGATTTACGGAAAACACAGACTGTACGAGTATTAGATTTTCCGAGGATAAAAGTGTCCAAGAAGAGCTAACCAGCCAACGATTAAGATGCTCATTTCATGTAATCAATTCCCCAAGGGATATGTACCCAATAGACATTTCAACATTCCTGTGACGTCAAACCCGCGTATTTCATATGACAAACCATACACGAACGATTTTGTGCAATAGTCATGATTACGGACAATGTAAACGCTCATCCCAAGGAACAAGTGCCAGAAAACGAAACACCAAGAAGACAAACCATAAACAATTAGCCAACCTAAAAATTAACTGAATGGAAGCCCAAATAAGAGTGATAACATATGTGAGTATTATAGACACGTAGAATGATGAAGTAAGTGTGAAGTCTTATGTATCTAACTAGCAACTTTGATAAATATTGTTAAACTTATTAGAAAACAGATGAAAACCAGTGCAAGCTACCTTATCCCAGTGTTGCCATTAAACATTAAGTTAAAAATGTTAAGGTGTAAAATTTTTTTTTTTTCCCTCCAAGCTATTTTTAGTTCAAGCATGTCAGTGTATTGTAGTTAGATGTTTTAGATGTAGTTAAATATTTTTGATGTCAAATAACTATCGTACCAATATAACGTTAGGTGGAAGTATAAACTAGAAATAGAAGCAGCGAATATGTACCACATTAAAGTAATCACAAAAGCGGAACTTAACTAGTTGGAGCTGTGTAGAAGTATTAGCATATCAGGTGAAAAATTTTAATATTAGGTGAAGGAATAATAATATAATTAAACCTATGTAGCGTCAGGTGGAAGTATAGTCAAGTGTTAGCAAAGGCAAATATGTACCATTTTCAGTGATTAGATAAACGTATCAGGTGAAGGTAATTTTGATATTAGGTGGAGGAATAGTAACTATCATGTAATCATATAATCTTATGTATTAGTCATTAGAAACTCTTTGGCCCTTTCGCCAAATAAAGTGAGTTGGTGATGGACTTTAAAGTAATGTTGTCACATATATATAGTCTAATAGAGCAATCGGAGATATGGAACAAAGATATAAATTTTGCCAAAGCAGAACTAATTCAAGTCATAAATAATAAGATAAATTCCTTAAAAACAAAAATCAAAATTGAAAGTGTAGAAGGAGTAACTTAACACAACGATGAGGACATCGTTAAGAGTGGGAAGGATGATATGTAATGGGATCAACTTTCAAAAACCCCAAAATCTCCCAATTTAAGTTACCCAAGTAAAGAATAAAATCACCCAAAATATGAACCTGGAGAGTTCAAGTAACCTACAAATCGAGCAAGACTCAAGCTTTCAATTTAACATAGTGAAACGAATGTATCTAATTATACGTTGTAATTATACCTTGTAATAAACATTGTAAGAATCTTTCCCACAGAAAAATCCAATATATAAATTCGCCCAGGTGTCGCCAATAAACGCAATAAATATCATTTTGACCAAATCTTATATGACAGCCAACGAATAATGTAATTTGAATCTTAGGAGCTCGAAAATACCAAACTGTCAAGAGAGTAAAATTTATAATACAAAAAATAGTCACTCAAGATGCAAAATATCTTTGTTGCATTGTTCTGGAAACTAAGTTTAGAACTAGTAATCTCAATGTAATTAAATCGTGTTAGCTTTTACCAATGTTCACAGAAATAAATTATAAGTCTTCTGAAAATCAAGAGACACCCTGCTGGGAAAATGTTAAAATATAAAACTTTGTTCGTTCGAAAAAATTCCAAAGTGATATTTTAAAAGTCATAAATTAAGTAACACCTGCTAGCAAATGTTGCAGTGTAAAATTTTGAATTGTTAGAAGAATTCCAAAGTGATAGCTTAAAAGTCATAAACTTTAATTAAACCCAAGTAACCCATTGGTGCAAGCCGGCCACATAATGATCTAGGACGAATAATGCAACCAATAGGAATTGTAAAACATACTTTAGCAACGCCTAAACGTAACCCCGGCAAAATTGCAGAGGATAGATAGTTAGGACTTAACAATTTTGGGCCAGTTCTTTTTAGTCTTATGCCAGTTTTATTGTCAGTCTTTTAGCAGTCCATTTGGAGTCTTATGCCAGTATTCCAGCAGTTTTTTTTGATCAGTCTTTTACCATGATTGTGTTATAATAAACTTTTGTAGTGTACAAACTCTGAGTGATTTCGCCTCAGTGCAATTTGTTATTTTGTTGATACAACCAAGAACTCTGCGACTATTATGTAAGTAACAATAAATGCATTACTATTTTATTTTACTCTCTTGTGTTAATATTTCTCTAGCTCGTTAGTCCTTGTGGCTCCACTCGCTCCTAAGGGAAACTGAAACTCATCAATCTGGTTTCGACTCAGTATGGTCGCTAATATAAGCTCCCTACATGTACTCCTAGATTAAGCTCCCCACTCTAGAAGTTCAGCCTCCACTCAGGCAAGCCACACGCGAACTGTCGGCAAAGAGTTTAATTAAATTTCCCCACTGAACTAGTTAATTAATATAAAAACAAATAATTTTTATTAAAACTTCCCTATCAGAAGGTATTACTGAACAACAAAACTAGAATCTCTTTCCACCCAAAACCCCCCCATTAGATATGTGAACTCATGACGTACATTCATTGTGCAATTGACAACAAAAAACAGAAAAAAAAAACCTGTTTGACCACATTATACCCTGCCAAATAACCGCTGGCTGTAGACTATGCCTTGGAAAGCTACCATGGAACGTGCCGTACGCAAATAAACATAGGAATTGCTATACAGGCAGAAGAAGTATAACATTGATTACTACTACTGTATCGGTATCGGGCGTATTTAAATCACGCGTATCAGCGTGACGGTATTGTTACTGGGCGTATTGGTATCGCATGTGTCTAGACAGATCTTTAATAGCTCATATAAAAGATATTGCTCATATCTACGTGAGAGGCGTAATTTCGTCAAAATTCTGAGGTGGGGGGGGGCAAAGTTGGATTCAATTTTTCCAAATCACGTGAAAATGATAGTGAAAATGGAAAAATGAGCCATATATTACCATAGAGGCAAAGATATACTAAAGAAATTGACCTGTTTCTCTGGATGCTTGAATTATGGAGGCTTATCTTATTTTTGACAAGATTTTTTTTTTTTGCACAAACGAAATTTCAGCCGAGGGCAAAATGAGGCCTTTGGAGGGGGGGAACTTGGGTCTGAAGGGGGCAGTTGCCTCCCCCTGCCCCATATCAAATTACGCCCTTTCTACGCCCTTCCTATAAATTCCACCATCAGCGATTAACTTAAAAACACACAGACAATTGGTAGCGTTAGTCTATGCCCTCTTGAAAGAAAAATTACTGGTACTTATGTATTATACAAACACACTCAAGAAGTGCTGTTAGGTTAATCATAATGAAAGTTTCCATAACATGATGAAAATATAATACTTTAGTTTATATAATAATATAATTTGGCGTAAATATTTGCTAATTAAGGTGGGGGGGGGGGTAGAATAAATCCCAGAAAAGGGTTAAAAACCTAATTCAACCTAACCTTACCCCACCCCCTAATGTACAAATGATTAAGTTCATTCAACTTGGTACGCTTCAGTGGTTCCTATACGTCTGTGCAAAGAATAATAGAGAATGACCTAGATAAAGGTCGTTCAACCTCAAGAGTGCCCTAGGGGATGACCTAGATAAAGTTCATTCAACTTGATACGCTTCAGTGGTTCCTAGGGGCGTCAGCAAAATGGAACTACAATAGAGAATGACCTAAATAAAGTTCGTTCGACCTCAAGAGTGCCCTAGGGGATGACCTAGATAAAGTTCATTCAACTTGATACGCTTCAGTGGTTCCTAGGGGCGTCAGCAAAATGGAACCTAGATATCTACTGATAGATTTTTGATGGCTCATATAAAAAATATTGCTCATACTTGCGTTCTTCCTATAAATTCAGTCATTTACGAGTTTCAAATGGTACTAAAAACGGCACTTTTTGTGCCATGTCTGAAGTGGAAAAGCTGGGATTAGTGGCTACCAGAACTTCTTAGAGTGATGTTCAATGGCTCATTTGAAAACTTTTGCTCATATGTACGGGCTTTTATCAATTCTACAATTTGTAAGTGAGATATAGCACTGAAAACAACACTTTTGGTGTGCCACTTCTTGAGTGGAAAATCTTGAAAGTATAAAACTGTATAATTGTAATAGTTATAATCCAAATCCTCAGCTGGAGGTTTGCAAGAACACCTCCCGCAGGTTCCTCCTCCATCCCCCCTTAATAAGCTACGCAATTAAAGTCCTAATAACACCAATATATTAAATTACATTTTCAGAGGCGTCGTTCTCTTAGTATAGCGCTGGACTTCAAATTAGATTACCATGCGTTTGATTCCTCCTTGGATTTTTTCAATCATGGTTTGTCCCTTCTTATCATTACTTTTTAGGTAATCCACTATTTTTGATGCACTCATTTTTTAAAGCATGTCCGGGAAGACTCATTTTAAAGCTATTTCTCATATCTACGTGACTTTTATCGATTTTACCATCTATAGGTGCCATATAGCACTAAAAACCGCACTTTTGGTGAAACTTCTTAAGTGGAAGAGTTTGGAAGCATAAGACGGTACCATTGCAACAATTATGGTCCAAAGCCCTTAGCTGGAGGCTTATAAAAGCCCCTCACATATACTGTCAGGCTATTGTTGTCAGGCTTCATACTCACTTTTCACTCCAAAATCAATATTCCTGTTTTTAATACTTGAATTTTGTGTTTTCAGTAAAGCGCTAGTTTTCTATAATCCTAGAAACACAGAGAAATATAATTAGTTTGTTTATTTGTACTAGTTTGATTGATATATATTATATATATTATATATATATATATATATATATATATATATATATATATATATATTATATATTATATATATATATATTATATATATTATATATATATATATATATATATATATATATATATATATATATATATATATATATATATATATATATATATATATATATATATATATATATATATATATATATTATATAATATATATATATATATATATTATATTATTAGATAGGCTGTGAAGCAATAATTTTTGTCCTTTTTAAGTTTCAACTTCGCCCTTTACTTCCCTTGAGAAAAATTTTTTTTTATTAATATAATACAGAGTTGAACACCTTGGACGCTAATCTAAGGCAATCAAGTGGTTTAAACAAATACTGCAATGTTAATTATTAAAAGATAACCTTTCCTGGAAGTAAGACTATGAAACTATTTCGATTTTTTAGAATTGCAAATTCTGGATGCCTTCTGCATAGGTACGTCCACTTTGGGTTTACAATCCTGCCTGGACCAAAACATTTATTTTATGATTTAGTATCAAATTTCTTTCAAAAAATTAATTTGAATATTCCGGGGAGTTCGTATCCATAGTACAATTTATCTTCTTGGACAGAAATGACTTTTTACACGGGAATATCCTACTGTCATTTTTATGGCTTTACAGATAGTATGCATAATTTAATTTCAATGACATTAGTTCTTGCGATTGTTAACCACAATCCCTACCTCTTTTATAACTAATTAAAAGAACATTTTTCAAAAAATAAATTTTCTATAAAAGAAAAAATAAAAAAAAATAAACAGCGATATTGAAAATTGAGGTAAGAGACAATAAAATCTTATTATAACTCAAACTTAAAACGACCAGAACTTATTATCAAAGAATAAATGAAACCGAAAACGAACATAAATAAAATAAATAATCAAACCAAACATAAAACTAACAGATTATGATATATTATATAATAATATAAGAATATATAAATTCTAGAAGGATTAGAAATTGAATTGAACAATCAAGTCAAACATAAAACGAGCAGAAAATATTACAAACAAGACTTCGGCTACTGCCTCCTCTCCCCCAAAATCTTTCCGAAGGCTAATGCGTCATTTGTTTTATTGAAAATTATATATGTTTTGAACAGTGTTGTTTATTCTTCAAAACACTCGAATACTTAAAACTAAAATAAATCCCCTATTACATTCAAGATGAAAGGAAAGAACTAATGAATTTAACTGGATGTTTAATAATATGAATTAGAAAAACTTTTTCCACAAAATAAGTTTTTCAAAGAAAAGTAAAGAACTCCATTAAACAAAAAATGAGCAAAAATAAAATCAAATTATCTACCAAGCGTGAAACTACCGCAAATCAGCACCGATAAATAAATGAAACCCAAAACGAACAGAAATTACAATAAATAGCCGAGTCAAACTCAAAAAGAGCAGAAATTAACATAAGTCGGACTCAAAACACCTATGCCTTCCCAAGGCCAGAACATAAATTGCACTTTACTGAAAAAAAATATAAATGTTCTTACTTTTATAACTTTAATAAATCAAATAATATTAACATTTTGATTACTAAATATCAGTATATGTATATTAAACTGACAATAAACATTCATTTGTATTTTTTTCAGTAAAGTGCAAATTATGTTCTGGCCTTGGGAAGGCATAGGGGTTTTGAGCCCAGCTTATGTTAATTTCTGCTCGTTTTGAGTTTGACTTCATTTCGTTTCATACCTTCTCTAGTTGACCTGAAATGGAAAACTTGATACCATTCGCAAAAAAACTGCTTACTTTCTTTGACAGCTTGGATACACTTACGCTATTTTGACTTGGTTAAATTTTAAGAGCAGAAGTAGCCCCGAAACTTTGAACATAATACCCTCAGTCGTTCTTGGGATACTGCTGAGATGCCTTATTTGGAATTAGTAATTAACACAGTGCATTTGATTTAATCTTAAGGCAACTTTTAGTTTTTAATAATAAAGGTAAATAGGAGGGTGGGCGTGGGAGGGGGATTAGTTGCCCTCCAATCACTTTCGACTATTAAAAAGGGCACCAGCCCTTTCTATTTTCAATCAAATAAGCCCTTTTTGAAGTTCCTACGACAACTCCTTCGATATGAAGTGTCCTGGTCTAAACAACAACAACAAAATAAAAATCATACATTTATACCCACATCGATCTTTACTATAAAAATTTCAAGCCTTCCAATCACTTTCGACTATTAAAAAGGGCACTAGGCCTTTCGATTTCCAATCAAATGAGCCCTTTTTGAGTTTATACGACAACGCTTTCTATAAACACCTTATATGCCCCCAGGGCATAAATTACAACCCTTACCCTAAGGGCTGTGAGGGTAGTTGTCATCCTCTAAGACATAATTTCCAGAACTTTCAACTTCGTTAAACAAAATGGCTATCTCAAAATTTTGATTGGATGTGTTTGGGAAAATGGTGGTGTGAGAGGGGCGTTAGTCACTCTCACATCACTTTCAACTATTAAAAAGGCACTAGCCCTTTCAATTTCCAATCAAATAAGCCCTTTTGAAGTTTCGACGACAACGTTTTCAATAAAAACCTTATATACCCAAGGGCATAACTTACAACCCTTGCCCCGAGGGCTGAGAGGGGGGGGGGGTTTGTCATCCTCAAAGACTTAATTTCCAGAACTTTCTATTACGTTGAACACAATGGTTATCTGAAAATTTTCATTGGATGTGTTTAGGGGAATGGTGCACGTGAGAGGGTGGTTAGTTACCATCCAATCACTTTCAACTATTAAAAAAGGCACTAGCCCTCTCAATTCCCAATTGAATGAGTCCCTTTTGAAGTTTTTACGACAACTCTAACTATAAAAACCTTATATGCCCCAGGGCATAACTTACAACCTTTGCCCTGGGGGATCTGGGGGGTTTGTCATCCTTAAATACATAATTTACAGAACTTTCAACTACGTTGAACAAAATAGCTATCTCTAAACTTTGATTGAATGTCTTTGGGGAAATCATGGGTGTGGGAGGGGGGTCAATTACTCTCCACTCACTTTCAAACATTAAAAAGGGCAATTTCAATTTCAAAACAAATGAGCCCTCTTTAAGTTTTATGCAACAACCTTTTATATAAACCTTATATGCCCCCAGGGCATAACTTACAACCCTTGCACTGAGGGCTCTGAGGGGGTTATCATCCTAAAAGAACTAATTTCCAGAACTTTCGACTACGTTGAACAAAATGGATATCTCAAAATTTTCATTGGATGTGTTTGGGGAAATGGTGGGCGTGAGATAGGGGTTATTTGACCTTCAATAACTTTCGACTATTAAAAGGGGACTAGTCCTTTCAATTTCCAATTGAACGAGCTCTTTTTGATGTTTTTACAACAACGCTTTCTATAAAAATCTTACAGACCCCCAGGGCATAACTTACAACCTTTATCCTGAGGGTTGTGAGGGGGAGGGGTTGTCATCCTTAAGGACGTAAGTTCCAAAACTTTCAACTGCGTTGAATAAAATGGCTATCTAAAAATTTTGATTGGCTGTGTTTGGGGAAAAGGTTGGCGTGAGAGGGGGTTTAGTTGCCCTCAAATCACTTTCGACTATTAAACAGGGCACTAGCCCTTTGAATTTCCAATCGAAAGAGCTCTTTTTCAAGTTTTCTACGACAAAGATTTCAATAAAAACTTATATGCCCCCAGGGCATAACTTATACCCCTTGCCCTGAAGACTCTGGGGGGAGTGCCCTGCTCAAAGGTATAATTTCCTGAACTTTAAACTGCCTGAAACAAAATGACTATCTAAAATTTTTGATTGGATGTGTTTGGGGAAAAGGTGGGCGTGAGAGGGGGTTAGTTGCCCTCAAATCACTTTCGACTATTAAAAAGGACACTAGCCCTGTGAATTTCCATTGGAATGAGCCCTTTTTCAAGTTTCTATGACAAAGATTCCAATAAGAACCTTATACACCCCCAGGGCATAACTCATAACTCTTGCCCTGTACTCATAACCCGTCCTGCTCAAAGGTATAATTTCCTGAACTTTTAACTGCATGGAACAAAATGGCTATCTCAAAATTTTTATTGGATATGTTTGGGGAAATGGTGGGCGTGGAAGGAGTCTTAGTTGCCTTCCAATCACTTTCGACTATTAAAAAGGGCACTAGCTATTTCAATTTCCAATCGAATGAGCCCTTTTTGAAGTTTCTACGACAACGCGTTCTATAAAAAAATCATATACCCCCAGGGCATAACTTACAACCCTTGCCTTAAGGGCTGTGGGGGAGTGTCCTCCTCTAAAATATAATTTCTATCTGGAAATCAACTACACTGAACAAATGACTATCTAAAAATTTGGATTGGATGTGTTTGGGGAAAAGGTGGGCGTGAGAAGGGGGTTATTTGCCCTCAAATCACTTTCGAATATCAAAAAGGGCACTAGACCTTTGAATTTCCAATTGAATGAGCCCTTTTTGAAGTTCCTACGACACAAATTTCAATAAAAACTTATATGCCCCCAGGGCATAGCTTACAATCCTTGCCCTGATGGCTGTGGGAGATACAAAACATAATTTCTATCTGGAAATCAACTACGCTCAGCAAAATGGCTATCTCAAAAATTTGATTTGATGTGCTAAGGGAAATGGTGGGCGTGGAAGGGGTGTTAGTTGCCTTCCAATTACTTTCGACTATTAAAAAGGGCACTAGCCATTTCAATTTCCAATCGAATGAGCCCTATTTCAAGTTTCTACGACAGCGCGTTGTATAAAAACCTTATATGCCCCCAGGGCATAACTTACAACCCTTGCCCTAAGGGCTGTGGGGAGGTTGTCATCCTCAAAGACCTAATTTCAGGAACTTAAAACTAAGTTGATTAAAATGGCAATCTAACAATTTTGATTGGATGTGTTTCGGGAAAAGGTGGGCTTGAGAGAGGGGTTTGTTGCCCTCCAATCACTTTTGACTATTACAAAGGGCACTAGCCCTTTGAATTTCCAATCAAATGAGTCTTTTTTGAAGTTTCTATGACAACGCCTTCTATAAAAAACCTTATATGGCCCCAGGGCATAACTTACAACCCTTGCCCTGAAGGCTGTGGGGGAATGTCCTCCTCAAAAATATAAATTCTATCTGGAAACCAACTACGCTGAACAAAATGGATATCTCAAAATTTTGATTGGACGTGTTTCGGGAAATGGTGGGCATGGAAGGGGTGTTAGCTGCCTTCCAATTCCTTTTGACTATTAAAAAGGGCGCAAGCCACTCCAATTTCCAGTTGAATGAGCCTTAAACCAACTTTAAACTGCGTGAAACAAAATGACTATCTAAAACTTTTGATTGGATGTGTTTTGGGGAAAAGGTGGGCGTGAGAGGGGGTTAGTTGCCCTCTAATCACTTTCGACTATTAAAAAGGGCACTTGTCCTTTGCATTTCCAATCGAATGAGCCTTTTTTGAAGTTTCTATGACAACGCCTTTTATAAAATCCTTATATGCCCCCAGGGCATAACTTACAACCCTTGCCCCGAAGGCTGTGGGGGAGTGTCTTCCTCATAAATATAATTTCTATCTGGAATTCAACTATGCTGAACAAAATGGCTATCTCAAAATTTTGATTGGATGTGTTTCGGGAAATGGTGGGTGAGGAAGGGGTGTTAGTTGCCTTCCAATTCCTTTCGACTATTAAAAAGGGCACAAGCCAATCCAATTTCCAATTGAATGAGCCCTTTTTGAAGTTTCTACGACAACTTCTTCGATACGAAGTGCCCAGCTCCAAAGGAAAAAAATAAATAATACATTGTGCAACCATCGTTCTTATATGCCCTCATGGCATAACTTAAAACTCTTGCCCCGAGGGTTGTGGGGGGTGTCCTCCTCAAGAACATATTTTCTATCTGGAAATCAACTACGCTGAACAAAACGGCCATCTCAAAATTTTGATTGGATGTGTTTGGGGGAATCATGGGCGTGGGGGGGGCTAGTTGCCCTACAATAACTTTCGACTATTAAAAAAGGGCACTAGACACTCCAATTTCCAATCGAATGGGCCTTTTTCGAAGTCTCTACGACAACTCCTTCGATACGAAGTGCCCAGGTATGGATAAAAAAAAAAAAAACAATGTGCCAACATCGTTCTTTACTCTGGCAGCGCTATCGCGCTGCCTTTGATTAACCTCTTGAAATGACAGCAATTATATCATTTCATTTACAAAATTTTTCATATTTTTCAATTTTTTATTTACAGAAAAAGTGTTCACAATATATTCTGTTTTCTATAAAGTGACGCAATAGCCTTTTGAAGGTTTACGGATGGAAGAGGACAGTAGTCAAACTCATACATGTAATAATTTTGTTCGTTTTAAATTTGACTGAGTATTCATTTAATTTTTGATCATTTTTTTTATTTATACGTTCATCTGTACCTGTTCAGTATATGTTAGATTTATTATTCTGTATCAGTTATGTTCGTTTTGGGTTTCATTTATTCTCTGATAGTAATTTCTGGTTACTTTAAATTTGAATTATTATAGAACTATTTGTCCTGCTCTATTATCCTCATTAATAATAAGGGTCAATAATATATTCTGTTTAGCTTTTTCCTTAAATGATTGTAGTTTAACCTTCAAAATTATCTTTTTAAGCCTTTTTTCTTGAGAAATGCATGAAAATTAATCTGACTATGATAATAATGACAGAAAGAGCGAATTTTTAGTAATTTCTGTTCATAACAGCTTTGCTTTGATTATTCATTTGAATTTCTGTTCCTTTTAGTTTTCCATTTTCAGACATAGTAACATCTGCTATTTTAAGTCTGCTATTTTTATTTTTAAGTTTAAATATATGCAGAGTAACATCTGCTATATTTTAAGTTTCATTTGAATTTCTGTTCCTTTTAGTTTTCATTTTCAGACATAGTAACATCTGCTATTTTTAAGTTTGACGTAATTGTTTATGTTAGTTTTTGGTGTTTATGTTTTTGGTGTTTATTGTTTATGTTAGTTTTTCATTAGTTCATCCGGATCTAGGGGATTTTGCCGTCGTCCAATTGTTTGCTAACAATGCCAGCTAACAGGTATTTTTTTGGATGGTGAAAATATAATTGTTAGCTAACAGAAATATTTCGCTTTAAATTCTCCAACAACTTTTAGCAAATTCTTACGGAAAAATGACAAAGATTGAGCTGCGTTTTCAGGCTCAGCGGGTTGTTCTCGTCTAATTTCAAGTTTCTAGTTTTTCGTCTAGTTTCGTCTAGTTTCAGCAGGTTCGAAGTCTCAACCCCGTGTTTGATGCACTAGATACACTGATGCACAACGCCTGATGCACTAGACGAGAACAGCCCGTGTTCGAACCCGCTGAGCCTGAAAACCCGGCTCAAAACGAGTTCTCACGCGATAAATATGTCTGTAATTGTGAGCTAGGTCTGTATGATCACTAAATCATTATTACTTGCTAGACAAATATAGCCGTGTTCTTTTTCTGCTTTCAAAACAGATTAAAAGTTAAAGTAAAGAATAGGTACAAGGTGTGCTACTGTTAGGCTATTCCTTTTTTGTTACATCTTGAAAAGCAAAGTGGTTGTACGTCGATACCTCCAACTTATAGTTTTCAAAAATATTTCAGGTGGTTCAGCTATGTGAATCTTAATCAGTTAGATTAAGATTCACAATCTAACTGATTGTATCATGAAACAGCCTCTCAAAGCTGTCCTCTTCTTTCCAGGGGCAGATCCAGAATTTTTAGGGGGGGGGGGCACAAAAAAGGTTGATCCGATAAAAAAAATTAGGGGGGGGGCGAAATAGGTTGATCCGATAAACTTGCGTAAGGAGCAAGTTTAATGTACGCAGAGTTAATTAAGTAAATTACACTACTTTAGACTACGCTAGGGGGGGGAGGGGCACCCTCTTGCCCTCTGGATCCGCCAGTGCTTCCTTCAATTGAGAAAAAGAGAAAAAAGTCAAGCAAAACCCGGTATTGTTGTGGTGTTATTTAGTGAGGTAATATATCCTAATATATACCCACTAGCAAATTCTGAAGGAAGATATGGGTATGTTATCTTAAAGCTCTGCAGGTCTATTTTCATGCTTAGATTTTGGTTAAAGTTAATAAGGCTAAACGAAGACAGACTAGTTAGTGGTGCACATGAAGAGCTGTTAAAGAATAGTTTGAAAACTTCGCGGTCATCCAGATTAAATCAGTGCTAGAAAGAGTGGGAATGCCTTAGTTATGGAATGATGTTCTTGATCCTCGTGATTTACCTAAAAATCTGAAGTCAGGTACATTTTATTTTAGAGGGTCAAGAAATTTAGTATCGGCAAGTCGCGGTTGGCAATTCAGACACACTGAAACAATAACATCTTGGTCCTTGTGTTTTACCTACAGATTTAGGGACCCAGGTGCATTCTATTTTAGGGGGTCAAGAAACTCAGTATTGACAGGGGCTGGTTGGCAATTCAACAACATTGAAACATTATAATCCGGCAAAATCTGGTTTTGGACAAGAATTTATTTTAAATCCAGTTTACCGGGCAAAGTTATTACGTCGATGGATACAGCTAAGGGTGAATTGTCTTTCGATTCAGAACAGGCAAATTATATTCGATAGGAAGCAGAGTTTATATAATTATCCAGTAAGTTTATCGCAGATCATTTCTGGTCTTCATTCTCGGTACGAACAAAAAGATCCTCCCACTTCTTTCTGCATTAGCGGGTTAGTCTGTTTCCGATTGTTTCCGACAAAGTGCATTATTCGTAATAGCGGTTTTCCACTTGTTTCCGATTAGATCACAGTCTGACTTGTCTACCCGTGAAAAGATCTGATTCCGCTTATGTTTCTATCTGTAAAAACGTTCTCTGGAGCACTCGCACCTTGGTCCGGGTTTTTATAATGGGTGAGATAGGGAAAGATCATGCTGGATAATTATATAAACTACGATAGGAAGAGTGTGATTTCCAAAAGGGGATTTGCCTGTCCCCTCTTTGAGGATGATGATGAAGATTTGGACATTTTTTTCTGGAAGTTTTGTCCATTTTCTTATTTCAGGGGAAATGTTTACATAGAATTGATTTGTAGCTTCCTGGCATTATTCAATGTAGCCACCCAACAACAATAATCCAAGTTGGTGTGTGTATAGATAAATGCTTAGACAGATGGAAAAGTTTATGCAATTACGCTATTTCGTCTCTAGATTAAATATTTTTCCTCAGTATTCTGTTAAACCCGTAATAAACCAAAATCTTGCCCGCGATAAACCCGCACTCTTGTTCTCTGACAACCAGCTAACGGGGACTCTTTTTGCCATGTAAGATATCTTTTGTCTGATTTTCGCTTTTTCTCGGATTAGTGGCGTCAATTGAGGGTGGGGGGCACGTGTGCCTCGTAGATTTTTTTATCCCCCCTACGAGATTTAACGAATTTCCTTTGGGGGGGGGGGTATTTTCACCAGAAAATAACTGTTTTCGAAAAAAATAAAAAGCTGTCATTAATAACCAATATTGTTTTCCAGTAAAACTCAAATGATAAGAATTAGGAACATCCTGAAAATTAGGACCAATCTTGACACACTTTATAAGGCTAAAGCCTTCACAAGATACGTCAATAAAAAAAAAATAATTGGTTTCAATTCACGAAAATTTAGGGGGGGGACAAAACATATTTTTCAGTATTTAGAACGGGGTAATTATTGTTTTTTCAATGAAAACATTAAGAAAAAAGAATTTTTCAATAAAAACACCCAAATAAGGATTTTATTTCAAAATCTAGGGGGATGGGCGAAAAATCTCGGGATGTATAGTCCCAATAAAACAAAAATAAGGACACAATAAAAATAAGGTCCCGCAGATTCAACTGGCATAACGCGGCTAAACACACAGAACATACTGAATTACCTTTAAAAACACTAGAAATTAAATAAAGAAAAAGGGAGTAATAATTTTCAGTCTAATGTTTCAACTTACACTCGATTCCGAATAAACAAACAATAATAAATTAAGACAAAGTAGCCTACACTTAAAAATAATCTGGCATAGGTGATTATCAAAATTACTACAGGAACACTCACTAGCGAAAACCTGCGAATTCATACAACAAACAATGAATGTCCAGATTCAAACAATTGAATTGGTACAGAAACATCCGTGCTTAAGATAAATTAAAGATATTTGTATCTGAAATAAATCTTTACCTTAAACTTAAGATACTCTAAGGCTTTTTGGAGTGTCACGGAAAGTTCTTCACTGACTTCGTAGCTGTTTCTCTGCCAGTAGAGCCAATAACGAATATGTAGGATGCAAGAAAGTATGTTTCTGTATAATTACCAAAAAAGTTACCTTTTAATATCTAGGGGGGGGGGGCAATTAGCCCCCTCCCATTATAATTGGCACCCCTATTTGCTGCAAAAAGGTACTTGTCTATTATATAAAACACACTCGAGAAGTGAAGTTGGGTGATAATAAAATATGATGAAAATTGAATACTTTATAAGCAAAACTGTGAAGGTCATTTGTGATTTATTAAATTGGGAGCTAAGACGTCGGCTGACCGTCTCAAAGACAAAGAATCATTATTAACATAGTTCATTTTAGTTCATTATTAACGCGATTCTTGAGGACACCGGTTAGTTTGCTTTGACTAGTGATGGAATATAGTGACTCACCATGGATGTTCAAGGATCATTTCAGATTGTTGGAAGGGCTATAACACAGCTGAGCTGGAACAGGCAGGTTTCACTCACTTGAAAGTGAACTAAAAAAAATAATCTTGTAGACCCAGAAACCCTCGCCTCTATCCAAAAAGTAGAGAGAATGTGGGGTTCCGCAAAGTTGAGGAACAAACGGCACCGAGGTACATCCCGCCATCATTTAAATTCATGCTTAGTAGAGTACATGTGGCGGGCGGCAGTAAAGGCAGAAGGCCGAGTTCATTTTAACGCGATTCTTGAGGACATTTCTTCGTTCTGGGAGCAAATTTCCAAGTTGTAGTTTTCACAATTTTGCTAATAAAGTATTCTAGTTTTATCATATTTTATTTTTTCATTAGGTTAAATAGGTTTGGCTAGGTTAAAATAGGTTTGTTTAGGTTACATATTTAATATAAGCTATGCTTTACCCCCCCCCCCCCTAATATGCAAACATATAGCCCAAATTTGTTTCTAAACTATTATATTTTCATCATAATTTTGTTTTATTTCAGTAGCATTCACCAAACTTCACTTCCCGAGTGTGTTTTATATAATAGACAAGTACCAAAAGGAACAAGTACCCGAAAAAAATTCCTGCGTACGTTTCTGTAGAAAAGTACCAAAAGGAAATCGTCCCACCATGTGTTTAAAGAAGTATTGGAATTTAAAATAAAACCATTTTACACCGCCCCATGGTGTGTTTGGAACACTGTATATAAATATAATACAGTATGATCATTTCCTTTCTCAGCCATTATACAAAGCCGGACCGAGATGCAAGGTCTCCGGAGAACATTTAAACAAGTATAAACATAAGCGACATTCGATTTTTTCTCGGGTAGACAAGTCAGATTTCTCTTGAACGGGAAACATGGCTTCACCTTTGTAACACTAAATTTTAAAGAATCTAATTTTAAATTAATTTATTCCAATGCATATATAAAAATCGGTAATTAGTGGTGCAATGTTATTATTAGATGTTTTTAGGAATTACAAGTAGGTTTCAAAGTCTCGAGTTGGTTTCAAAGGCATTTTGAGAAAGTTTCTGTGAAAATACGTGTTCCAGGGTAATATAGCCTACACTGAACCACTGATGGCAGATTAAATGACAGTGGCAGATCCAGGGGAGGGTGAGGGGGGTGCGCGCCCCTTAACGTAGTCTAAAGTAGTGTAATTTACTTAATTAACGCAAGTTTGCGTTAAATAAACTTGCTCCTAACGTAAGTTTATCGGATCAACCTATTTGGCGCCCCCTCCCCCCCAAAAAAATCCTGGATCCGGCCCTTTTAAATGGGAGGAGCTGTTTGTACGCGCCGAGAATGTAGTAGTCAAAAATCACTGAACCGGGATCTTACTGTTATATTATTTATATGCAGTGGTTTGGAACGTCCTCATCTTTTTTTTTTATTCTGTTGGCTACCATAGGAGTATTCTATAAGACCTATCACGACCAACATACCTTTATTTGCTATCCTGCAATTGATCAGTGCTTATAATTAACCATCACTGGTATCCTACAGTATTTTCAATATTAATGAAACCAATTGACTTAAGTAGTCCCCTGAGACATATCATCCCTAATGGGAAACTTGCTTTCGCAACTACTTATAGCTTTTACACGTCTTGAGAATATATGAGAATTGGAAGGGTGTTTTTTTAGTTTTCCCAAATTCCCTAGTTTATAGAAAGCAAATGTAACTTACTAGCTTGTGTCTCAAATCTTCTATATTCTCGTTTTTAGTTTGTTTGAAATGAAAATTGGATATTGAAGAAAAACTAGACTGTTTTTAACATCTTTCAACACAACAAAAGCATGTGGCAAAATCAGGGTAAGAAAATTTCTCAACATAAAACCCTGTATTTTGACGTCTTTAAATAAATTTGAGTAGGGATAATAAACAACTTTGCATTATGCCATCAACTACTTGGAAGCAGTTGGACAGTATAGGCAAGTACAAATAGAATATAATCATAAATATAGCAAACATCAATATGCTAATGTAAAATGTAACTGTATACAATAAATTATAGTAAACCAAGAGAATAACGCGTAATTAAAAATAAATATAATATTACATCAAAAATTTGTTCATGTGCACTTTTCTTACGTTTTTACGGGTCGGACAAACATTTAAGGGGGGAGGGTTCAAACACCCTAGCCCCTCTCCTGGATCTGGGGTTGATAATTAGTATAAGTTTTGTATATACAGTACATATTAGGTGCATAAATTTACAAAAATATTTTGTTTATACAAATTAGTATATTCATACAAATGTAAATAAACTAGATGCAGCATATAATAAATTTATAGTATTTAGCTACCGTGCAAGGGCACCGGCAGTAATTTTTCCCGGGGAGGGGCAGATACCAAAATAGCAGTGTTGGTTGGGTGACGGGAATATATTTCAGGATTTTTTTTTTTGTAGAAGTAAGTTTATTTTTAAATACTTATAGGAAAAAAACTCTCAGATAAAAAAAAAAAAAACAAGTAAACCGCATGCAATATGAAACAAAATACAGTAAATTTTAAACGACAAGGATTCCTGGCAAAGGGATCAATTTATTTAATCAGTAATATATTTAATTATTATGTATTTAAACCTAAAAGAAAATCGAACTCAAACCAAAACTACATAAATATTTATTGCTTCCGTAGATTATAATAGATATAGACTAGTCTTTGTAGAGATACTCAAAGATCTCCCCGCCTACATAGATACCACGTTTTGATTTTATACCGGCCATGTAAAATGTACCTCTTTAATAACAGAACGATTCTCACCCTCAAACTTAAATCCCTTATATATTCAGGTATTTAAAAAAAAATAGAATAGCGAAAGAAAAACAAAACTTAAACTTACTATCCAGCTGTCAAATTAGCCCCTTTTTCTTTTATTGTCCTATTTTGTTAAATAAAATGAACAAGTTAAAAAAAAATTTCGTCACAAAAAAATCTGATCAAGTAGTTTGTGATAAAAAGCAGGAAGTAAAAAGTAACTTGGACTAACATTCACCAAAACTAAAAATGGAATTCTCATGACAATTGCTACACCGGCAGTAAAAATTCTTTCTGTTTATTGTTACCCACTCAAAACCAAATATCTGAGAAAATATGCCTGGTTTTTGAAAAAGGGAAACACTCCCAAAGAAGCAAGCGATCTTATTGAAAATTCTTTTATTAGGTGCATCAGTAGTAACCCCACAGGCACTTCTGTGACATGCCCTCTCAGGATTCCGATGACATACCCATCCCTGCAAGACTCGCAAGATTCCAAGCGGAGCCCTACAAGCAAGGCAAGATTCTAAAAGATTCTACAGGCAAGATTCCTAGCCTTTTTTGGCATATTGTTTTTTCTGGAAGATTCCCAGGATTTCCGTGACCAGGTCTAACATGGATGACGCCATCATATGTCACAAACTAGACTCCAAGAGTCCATGGGGAATCCCCAAACACGGACACACGTGGGTGCAGCGTGAATAACGATGCTCATCTTAAGCAATAACACCTAATGGGAGAGGTTGGAAGATAAGTGGGTCATCTTGCGAAAAGAGTAGATGCCCAAACCGTTAAAAAGTATATTTATGGGCCCAGAGCAGAAGGGTACTGCGACACTTTTTTCACACTGGCATCACCCCCTCATTACTCCACTCCCCTCCATCATCAGTGTGGTACCACTCCCCTACCCCTAGGACATTTTCAACCTTTTTTGCTCCGAAAATAAGGTAAGGAATCGCATTAATTACTATATTTATTAAAACAGAGAAGTCACCCCCTTTCTTTGCTAGTGTTTGATACTCTAAGCATTTCACCCCACAATGCCACATTATTACTGCTCCGTGACCCCCGTCTGACATTACCCCATCACCCCCAAAACACTTTTCAGACATTTCTTGTTAAAAATTTTAATTCAAGTCATTCATTTGGGTTTTCGAAAGCAATTCACGCCACAGTGCCACACTATAGCTATTCTCTGTCACCTCTACGACACCCCTCTGTCATTGCCCCATCTCCCCCAAAACACTTTTCAGATATTTCTTGTTAAAAGTTTACTTAAACTCATTCATTCGGGTTTTCGAAAGCAATTCACGCCACAGCATCACACTATAACTACTGTCTAGCATCCCTATGGAACCCCTCTGTCATCGCCCCATCCCCCCAAAACACTTTGCAGAAATTTCTTGTTAAAAGTTTTACTTCAATTCATTCATTCGGGTTTTTGCAAGCAATTCACGCCAGAGCACTAAACTATAACTACTCTCTAACACCCCTACGACACCCGTCATTATAATTGTAAGGGTCTTCTAACGTTTGAAACCCACAAAACTGACAAACACACACACATATAAAACACACACACACAAAACACACACACACACAAAAAACACACACACAAAAACACACACACAAAAAAAAACACACACACACAAAACACACAAACACAAAAACACACACACACATAAAAACACACACACACAAAAAACACACACGCAAAAACACACACACATACACACACAAAAAAAAAACATACACACGCAAAAACACACACCAAACACACAAAAAAACACGCACACACAAAAAACACACACATCAACATACACACACAAAAACACACACACACACAAACACTCAAAAACACAAATATAAAAACACACGCACATAAACAACACCACGGTACCTTTTCTTGACACTAACAAATTTTTGCGTAGAAGATAGAAAAAGTTATACTTCGACTCTGAAGTTCCACCGGAATTGATAGCGTACCCTAAAAATAGTGGAAACAAGACAGAGTAATACATTAAAATATTTTTATTCAAATAATTGCATGTTGAGTATCATCATAAAAATGAACATTTACTCATAAAATACTTCATCGTGTTTTCTTTTGAGATGTCAAATATTCCCATTTTTTCTGGAGAGGGGGGAAGTATACACAACTTTTAGCAACCTCGTAATATATTTTACTGACGATAATACCAGCTTTATGAGCTACATCTGTCGTAAGCCCATGATGATAACAGTAACGTTTGCTGATGCTTTGTTTTTTTCTCATTCATCTTTAGTCCCCTTGGTGATATTATCCATCAATGTCCTTTTTATTTTACTTGCTGTTTCATTGTCTACTACGACATTATTTTTGCATAGGTCACAGTTTTTCCTAATAAAACATGCCTGTGTTTACCTCAGGTGACTTGTACTAGTATTTTTGTGTTTTTGCAAGCTGTTTATACTGTATCACAAACACTCTCTTATATTTTTCTTGATAAAGCATACCAATGTTGATTTCAGGTGACTAGTATTAGTATTTTAGTGTTTTTACAAGCCATTCATACTATATTTCAAACATTCTTCAATATTTTCTTGATAAAACGTACCTGTATCGAGCAGAGCTGGCTTGGCTTTGCGGGGAGTTGTTAGTACTAGTAGTATTTTTATGTTTTCTGCAAGCCATTCTACTATATCTTAATCATTTTTAAATATTTTCCTTACAATACATACCTGTGTCGACCTCACGTGACTAGTAGTAATATTTTTGTGTTTTTGCAGCCCGTTCATACTATACCATAACACTCTCCTATATTTTCAGGATAAACCATACTCATGTCGACCTCAGGTAACTAGTAGTAGTATTTTAGTGTTTTTGCAAGCCATTCATACTATATTTTAAAGATTCTTCAATATTGTCTTGATTGATTAAAAAACTTTTTCCACAAAATAAGTTTTTCAAAGAAAAGTAAAAGCTCCATTAAACTAAAATTGAGCAAAAATAAAATCAAATTATCTACCAAGCGTGAAACTACCACAAATCAGCATCCATTAATAAATGAAACCCAAAACGAACATAAATTAAAATAAATAACCGAATCAAACTCAAAACGAGCAGAAATTAATATAAGTAGGGCTCAAAACCCCTATGCCTTCCCAAGACCAGAACATAATATGAACATTACTGAAAAAATATAAATCTCTGTACTTTTATAAATTTAATACATCAAATAATATTAACATTTTGATTACTAAATTTCAGTATATGTATATTAAACTGACAATGCAGATTCATTTGTATTTTTTCAGTAAAGTGCAAAGTCTGTTACTTTGCATAACTTATAACCCTTGCCCCGAGGGTTCTGAGGGAGTTATCATCCTCAAAGACCTAATTTATAAAACTTTTAACTACGTTGAACAAAATGGCTATCTAAAAAATTTGATTGGATGTGTTTGGGGTAAAGGTGGTCGTTCGAGGGAGTTAGCTGCCCTCCAATCGCTTTCTACTATTATAAAGGGCACTAGCCGTTTCAATTTCCAATCGAATAATTCCTTTTTGAATTTTCTACGACAACGCTTTCTATTAAAAAAAAACCTAATATGTCCCATGGCATAACTAACAACCCTTGCCCTGGGGGCTGTGGGGGGAGTGTAATCCTTAAAAACATAATTTCCGGACTTTTTAACTACGTCGAACAAAATGGCTATCTCAAAATTTTGATTGGATGTGTTTGGGGAATGGTGGGTGTGAGAGCGGTGTTATTTGTCCTCCAATCACTTTCGACTATTCGAAAGGTTACAGACCCTTCTAATTTCCAATAGAATGAGGAATCTTTGAAGTTTCTACAACATCACTATCTATAAAAACCTAATATGCCCCCGGGGCATAACTTATAACCCTTGCCCCGAGGGTTCTGAGGGGGTTATCATCCTCAAAGACCTAATTTCTAAAACTTTTAACTATGTTGAACAAAACGGCTATCTAAAAATTTGATTGGATGTGTTGTGGGAAAAGGTGGTCGTGCGAGGGGGGTTAGTTTCCCACAAATCACTTTCGACTATTTAAAAGGGCACTATCACTTTGAATTTCCAATCGAATGAGCCCTATTTGAGTTTTTAAGACCAAGCTTTCAATAAAAACCTTATATGCCCCCAGAGCATAACTTAAATTCCTTACCCTGAGGGCTTTGGGGGAAGTGTCATCCTCAAAGATATAATTTCTGGACCTTTCAACTACTTTGAACAACATTACTATCTCAAAATTTTTATTCGATGAGTTTGGATAAATGGTGGGTGTGGAAGGGGTGCTAGTTACCTTCCGATCACTTTCGACTATTAAAAAGGGCACTAGCCATTTCAATTTCCAATCAAATGATCCTTTTTTGAAGCTTCTACGACAACACTTTCTATAAAAACCTTATATGCCCCAGGGCAAAACTTACAACCCTTACCCTGAGGGCTGTGGGGGGAGGGGGGCTGTCATCCTCAAGGACCTAATTTACAGAACTTTCAACTACGTTGAACAAAATGGCTATCTCAAAATTTTGATTGGATGTGTTTTGGGAAAAGGTGGGCACGAGTGGGGGTTATTTGCCCTCCAATCACTTTGACTATTAAAAAGGGCACTATGCCTTTGAATTTCCATCGAATGAGCCATTTTTGAAGTTTCTATGACAACGCTTTCTATAAAAACCTTATATGCCCCCACGCATAACTTACAACCGTTGCCCTGAGGGCTGTGGGGGAGTTTCCTCCTCAAAAACATAATTTCTATCTGGATATCCACTGCGCTGAACAAAATGGTTATCTAAAAATTTTGATTGGATGTGTTTGGGGAAATTGTGGGCGTGGAAGGGGTGTTAGTTGCCTTCCAATCACTTTCGACTATTAAAAAAGGCACAAGCCACTCTAATTTCCAATCGAATGAGCCCTTTTCGAAGTTCCTACGACAACGCCTTCACTACGAAGTGCCCTGGTATAAAGAAAAAAATAATACATTGTGCCAATATTGTTCCTTACTTAGGCAGCGCTACTGCACTGCCTATGATAAACCGTACCTGTATTGAGCTCAGCTGGCTTGGCTTTGCCGGGAGCTGTTAGTACTAGCAGTATTTTCATTTTTTCTGGAAGCCATTCTACTATATCTTAATCATTTTCAAATATTTTCCTATAATACATACCTATGTCGACCTCAGGTGACTAATAGTTGTAGTTTTTTTGTTTTTGCAAGCAGTTCATACTATATAATAAACACTCTCCTATATTTTCATGATAAACCATACCCATGTCGACCTCAGGTGGGTTGGTTCAATGGCGAGTTGATAGTAATAGTATTTTTGTGTTTTTGCAAGCCGTTCATACTTTATCATAAACACTCTCCTATATTTTTATGATAAACAATACCCATATCGACCTTAGGTGACCACTAGTAGGATTTTAGTGTTTTTGCAAGCCATTCACACTATAATTTAAACATTCTTCAATATTTTCTTGATAAAACGTACCTGTATCGAGCAGAGCTGGCTTGGCTTTGCGGGGAGTTGTTAGTACTAGTAGTATTTTATGTTTTCTGCAAGCCATTCTACTATATCTTAATCATTTTCAAATATTTTCCTATAATAAATACCTATGTCGACCTCACGTGACTAGTAGTAAAATTTTTGTGTTTTTGCAAGCGGTTCATACTTTGTCATAAACACTCTCCTATATATTTTATGATAAACAATACCCATGTCGACCTCAGGTGGGTTGGCTCAGCGGCAAGTTGATAGTAGTAGTATTTTGTGTTTTTGCAAGCCGTTCACACTATATAATAAACACTACCCCATATTTTCATGATAAACCATACCCATGGCGACCTCAGGTGACTAGTAGTAGTATTTTAGTGTTTTTACAAGCCATTCATCCAAAATTTTAAACATTCTTCAATATGTTCTTGCTAAAACGTACCTATATCGAGCTCAGTTGGCTTGGCTTTGCGGGGATATGTTAGTACTAGTAGTATTTTTATGTTTTCTGCAAGCCTTTCTACTATATCTTAATCATTTTCAAATATTTTCCCAATAATACATACCTGTGTCTACCTCAGGTGACTAGTAGTAGTATTTTTGTTTTTTTGTAAGTCCCCCTAGCTGGCAATTCTAGGGGTTCTAGCTTTACATACACAAGCTAGGTTAGGTTAAGTTAGGTTAGGTGACATTTCGACCTAAGTAGAAACCATAAAAACACCACTAGTATTAACAACTCCCCGGTAAGCCAAGCCAGCTGAGCTCGATACAGGTACGTATTATTAAGAAAATATTGAAGAATTTTTGGTGTGTGTGTGTTTTTATGTGTGTGTGCGTGTGTGTGTGTCTGTGTGTGTGTGTGATTGTTTGTCCGTTTGTGTTTTTGTGTGTGTGTGTTTTTTTGTGTGTACGTGATTTTTTGTGTGGGGGTTTGTGATTGTTTTGTGTGTGTTTGTGTGTTTTTGTGTGTTTGTTTTTTTGTATATGTGTTTGTGTGTGTGTGTGGTTTTATGTGTGTGTGTGTTTGTGTGTGTGTTTTTTTGTGTGTTTAAACGTTAGAAGACGCTTACAATGAAGATGTCGAAAACCCTAATGAATGAGTTGAAGTAAAAATTTTAACAAGAAATGTCTGAAAAGTGTTTTGGAGGAGATAGGGCTATGCCGGAGGGGTATCGTAGGGGTTCTAGAGAGTAGTTATACTGTGGTACTGTGACGTGAATTGCTTGCAAAAACCCGAACATGAATTGAAGTAAAATTTTTAACAAGAAATGTCTGAAACGTGTTTTGGGGGAGATGGGGCGATGTCACAGGGGTGTCACAGAGAAGTAATGGTGCGCCATTGTGGGGTGAAATGCATGGAGTATCAAACACTAGCAAAGAAAGGGGGTGACTTCTTTGTTTTCATAAATATAGTGTTTAATGCGATTCTTTAGCTTATTTTCGAAGTGAAAAAGGTTGAAAATGTCCTATGGGTGGGGGAGTGGTACCACACGGATGATGGAGGGAAGTGAAGTGATGAGGGGGTGATGTCAGTGTGAAAACAGTGTCGCAGCGCCATTCCGCTCTGGGCCCATAAGTATACTTTTTAACGGTTTGGGTATCTACTCTTCTCGCAAGATGACCGACTTATCTTCCAACCTCTCCAATTAGGTGGCATTGATTAAGATGAGCATCTTTATTTACGCTGCACCAATGTATATGCCCGTGTTTGGGGATTCCCCATGGGCTCCTGGATTCTAGTTTGTGACATATGATGGCGTCATCCAGGTTAGACCTGGTCACGGAAATCCTGGGAATCTTCCATAAAAAACAATATGCCAAAAAATGGGTAGGAATCTTGCCAATACTGAAGAAATATAATCAAACACCCGGAATCCCGGATGGTCTGTCAGGGGTGGTAATCTTGCCAGCTGAGCGCTAGAAGCAGGGATACTTTGAAGTTAGAGGGGAGTATGTCCCAGAAATTCTATGATGATTTCCCTATAATTACTACTTTTCAAATTATCTCGAGCGAGAACATTTTTAACCTCCTTTATCGCCTAGGCGAAGTCCGGATTCCGCCCCCGGAATGAGTAGACACTGACCAAACTCCCCCGCAGTGTTTGAGAAGGGTGGGAACAATAATTTCTCGAAATAGAATTTCCTGCCTTTGCGCGCTTTGATACTTTAGCTGAAAAATGTTCCCTGGGTTGCATGTGGGCTGAGACAAAGGGAGGTTATGCAAAAATCAGGGTTCTGTTGAACGTGCATTCAGTTAAACGGGTTTAGATGCACGGTTATAAAATTGGGTCCATTTACATCTACATCAGAAGGGTGGGGTTAAACGGATGTTTAGTTGAATGGGTTATGTTTTACGAGGGTTGATAAAGATGTGGGTATAAATGCAACATGCCTCCCCATTGGATTTATTGAGAGTCCAAGCTAAAAGTTACATGTTCTTAGAATTTCTGAAAATCTATAGGAATATTGAATCACCTGTTTCAGAGGTGGGAATGCCATATGAGGCACGTTCATTTCTAATAGGTACTGCTAATCCTATAAAATAAACTGTTAACATATACATTTATTTTAGCCAAAGAAGACTGTGTCTCTTCAGTACATGGGTTTTCAACCGAATGGTGCTACAAAACTATCATTCTAGTCAAAGGAATGCCGAAAAGCTAAAAGTTATATGTTTTAGAACTACCATAAATCAATACAGATATTGAACCTCCTGTTTCAGAGGGGGGAATACTGTATGAGGCACGTTCGTTTCTATAAGGTACTGCTAATTATCTAAAATAAACTGTTAACATAGACATTTATTTTAGCCAAAAAAGACTGTGTCTTTTCAATACAGGGGTTTTCACGTGAATTATGGTACAAAACTAGCATTCTAGCCAAAGGAATACCGAAAAGCTAAAAGTTAAATGTTTTCGAACTACCATAAATCAATACAGATATTGAATCTCCTGTTTCAGAGGTGATAATACCGTATGAAGAACGTTCATTTCTAAAAGGTTGTGCTAATCCTATAAAATAAATGATAATATAGACATTTATTTTAGCCAAAAAAGACTGTGTCTCTTCAGTACAGGGGTTTTCAACCGAATTGTGGTATAAAACTAGCATTCTAGCCAAACGAATACCGAAAAGTTAAAAGTTTTAGAATTTTAGCGTTTTAGAATTACAATAAACCTATGCAGGTATTGAATCTCCTATTTCAGAGGCGGCAATGCCGTATGAGGAGCCTTCGTTTCTAAAATGTATCATTGATTTGAAACTGGGAGAATAAAGCCTTTTCCAGCCTTTATTTTGTCGTGTTTTTTTAACTGCCTTTTTCTATGTTTTCAATATTGTTTGTCAATTTGTTTGAAATAATAAAACCTTTTATTTACAATATCTGTGTTTTTTAGATGTATTGCTTAGCTTAAGTAAGGCATGCATTTCCCTTTATTAATATACTGAGAGCAAATGTCTCCGGGAGCGTGTCAAATTTTGAGAGTAACACGTCATTCTAGTGTTTGCAAAAATGGAAAATCTTAGGTGTCACGCATTAGGTTAATTTTAAAATATTGAGAGTAGGACAAAATACTGGCAATAGCAGTTTAGTCATTTCAGTTAGAGAGCGTTCCCCTTGGATAAAATTGACCTTTTGAGTCCTGGCGGGGTCAAGAGCTATAGAAGAAAAGAACTAAAGAATGAAAGAAAAAATCTGTGATGAACATTTCAGGCGAAAAATAAAATGCCATTAAGTTAAAAAGTGGAAAAATGTGTTGAGAATACCGGGCGAAAATGTCAAAAAGGTAATATCTGGCAGTGATGGTTGCAAAATCATTACGTGACCTTATGTAAAGTGTGTGCCGCCATTAAGCTAATGAAAGAAAAAACCGTTGTACGTTTCGGGCGATAAATAAAATGTCAAAAAAATAATTATTCGCGACAGTGTTGCATAATCATTACGTAAGGTGTGAGCTGTCCTTAAGTTATAAGAGGGGGTTTCCCATGGGTTCCAGTGGCAGGGTTACATAAAATTGCGTCAAGCATAATACACCTGACCATTTGAAACGGGGTAAGTCGTGTCACCTCATTGGAGTCCCGAGGGGTGTTTCATGAAGTCTTGCCAATTGTGTTCGCTTTAATAGAACTGGTTACTGCGTTGTGCAGGTGCGAGGGATTATGAGCTCTCCTTGTTAATTGAACTTGTGTATTATCCCGACCGCATTCCAAGTAATTGAAACACCTGGGAATCTTGCCAGGGGTGGGAATCTTGCCATGGCTTCGCTCGGAATCTTGCCAGGGCATGTCATGGAAATTTTTTCAGGGGTGGGCATTTCATCGGAATCCGGGGAGGGCATGTCACAGAAGTGCCTGTGGGGATACTACTTACATCATATCAGAGAACCCTACCGTAGAGGTTTGAAGCTCCAATTTTCTAAATGTGGAATTTCACTTTTTTTCAGAAAAAAACATCGTATTTTTTTCTTTCCCAGGGCATATTGTGTTAAACCGAAGGTCCAAAATAATTGGGAGGGAGCTCATTCAAACATAAATTTAAAGCTCTTTTTTAAGTGACCATACAGATTGGGCGAGGGACAGTCTTGTTTTTTGTCATTTTAGGGCATCAAACTACGACTTTACCCCGAAGAGGACGAATTTGCAATCAATTTAGAATTATGAGAAGCTAATTTATTTTAAAGTATCAATAAGTATATTTTAGGCTTCCCAGTTGCAAACAAAGTAATGCCACGCGGTGCCACTACTAGGTTCAACCAAGTTGATTCGGTTTATTTGAAATGAAATTAGGCTACGTTTGGTGATCTGTATTTACGTATCAGCTTGAATGAGGGGGAGTGTTGAGTCTTTGTTTAGGTGGGGGTTGGGTAGATTCATAAAAAAGTACATTTTAATGGACAAACTCCTTACTCTTCTCGAGGCTTCAGATAAATGTTGAAAGAGGTAGGGAAGAGTAGGAATTTATTAAAACGTTCCTCTATACAGCTAAAATGTTACATTCCCAAATCTACCAGCACAGAGGTAGAAAAGCAAGGCAGTTCACTATCAGCCCCGCCAGGACATATCTTGGGAGTGGTAAATACTGCCAGGAACTTATTTTTTCAGTAATTTTAAATGTTAACATTTTTCTTTTTCTATTTATATGAAGTACTTCAATGTATTTAAAAAAATATATGTAATGTATTTATCGACAAGAAAATCCTATCGTAGAGGTTGTGATGGCTTCAGTTATCAAACAGTTCGTGGTAACGAACTGTAAGTAAGGAGCGACCCGGCTCAATGGTAACCGAAACTCTAGAAAACGGGTTTTTTGATACCAATAGATATATCAAAAGAATCAGATTTCAATGCTGATTTCAAATATATAACTTTCATCAAGTTTAGTGCTACCCATCAAAAGTTACGTGCCTGAGAAAATTTGGCTGATTTTCGAAAAAAGTAAGACCCCCTAAAAATTATAGAACCTTAATGAAAATCACACCATCATATTCAGCGTATCAGAGAACCCTACTGTAGAGGTTTCAAGCTCCTATCTACAAAAAATGTGGAATTTTCCATTTTTTGCCAGAAGAAAGATCACGGATGCGTGTTTATTTGTTTGTTTGTTTGTTTTTTTTTTTTTTTTTTTTTTTTCCCCAGGGGTGATCGTATCGACCCAGTGGTCCTAGAATATCGTGGGAGGGCTCATTGGAACGGAAATTAAAAGTTCTAGTGCCCTTTTTAAGTGACCAAAAAAATGGAGGGCAACTAGGCCCCCTCCCACGCTCATTTTTTTCCCAAAGTCTCCTGATCAAAATTTTGAGATAGCCATTTTGTTCAGCATGGTCGAAAATATGATAAAAATGTCTTTTAGGATGACTTGATCCCCCAAAGTCCCCAGCGGGAGGGCTGAAAGTTATGAACTTTACTCAATGTTAACATATAGTATTGGTTATTGGGAAGTATACAGACTTTTTCAGAGGAGATTTTTTCTGGTAGGTGGGGGAAGGAGAGGGTCAGGGGCTATATGGAAGGATCTTTCCATGAAGGAAGTTTTCATGGGGGAAGGGAAATTGCCATGAAGGGGGCGCCGGACTTGCCAGCATTATTTATTGGTTATTGGGAAGTATACAACCATTTTCAGGAAGGATTTTTTCTGGAGGGGGGGGGGCTAGAGGAGGGGGTTACTCTGGAGAATATTTCCGTGCGGATGTTTCTTTGGGGCAAGGGACATTTCTATGAAGGGGGCGCCGGATTTCCAAGCATTATTTAAGAAACGATCAGAAATTAAATAAAAAAAAAACAAGTTTTTTCAACTCAAATGTAAGAAGGAATATTAGAACTTAAAACGAACAGAAATTATAACGTATGTGAGGGGGTTCTCCCCCAAGTCAATACCTCGCTCTTTACGCTACAGTTTTTTTAGTGCTTTCAAAGAGCTATCTATTCTAATTAAACGGCCTTTGTGATTCAGGGGTTTGTGAATCAAATTTTTTTTAACTTTTAACGTAAAGAGCGTGGTATTGACTAAGGGGAGAACCCCTTCATATAAGTAATAACATATACGTAATAAAAAAAAACAATAAAAAAACAAGCGATACGGCTCAATAGTAATCGAAACTTTTAAAAACGAAATTTTGATGTCAATAAATGTATCAAAAGAATGTGTTTATAATGCTGATCCTAAATATATAAATTTATTAAGTTTAGTATTACTCATCAAAGGCTACGAGCCTGAGAAAATTTACTCGATTTTTTAAAGAGGGGGGAAACATCCCTACGAGTGAAAGAATTTTAATGAAAATCACACCGTCAGATTCAGCGTATCAGAAAACCCTATTACATAGGTTTCAAGCTCATATCTGCAAAAATCTGCAACTTTGTATTTTTTGCCAGAAGAAAAATATACGAATATAGAAGTTAGTTACGTAAGTTAATTTGTAAAGACATCCATTTAGCAAAAGAAAATTAAAATTTTTATGCAAATAAAAGCTGCATTAACTAAAAAACGATCAGAAATTAAATAAAAAAAAAACAAGTTTTTTAAACTGAAAGTAAGGAGCGACATTAAAACTTAAAACGAACAGAAATTATTCTGTATATGAAAGGGGCTGTCCCCTCCTCAACACCTCGCTCTTTACGCTAAAGTTTGACTCTGTCTCACAACTTTATTTTTTAAAATAATAAAAAACTTTAGCGTAAAGAGCTGGTCGTCACACTGGAACCATTGTTCCAGTGTGATTTGGTCTGATAAATCAGCTGATGATTTCGTTAATCTATTAACCTCATTATAAAGTAACTTTGGATTATTCCTAATTTTGATCGATATATCTTTTACTTTTTGTTTCTTCCATGTTGCCACTAACTTTATAACTGCACGACTGAACTACCTCCAAAGCGCTTTGCTTGCACAACAGAGTTAACCAGACCTGTAATAGTTGATTCATCAAAGCCCTTGTCAATACGTATAATTCCTAGATGTTCCTTCTTTACGACCTTAGCACTGATGCTTGAAACGGGTGGTAGTGGACTTACCACCGACGAGGCAGCATCATTATCTTTCATAAACACCAGTAGCTTATCTCTCCGTTGCTCAACATGTTCGACTTTGTCTAAGCATTCTAAACTTGAAATAAACTTGCGCTGCTTAGCGGGGTTGGAAGACTGTATACTAGCAGGTAAATTACTAAAAATAACAGGAACTGTAGCATTTTCTGGCTTAGGACCGGCCACAAGTGATTTTGTTCATCCATATCTGTGCTAACAGACTCTTGTTTTTCAACGAGGAAATTTAACATTCGAACACAGCAATTTAATCTTGATGCCACAATAGTATTCGGTTCGCTTGGGAAAACTGGAACATCTGACGGGTTCATAATCACAAATCGTGGAACAGGATCATCTTTCGAGATTCGGTCCGATAGCAATTCGAAAGGTCGGCCATGAAAGCCGCACTCGGATGTGAGCCTCGGCGCCTCTCAAGAATATCCACTTTAAACAAATCACGTCAGATTTCAATAGTCTCTTTAAATGCATCTTTTCCGAAAAATTTTGCTGGTAGTTTAACAACAGCGTCCTTATCTGCCTTGTTAATAATTTGTCTTTGTAGAAAATTCAAAACTGGACAAATATAAACTAAATCATTTTACAGGGCACAAAAACTTACTTCCCACAATTTAAAGGATAATCAAAGATCATAGTCCGTATTCGATCAAGCCGTCTGTAAGTAAGTTATAGTATTTCCGTTATCAGAAAATGTGTAATATTTCGTAATTTTCTTACTTTCAACAGTTTCGCAAATTGTGCAATCCAATTAAATACAAAGTCTAATCCAGCTTATGTCCTCAGAGTTCAAAGACTGAATGAAAACTGTTATGTAGAAGATCTAAAGTCCTACAGAATTTCCATCCATACAAACAATAGTAGGCCTACTCCTTTTCATCCAACCGAAATTCTTTAGTGGTAATATTAACAAGGACTTTTTACCAAAACTACTATTCATCGCCAAATTTTTAAGCTAATTCAAATTTTATCCAAAATTGAAATTACAAACTTAGACGTACGAGGTATAAATCAACATACATTTATAGATTTACACATTTTATAAGCAATTAAACAGGGGATCAAGGGACCGGTACCTCAAATTATATCTTGGTTAGGCCTGGGCATGATTTGGAAACAATCAGAATTTAAATAAAAAAGCTTTTCAACTGAAAGCAAGGAACAGATTTGAAACCTATTTGAACAGATTAATCTTTATATGAACGGGGCTGTCTTCTCCATAAATCCTCACTCTTTACTGTGAAATTTGGGTTTTTTCCAAAGTATTTAAGAAAATTCGCAATTGGAAAAAAAAGATTTTTTAAAGCATTAAAAAGCTTTTGTTTAATGAGCAAAGTGTTAGGAAGTGGACCAGTCCACCTTATATACAGAGTAATTTATATTTGTTTTAAGCTTTCAACTTTCTTCATACTTTAGTTGGAAAAACCTTTTCTATTTGTTTAATTACGTTTCATGAAACTGTAAAGCTTTATGAATGCATTACTTTTGGTAACGCAGAAAATAGATCAATATTTCAATGATCTCTATTTGGATTTTGATGGGTAATCAAACAGTTCGCGGTAACGAACTGTAAGTAAGGATCGACCCGGCTGAATAGTTACCAAAGCTAAAAAAAATGCAATCTTGATCTAGATATAATCAATCTAGATATATCAAAAGAATTGGCTTATTATGCTGATTCCAAATATAAGTAGAAAGGGGGGTACCAGTCGTGACGGGCACCCCTGCTGCCATCTACAACTTTTTTACATAATTTATGCATGTTTTTATGTCTGTTCGTTGTCAGTGAGAATTAAAAAACAGGATTTTTCTCACTTTTATGGATGTTTTTTTGGACGGTTATGAGTGTTGGTCAATTTATTTGATGTTTTCATGAATGTCAACATCAATTTATGTCTGTTTTATGGTTTTTGTCAGTGAGAATGAAGAAAACAGTGACGAGTACAGCAATTTATGGATGTTTTATGGTTTTTGTCAGTGAGAATGGAAAAACAGGATTTTTCTCACTTTGATGGATGTTTCAAGGTCGATTTATTTGTTGCTGTTTGTCCAGGTGTAATGACAATGGGGTGATTTACATAATCGAGGGGAATTATTTATTCACGAAAGGGGAATTAAGAAACAAACATGGCTTCTTTGTTGTTTGGCTAACCTAACCTGAGAAATTGATTTACATAATCTGCGGGGAATTATTGATTCACGAAAGGGGAATTAAGAAACAAACATGGCTTCTTTGATCTTTAGGCTAACCTAACCTGAGAACTTGATTTACATAATCGCTAGGGGATTATTGATTTACGAAAAGGGGAATAAAGAAACAAGTATGGATTCTTTGATCTTAGGTCTGAGGGATAAACGCTCTTTAGGTCAGAGAGAAAAATTAATATTCTATTTTTAAATAGGGCTTCATTGATCTTTAGTGTCAGGAATTAGAAATGACATCACTTGTTATCTTGGAATTATGCGGGAGTCTAAAGAGATAGAAATTCTATTTTTAAATACGGCTTCACTGATCTTTAAGTCAGAGAGATGAATTGATATTCTAACGAAACCTTAATAGTGTAGCTAGGAACATTTATGAGATGAAGAGATTAACGCGGGAAATGGTTTCCTAGAAATTTCAAATGTGACAGCGCAGGGATGTCAAAACAATAGGAACACACAGAAATTACTTTTAGGGGGTATTTGGGCGAAACCGTTTTAAACATTTTAGGGAATTATTTCGGCGAAACAGGTAGAGACATTTTAAAAGATGATTTTAGAAGAGGTTTTAAGTGTGGTCGTTATAATACACAAGTTCCATTTGAACAGTGTTGTGAGGTCCTCTACCCCAATCCCAAAGGGCTCAGATCCCCATATCCCAACCCCAAAGGGCTCCGATCCCCCTACCCCAACCCCAAAGGAAGCCCCCGGTCCCCAAAGGTCCCCGGGCTCTCAAAGGGCCCCAGCGTCCCAAAGGCCCCTGAGCCCCCATTTTTTAATACTTTTTTAAGGCTTCATTATATCTTTTCAGAACAAGTTATTTTCTTAATGTCCATCCTAAACCCATTTTACAAGTTGAAATGGGCGAAACCGTTTTAGACATTTTAGGGAATTATTTCGGCGAAACAGTTAGAGACATTTTAAAAGATGATTTTAGAAGATGTTTTAGAAGAGGAATTGAGGGTGAAACTCTGTGGTCGTTATAATACACAAGTTCCATTTGAGCAGTATCGTGAGGTCCCCTACCCCAACCCCAAAGGCCCCCAGTCCCCCTAATGCACCTCGAGTCCCCAAAGACCACCGGGACCCCTCCCCCCCCCATTTTTAAAATAATTTTTGAATTTTTTTAACATGATATTTTTTTAACTTTTTTACGTATCTTAAAACGACATGAAATATGCTTACGGCTCTACCAATCGGACTCTGTGCTTGTTCACAGACACGACGCGGCTTCCCACTGGTACTCTATGGCAGGTTGTCGACACTACCTAGTTTATTGCGTGCATTAAATCAGTATTTTTTACGCAGTGGAAGGATAAACACACAATTCATATCTGTAAAAAAGTGAAGATGAATTATTCGACGAAAGTATGTGCACATGATAAAATCATCGTCGTGTTGAATGCTGACAAGGAGAAATACCTGAACTATGAAACGAGTGCAAGTGGTAGCACTATTGGAAATGTATGCATGCGTTGTCATGACAGCGAGAAGTTAGATTCCTTTGGAGTACCCAAGAATTTCCATCATGCAAACGGTGGATATGCGAGAGTAACATTACCAGAGAAATTAGTACTCAAAGAGAATGCCAACGTAATAATAATAGTTGATGAAGAGGGACAACTTCTAGCTAATGGTTCTGGTAGCATGTTATCCGTTGATAGATCTTATCGCTATCTTTCCGGTGTTAGCATTCGAATGAAAGCAAAGGGAAAAAGAAGACATGCGCACAGCTGCACCAACATCATAAATCATATCTTGTCAATGTGTCAAAACTGTTATCTATGTAAAAATAATGTGACAATAGACAGTGAAATCGCAGGCAGAATAAAAAGGACATTAGCAGACAATATCATCAATGAATATAAAGATGAATTGACGGAAAGTGAAGCGCAAGTGTACTAATAATGTATAATAATGTATTTAACATATTTTTATATTAATATTCTACATGTCGTTATTTCATTAAAAATATTTTATGCATTATTTTGTTAAGTGTTCATTATTTTTAGGGTATGATAGAACGTCAAACGTTCAGAATATTTATTAAAAAGGTCAGAGATGTAAGAAAAAGAATTTTAGAGATAATGATACTACTAGCAGGCTCAATTTTTCATAGAAGATAGAAAAGTTCAAGTTCTCTTCTGAATTTTATCAAAGAACACAATTCAATTCTAATTTCACCAGAGAAAATAAAAAGCTTCCACTTCAGTTTTAAGTTCACCAAGACATAAAAATTTAAAGTTCACTTCTAAATTTTTCCGTAGAAGATAGGAAAAGTTATACTATGATTGTGATTATTTTCCATGATGCAGCTGTAACACTGAATATTATGATGAATATGTTCTAAGAGAAGAGAAAAAGGTGTCCTTTAAGAGACAACATAAGAGGTCATTCTACGAAATGGATTTTAAACAACGAAAACCGAGGTGGAAGAGTCTCATATATCATTTAACGATAAAACTAATTATTGATATGCATAATGAGTTTTATATTATAATCATACAATAAATTTGTTTATACTATATTTATTTTCTCCTACTAGATATGTATAGAATAAGGATACCAGCAGAGACTTCTGTATATGAATAGTTCAGTTTGATTAGATCATCCCAATAGAGTACTATCAGTCCACAGTCAAGTTTTCTATCAATGATAAAAAATAAATGATTCTTCTAAATATTTTTATTCACTTGAAATATCAATATTTACAAAAGTTTTTAAATATATAATGTCTGGTTCAATTATCACAACTTCACTATCATTATCCTCCACTACCATTATATCTATGAGAGGGAGTGGTATACATTCAATCTCATTATCATTTATAGGTATATTGAACAAAGGAGACATCTCCTCAAATAAATCTTCACGTACTCTAATTGAAGATAAACCTGGTGCCGATCGCTCGTCATCTACAATACACATTCGGCTCGTAGCATCAATTTCTGTACTAGTACAGAGAAGAAGCTCCTCCTCCTCAACTGTGAGCTCGTCAGTAACATCAAATGATATACTAGTACAGAGAAGAAGCTCCTCCTCCTCAACTGTGAGCTCCCACTCGCTCCATACATCCTAAAAGATTGAGAACACTATGATCAAAAACTAGAGTTTACGGTCAAAAACCTGTATTAGTTCAGATTTTACGGGGATAGTTTATTTTCGAACCAAAGAAATGTATTTACCATAATTTTCTTACAAAAAAAAACTAGAGTTCTGGTGCAGCGGTGAGTTGTAGTAGTAGTAGTAGTAGTTGAGCTAAAAATAACGACAATATTAAGATTTTGGATGAATTTATCTCTCTTTGGGCAATTAAATACAGTAATAGGATATTATAGCATCAACATTTTACATTTTTAATTTTCATGTTTTTGATTTTATATTGATGAAAAATTTAAACACAACTTCAACTAGTTTTTTTTTGTTCGAAATAGATGAAAGGTCCAATATCTCAGTTAAACTAAGAGGTTACTTTCTGTAAACTTATGTCTATTGAAAAACTTGTTATAGTGTCAAAAACTTTTTCACAAGAGGACATTTTTCAACTAAAAGTAAAGAGCTACTAGACTAAATCAAGAGGACATTTTTCAACTAAAAGTAATGAGCTGCTAGACTAAATAAAAAAAATCATGAATTTATGCACAGTTTTAACTAGCTAGGGCTAAATTTGTTAACGATGGATCATTGAGGACATTTTTCAACTAAAAGTAAAGAGCTACTAGACTAAATCAAAGATGTGCAGAAATAATAACGAATAATTATTCAAACTTAAATTTTCTGTAAACTTTTGTCTAGTGATGAACTTGTTAGAGTGACAAAAACTTTTTTTCCACAAGAGAGTATTTTCAAGTAAAAGTAAAGAGCTGCTAGACTAAATAAAAAATCATGAATTTATGCACAGTTTTAACTAGCTAGGGCTAAATTTGTTAACGATGGATCATTGAGGACATTTTTCAACTAAAAGTAAAGAGCTACTAGACTAAATCAAAGATGTGCAGAAATAATAACGAATAATTGTTCAAACTTAAATTTTCTGTAAACTTTTGTATAGTGATGAACTTGTTAGAGTGACAAAAACTTTTTTTCCACAAGAGGACACTTTCAACTAAAAGTAAAGAGCTACTAGACTAAATGAAAAAAAAATCATGAATTTATGCACAGTTTTAACTAGCTAGGGCTAAATTTGTTAACGATGGATCATTGAGGACATTTTTCAACTAAAAGTAAAGAGCTACTAGACTAAATCAAAGGTGTGCAGAAATAATAACGAATAATTGTTCAAACTTAAATTTTCTGTAATTTTTTGTCTAGTGATGAACTTGTTAGAGTGACAAAAACTTTTTTCACAAGAGGACATTTTTCAACTAAAAGTAAAGAGCTACTAGACTAAATTAAAGATGTGCAGAAATAATAACGAATAATAGTTCAAACTTAAATTTTCTGTAAAATTTTGTCTAGTGATGAACTTGTTAGAGTGACAAAAACTTTTTTCACAAGAGGACATTTTTCAACTAAAAGTAAAGAGCTACTAGACTAAATCAAGAGGACATTTTTCAACTAAAAGTAATGAGCTGCTAGACTAAATAAAAAAAATTATGAATTTATACACAGTTTTAACTAGCTAGGGCTAAATTTGTTAACGATGGATCATTGAGGACATTTTTCAACTAAAAGTAAAGAGCTACTAGACTAAATCAAAGATGTGCAGAAATAATAACGAATAATTGTTCAAACTTAAATTTTCTGTAAACTTTTGTATAGTGATGAACTTGTTAGAGTGACAAAAACTTTTTTTCCACAAGAGAACATTTTCAAGTAAAAGTAAAGAGCTGTTAGACTAAATAAAAAATCATGAATTTATGCACAGTTTTAACTAGCTAGGGTTAAATTTGTTAACGATGGATCATTGAGGACATTTTTCAACTAAAAGTAAAGAGCTACTAGACTAAATCAAAGATGTGCAGAAATAATAACGAATAATTGTTCAAACTTAAATTTTCTGTAAACTTTTGTATAGTGATGAACTTGTTAGAGTGACAAAAACTTTTTTTCCACAAGAGGACATTTTCAACTAAAAGTAAAGAGCTGCTAGACTAAATAAAAAAAATCATGAATTTATGCACAGTTTTAACTTGCTAGGGCTAAATTTGTTAACGATGGATTATTGAGGACATTTTTCAACTAAAAGTAAAGAGCTACTAGACTAAATCAAAGATGTGCAGAAATAACAACGAATAATTGTTCAAACTTAAATTTTCTGTAAACTTTTGTCTAGTGATGAACTTGTTAGAGTGACAAGAACTTTTTTTCCACAAGAGGACATTTTTCAACTAAAAGTAAAGAGCTACTAGACTAAATCAAAGATGTGCAGAAATAATAACGAATAATAGTTCAAACTTAAATTTTCTGTAAACTTTTGTCTAGTGATGAACTTGTTAGAGTGACAAAAACTTTTTTCAACAAGAGGACATTTTTCAACTAAAAGTAAAGAGCTGCTAGACTAAATAAAAAAAATCATGAATTTATGCACAGTTTTAACCAGCTAGGGCTAAATTTGTTAACGTTGGATCATTGAGGACATTTTTCAACTAAAAGTAAAGAGCTACTAGACTAAATCAAAGATGTGCAGAAATAATAACGAATAATTGTTAAAACTTAAATTTTCTGTAAACTTTTGCATAGTGACAAACTTGTTAGAGTGACAAAAACTTTTTTTTCCACAAGAGGACATTTTTCAACTAAAAGTTAAGAGCTGCTAGACTAAATAAAAAAAATCATGAATTTATGCACAGTTTTAACTAGCTAGGGCTAAATTTGTGTAAAAATTCAAAATTAGGAAAGAAAACCAAATGTTCCTGTATTACCTAAGTAACACGACAAAAAATCAAGAGTTTATGTACAGTTTTAAGTTATAATCACGAAAAAATTGTCATGCTACAGTTGCAATGTGTGTATAATATACAAGTATCGGAATTGTTCATGGAGAGAGAACCGGATTACACGGTATTATTTAAAACGATAAGAAATTAAATTTAAAAAATTCAACTGAAAGTAAGAAGCAACATCAAAGTTATAAACGAACAGAAATTATTACGTATAAGAAAAGGGTCACCCCCTCCTCAAGACATCACTCTTTACACAACTTTTTTACAATTTAAAAACAAAGTTTATTATTATTAAAAATATTGAATAAAACTTTTTTATTTGATTATCTGAAGCATAGTTTAATGTTTTACTATGAACGAACTACTTTGTTAATGCGTTACTTTTTATAAACACCAAGTATAAAGGCATTTAATTATCTAGGTGTTTGAAAACCAAGTTCAAAACTAACGATACTGTTTAAAAAAATTAGCTCCAACGCTTCGACATTGCTTAATAGAATTAAATGTTGGGAGTTTTTATCTTAGTTTTTGTATTTTTCGTCTCGTTTTTGTAAAAAATTATAGAAAATATATTTCTATAGTTCAAATATGTAAAATCCATAGGGGAAAATATAAATTAAAATTTAAACGTACATTAGCCATTGAAGGACCGGTGAGTTCATTTGGAGTATTCATTACTTTATATATATATATATATATATATCTATCTATATTTCAATATGCACTGAAGTTAATGACATCAAACACTAAATAATATGTGATAATAACGGCATATTTCCTTTCCTTAATCAAATTAATAAATGCTGACCTATAGGATCATGGAAAACAAGTTCATTTTATGTCTTCTTTTCATTTGCATAAGACCCCCAATGTCATAAGCCATTCTATGACTTGTTTTTCAGAAAAAGAGTTATTTCTACGTGAACAAAGTAACTTCATATATATGAAAGTTCTTGTCATAATGTGCATATTTTTCCAAAATCGTCTAATCAACTTTTAGATGGATTTTTTTTCTTCAACATAGTTGAAATACTCAATAACTATGTCTTTAGAGATAAAATAGACCCTTCAGCCCCTGGGGGAAAGGTTTTTAAGTTATGAAATTTATACATAAGCCGGTAAAAGTTGGGATTGAAAAAGATTTGTACTCCAACTCGAAGCACAACAGTCGAGAGGGGGTTCATTCTAATTGAAAAAGATTCTAGTGACCCTTTTAAGTAACAAAAAATAATTGGAGGACAACTAGGCTCCCCCCCATCCCACACCACCTTTTTCCAAAATTGTCTAATGGGAGCCACGGAGCCGAAGGCCGGCCACGGGTGGGACCCCACCAACAAGGTTAGGATAGGTTAGGTTACCTAACATTTCTAGGTGGGCCCCTCACCCCGGGGCCACGGGGACCGAAAGCCTACCACGGGTGGGACCCCCACCACCAAGGTTAGGTTACCTAACATTTCTAGGTGGCCCCCCCAACCCCGGGGCCACGGGGACCGAAATCCTACCACGGGTGGGACCCCCACCACCAAGGTTAGGTTACCTAACATTTCTAGGTTAACTTACATCAGGTTAAGTGGGCGCCACTTAACCTGATGTAAGTTAACCTAGAAATGTTAGGTAACCTAACCTAATCTAACCTAACCTAACCTTGGTGGTGAGGGTCCCACCCGTGTCAGGCTTTCGGCCCCGTGGCCCCGGGTTATTGGGGGGGGTGCCCACCTAGAAATGTTAGGTAACCTAACCTTGGTGGTGGGGGTCCCACCCGTGGTAGGCTTTCGGTCCCCGTGGTCCCGGGGTGGGGGGGGGGCACCTAGAAATGTTAGGTAACCTAACCTTGGTGGTGGAGGTTCCACCCGTGGTAGGCTTTCGGTCCCCGTGGCCCCGGGGTGAGGGGCCCACCTAGAAATGTTAGGTAACCTAACCTATCCTAACCTTGGTGGTGGCGGTCCCACCCGTGGCCGGCCTTCGGCTCCGTGGCTCCCATTAGACAATTTTGGAAAAAGGTGGTGTGGGAGGGGGGGGGAGCCTAGTTGTCCTCCAATTATTTTTTGTTACTTAAAAGGGTCACTAGAATCTTTTTCAATTAGAATGAGCCCCCTCTCGACTGTTGTGCTTCGAGTTGGAGTACAAATCTTTTTCAATCCCAACTTTTACCGGCTTATGTATAAATTTCATAACTTAAAAACCTTTCCCCGCAGGGGCTGAAGGGTCCATTTTATCTCTAAATACATAGTTATTGAGTATTTCAACTATGTTGAAGAAAAAAAATCCATCTAAAAATTGATTAGACGATTTTGGAAAAATATGCACATTATGACAAGAACTTTCATATATATGAAGTTACTTTGTTCACGTAGAAATAACTCTATTTCTGAAAAACAAGACATAGAAAGGCTTATGACATTGGGGGTCTTATGCAAATGAAAAGAAGACATAAAATGAACTTGTTTTCCATGATCCTATAGGTCAGCATTTATTTATTTGATTAAGGAAAGGAAATATGCCGTTATTACCGCATATTATTTAGTGTTTGATGTCATTAACTTCAGTGCATATTGAAATATAGATATATATATATATATATATATATATATATATATATATTATATATATATATATATATATATATATATATTATATATATATATATATATATATATATATATATATATATATATATAATATATATATATATATATATATATATATATATATAATATATATATATATAATATATATATATATATATATATATATATATATATAATATATATATATATATATATATATATATATATATATATATATATAATATATATATATATATATATATATATCTATATTTCAATATGCACTGAAGTTAATGACATCAAACACTAAATAATATGCGGTAATATATATATATATATATATATATATATATATATATAGTATTATATATATAATATATATATATATATAGTATATATATATATATATATATATATATATATATATAATATATATATATATATATATATATATATATATATATATTATATATATATATATATATATATAGTATATATATAGAAAGTAATGAATACTCCAAATGAACTCACCGGTCCTTCAATGGCTAATGTACGTTTAAATTTTAATTTATATTTTCCCCTATGGATTTTACATATTTGAACCATAGAAATATATTTTCTATAATTTTTTACAAAAACGAGACGATTTATACAAAAAACTAAGATAAAAACTCCCAACATTTAATTCTATTAAGCAATGTCGAAGCGTTGGAGCTAATTTTTTTAAACAGTATCGTTAGTTTTGAACTTGGTTTTCAAACACCTAGATAATTAAATGCCTTTATACTTGGTGTTTATAAAAAGTAACGCAATAACAAAGTAGTTTGTTCAAAGTAAAACATTAAACTATGCTTCAGATAATCAAATAAAAAAGTTTTATTCAATATTTTTAATAATAATAAACTTTGTTTTAAAATTCTAAAAAAGTTGTGTAAAGAGTGATGTCTTGAGGAGGGGGTGACCCTTTTCTTATACGTAATAATTTCTGTTCGTTTATAAACTTTGATGTTGCTTCTTACTTTCAGTTGAATTTTTTAAATTTAATTTCTTATCGTTTTAAATAATACCGTGTAATCCGGTTCTCTCTCCATGAACAATTCCGATACTTGTATATTATACACACATCGCAACTGTAGCATGACAATTTTTTTCGTGATTATAATTTAAAACTGTACATAAACTCTTGATTTTTTGTCGTGTTACTTAGGTAATACAGGAACATTTGGTTTTCTTTCCTAATTTTGAATTTTTACACAAATTTAGCCCTAGCTAGTGAAAACTGTGCATAAATTCATGATTTTTTTTATTTAGTCTAGCAGCTCTTTACTTTTTGTTGAAAAATGTCCTCTTGTGGAAAAAAAGTTTTGCACTCAACAGTTGCACTATACAAAAGTTTACAGAAAACTTAAGTTTGAACAATTATTCGTTATTATTCTGCACATCTTTGATTTAGTCTAGTAGCTCTTTACATTTAGTTGAAAAATGTCCTCAATGATCCATCGTTAACAAATTTAGCCCTAGCTAGTTAAAACTGTGCATAAATTCATGATTTTTTTTTTTAGTCTAGCAGCTCTTTACTTTTAGTTGAAAAATGTCCTCTTGTTGAAAAAAAGTTTTTGTCACTCTAACAAGTTCATCACTAGACAAAAGTTTACAGAAAATTTAAGTTTGAACTATTATTCGTTATTATTTCTGCACATCTTTGATTTAGTCTAGTAGCTCTTCACTTTTAGTTGAAAAATGTCCTCTTGTGGAAAAAAAAGTTCTTGTCAGTCTAACAAGTTCATCACTAGACAAAAGTTTACAGAAAATTTAAGTTTGAACAATTATTCGTTATTATTTCTGCACATCTTTCATTTAGTCTAGTAGCTCTTTACTTTTAGTTGAAAAATGTCCTCAATGATCCATCGTTAACAAATTTAGCCCTAGCTAGTTAAAACTGTGCATAAATTCATGATTTTTTTTTATTTAGTCTAGCAGCTCTTTACTTTAAGTTGAAAATGTCCTCTTGTGGAAAAAAAGTTTTTGTCACTCTAACAAGTTCATCACTATACAAAAGTTTACAGAAAATTTAAGTTTGAACAATTATTCGTTATTATTTCTGCACATCTTTGATTTAGTCTAGTAGCTCTTTACTTTTAGTTGAAAAATGTCCTCAATGATCCATCGTTAACAAATTTAACCCTAGCTAGTTAAAACTGTGCATAAATTCATGATTTTTTATTTAGTCTAGCAGCTCTTTACTTTTACTTGAAAATGTTCTCTTGTGGAAAAAAAGTTTTTGTCACTCTAACAAGTTTGTCACTATACAAAAGTTTACAGAAAATTTAAGTTTGAACAATTATTCGTTATTATTTCTGCACATCTTTGATTTAGTCTAGTAGCTCTTTACTTTTAGTTGAAAAATGTCCTCAATGATCCATCGTTAACAAATTTAGCTCTAGCTAGTTAAAACTGTGCATAAATTCATGATTTTTTTTATTTAGTCTAGCAGCTCTTTACTTTTAGTTGAAAAATGTCCTCTTGTTGAAAAAAAGTTTTTGTCACTCTAACAAGTTCATCACTAGACAAAAGTTTACAGAAAATTTAAGTTTGAACTATTATTCGTTATTATTTCTGCACATCTTTGATTTAGTCTAGTAGCTCTTTACTTTTAGTTGAAAAATGTCCTCTTGTGGAAAAAAAGTTCTTGTCACTCTAACAAGTTCATCACTAGACAAAAGTTTACAGAAAATTTAAGTTTGAACAATTATTCGTTATTATTTCTGCACATCTTTGATTTAGTCTAGTAGCTCTTTACTTTTAGTTGAAAAATGTCCTCGATGATCCATCGTTAACAAATTTAGCCCTAGCTAGTTAAAACTGTGCATAAATTCATGATTTTTTTTTATTTAGTCTAGCAGCTCTTTACTTTTAGTTGAAAATGTCCTCTTGTGGAAAAAAAGTTTTTGTCACTCTAACAAGTTCATCACTATACAAAAGTTTACAGAACATTTAAGTTCGAACAATTATTCGTTATTATTTCTGCACATCTTTGATTTAGTCTAGTAGCTCTTTACTTTTAGTTGAAAAATGTCCTCAATGATCCATCGTTAACAAATTTAGCCCTAGCTAGTTAAAACTGTGCATAAATTCATGATTTTTTATTTAGTCTAGCAGCTCTTTACTTTTACTTGAAAATGTTCTCTTGTGGAAAAAAAGTTTTTGTCACTCTAACAAGTTCATCACTAGACAAAAGTTTACAGAAAATTTAAGTTTGAATAATTATTCGTTATTATTTCTGCACATCTTTGATTTAGTCTAGTAGCTCTTTACTTTTAGTTGAAAAATGTCCTCAATGATCCATCGTTAACAAATTTAGCCCTAGCTAGTTAAAACTGTGTATAAATTCATGATTTTTTTTTATTTAGTCTAGCAGCTCATTACTTTTAGTTGAAAAATGTCCTCTTGATTTAGTCTAGTAGCTCTTTACTTTTAGTTGAAAAATGTCCTCTTGTGAAAAAAGTTTTTGTCACTCTAACAAGTTCATCACTAGACAAAAGTTTACAGAAAATTTAAGTTTGAACAATTATTCGTTATTATTTCTGCACATCTTTGATTTAGTCTAGTAGCTCTTTACTTTTAGTTGAAAAATGTCCTCAATGATCCATCGTTAACAAATTTAGCCCTAGCTAGTTAAAACTGTGCATAAATTCATGATTTTTTTTTATTTAGTCTAGTAGCTCTTCACTTTTAGTTGAAAATGTCCTCTTGTGGAAAAAAAGTTTTTGTCACTCTAACAAGTTCATCACTAGACAAAAGTTTACAGAAAATTTAAGTTTGAACAATTATTCGTTATTATTTCTGCACATCTTTGATTTAGTCTAGTAGCTCTTTACTTTTAGTTGAAAAATGTCCTAAATGATCCATTGTTAACAAATTTAGCCCTAGCTAGTTAAAACTATGCATAAATTCATGATTTTCTATTTAGTCTAGCAGCTCTTTACTTTTACTTGAAAATGCTCTATTGTGGAAAAAAAGTTTTTGCCACTCTAACAAGTTCATCACTAGACAAAAGTTTACAGAAAATTTCAGTTTGAATAATTATTCTTTATTATTTCTGCACATCTTTGATTTAGTCTAGTAGCTCTTTACTTTTAGTTGAAAAATGTCCTCAATGATCCATCGTTAACAAATTTAGCCCTAGCTAGTTAAAACTGTGTATAAATTGATGATTTTCTTTATTTAGTCTAGCAACTCATTACTTTTAGTTGAAAAATGTCCTCTTGATTTAGTCTAGTAGCTCTTTACTTTTAGTTGAAAAATGTAATCAATGATCCATCGTTAACAAATTTAGCCCTAGCTAGTTAAAACTGTGTATAAATTCATGATTTTTTTATTTAGTCTCGCAGCTCATTACTTTTAGTTGAAAAATGTCCTCTTGATTTAGTCTAGTAGCTCTTTACTTTTAGTTGAAAAATGTCCTCTTGTGAAAAAGTTTTTGACACTATAACAAGTTTATCAATAGACATAAGTTTACAGAAACTAACCTCTTAGTTTAACTGAGGTATTGGACCTTTCATCTATTTCGAACAAAAAAAAAACTAGTTGAAGTTGTGTTTAAATTCTTCATCAATATAAAATCAAAAATATGAAAATTAAAAATGTAAAATGTTGATGCTATCATATCCTATTACTGTATTTAATTGCCCAAAGAGAGATAAATTCATCCAAAATCTTAATAGTGTCGTTATTTTTAGCTCAACTACTACTACTACTACTACAACTCACCGCTGCACCAGAACTCTAGTTTTTTTTTGTAAGAAAATTATGGTAAATACATTTCTTTGGTTCAAAAATAAACTATCCCCGTAAAATCTGAACTAATACAGGTTTTTGACCGTAAACTCTAGTTTTTTGATCATAGTGTTCTCAATCTTTTAGGATGTATGGAGCGAGTGGGAGCTCACAGTTGAGGAGGAGGAGCTTCTTCTCTGTACTAGTACATCATTTGATGTTACTGACGAGCTCACAGTTGAGGAGGAGGAGCTTCTTCTCTGTACTAGTACAGAAATTGATGCTACGAGCCGAATGTGTATTGTAGATGACGAGCGATCGGCACCAGGTTTACCTTCAATTAGAGTACGTGAAGATTTATTTGAGGAGATGTCTCCTTTGTTCAATATACCTATAAATGATAATGAGATTGAATGTATACCACCCCCTCTCATAGATATAATGGTAGTGGAGGATATTGATAGTGAAGTTGTTGTGATAATTGAACCAGACATCATATATTTAAAAACTTTTGTAAATATTGATATTTCAAGTGAATAAAAATATTTAGAAGAATCATTTCTTTTTTATCATTGATAGAAAACTTGACTGTGGACTGATAGTACTCTATTGGGATGATCTAATCAAACTGAACTATTCATATACAGAAGTCTCTGCTGGTATCCTTATTCTATACATATCTAATAGGAGAAAATAAATATAGTATAAACAAATTTATTGTATGATTATAATATAAAACTCATTATGCATATCAATAATTAGTTTTATCGTTAAATGATATATGAGAACTCTTCCACCTCGGTTTTCGTTGTTTAAAATCCATTTCGTAGAATGACCTCTTATGTTGTCTCTTAAAGGACCACTTTTTCTCTTCTCTTAGAACATATTCATCATAATATTCAGTGTTACAGCTGCATCATGGAAAATAATCACAATCATAGTATAACTTTTCCTATCTTCTACGGAAAAATTTAGAAGTGAACTTTAAATTTTTATGTCTTGGTGAACTTAAAACTGAAGTGGAAGCTTTTTATTTTCTCTGGTGAAATTAGAATTGAATTGTGTTCTTTGATAAAATTCAGAAGAGAACTTGAACTTTTCTATCTTCTATGAAAAATTGAGCCTTCTAGTAGTATCATAATCTCTAAAATTCTTTTTCTTACATGTCTGACCTTTTTAATAAATATTCTGAACGTTTGACGTTCTATCATACCCTAAAAACAATGAACACTTAACAAATTAATGCTTAAAATATTTTTATGAAATAACGACATGTAGAATATTAATATAAAAATATGTTAAATATATTATTATACATTATTAGTACACTTGCGCTTCACTTTCCGTCAATTCATCTTTATATTCATTGATGATATTTTCTGCTAATGTCCTTTTTATTCTGCCTGCGATTTCACTGTCTATTTTCACATTATTTTTACATAGATAGCATTTTGACACATTGACAAGATATGATTTATGATGTTGGTGCAGCTGTATGCATGTCTTCTTTTTCCCTTTGCTTTCATTCAAATGCTAACACCGGAAAGATAGCAATAAGATCTATCAACGGCTAACATGCTACCAGAACCATTAGCTAGAAGTTGTCCCTCTTCATCAACTATTATTTTTACGTTGGCATTCTCTTTGAGTACTAATTTCTCTGGTAATGTTACTCTCGCATATCCACCGTTTGCATGATGGAAATTCTTGGGTACTCCAAAGGAATCTAACTTCTCGCTGTCATGACAACGCATGCATACATTTCCAATAGTGCTACCACTTGCACTCGTTTCATAGTTCAGGTATTTCTCCTTGTCAGCATTCAACACGACGATGATTTTATCATGTGCACATACTTTCGTCGAATAATTCATCTTCACTTTTTTACAGATGTGAATTGTGTGTTTATCCTTCCACTGCGTAAAAAATACTGATTTAATGCACGCAATAAACTAGGTAGTGTCGATAACCTGCCATAGAGTACCAGTGGGAAAGCCGCGTCGTGTCTATGAACAAGCACAGAGTACGATTGGTAGAGCCGTAAGCATATTTCATGTCATTTTAAGATACGTAAAAAAGTTAAAAAAATATCATGTTAAAAAAATTCAAAAATTATTTTAAAAATGGGGGGAGGGGTCCCGGTGGTCTTTGGGGACTCGAGGTGCATTAGGGGGACCGGGGGCCTTTGGGGTTGGGGTAGGGGACCTCACGATACTGCTCAAATGGAACTTGTGTATTATAACAACCACAGAGTTTCACCCTCAAATCCTCTTCTAAAACATCTTCTAAAATCATCTTTTAAAATGTCTCTAACTGTTTCGCCGAAATAATTCCCTAAAATGTCTAAAACGGTTTCGCCCATTTCAACTTGTAAAATGGGTTTAGAATGGACATTAAGAAAATAACTTGTTCTGAAAAGATATAATGAAGCCTTAAAAAAGTAGAAAAAAATGGGGGCTCAGGGGTATTTGGGACGGTGGGGCCCTTTGAGAGCCCGGGAGACCTTTGGGGACCTGGGGCTTCCTTTGGGGTTGGGGTAGGGGGATCAGAGCCCATTGGGGTTGGGGTATGGGGATCTGAGCCCTTTGGGATTGGGGTAGAGGACCTCACAACACTTTTCAAATGGAACTTGTGTATTATAACGACCACACTCAAAACCTCTTCTAAAACATCTTCTAAAATCATCTTTTAAAATGTCTCTACCTGTTTCGCCGAAATAATTCCCTAAAATGTTTAAAACGGTTTCGCCCAAATAATCCCCTAAAAGTAATTTCTGTGTGTTCCTATTGTTTTGACATCCCTGCGCTGTCACATTTGAAATTTCTAGGAAACCATTTCCCGCGTTAATCTCTTCATCTCATAAATGTTCCTAGCTACACTATTAAGGTTTCGTTAGAATATCAATTTATCTCTCCGACTTAAAGATCAGTTAAGCCGTATTTAAAAATAGAATTTCTATCTCTTTAGACTCCCGCATAATTCCAAGATAACAAGTGATGTCATTTCTAATTCCTGACACTAAAGATCAATGAAGCCCTATTTAAAAATAGAATATAAATTTTTCTCTCTGACCTAAAGAGCGTTTATCCCTCAGACCTAAGATCAAAGAAGCCATACTTGTTTCTTTATTCCCCTTTTCGTAAATCAATAATTCCCCTAGCGATTATGTAAATCAAGTTCTCAGGTTAGGTTAGCCTAAAGATCAAAGAAGCCATGTTTGTTTCTTATTCCCCTTTCGTGAATCAATAATTCCCCGCAGATTATGTAAATCAATTTCTCAGGTTAGGTTAGCCAAACAACAAAGAAGCCATGTTTGTTTCTTAATTCTCCCTTCGTGAATCAATAATTCCCCTCGATTATGTAAATCACCCCATTGTCATTACACCTGGACAAACAACAACAAATCAATCGACCTTGAAACATCCATCAAAGTGACAAAAATCCTGTTTTTCCATTCTCACTGACAAAAACCATAAAACATCCATAAATTGCTGTACTCGTCGCTTTTTTTTTCATTCTCACTGACAAAAACCATAAAACAGACATAAATTGATGTTGAAATCCATGAAAACATCAAATAAATTGACCAACACTCATAACCGTCCAAAAAAACATCCATAAAAGTGAGAAAAATCCTGTTTTTTCATTCTCACTGACAACGAACAGACATAAAAACATGCATAAATTATGTAAAAAAGTTGTAGGTGGCAGCAGGGGTGCCCGTCACGACTGGTACCCCCCTTCTACTAATATATAGGTTTCATTAAGTTTACACTTACTCATCAAAGGCTACGAGCTAGAGAAAATTTGCCTGATTTTCTGAAAAAGGGGGAAAGACCCCTTGAAGTTAGAAAATCTTAATGAAAATCACACCATCAGATTCAGCGTATCAAAGAACCTTACTGTAGAAGTTTCAAAATCATATCTGCAAAAATGTGGAATTTCGTAATTTTTGCCAGAAGAAAGATCACGGATGATTGTTTTTTTCCCAGGTGTCATCGTATCAACCCAGTGGGCCTAGAACGTCGGGAGAGGGCTCATTCTAATGGAAATGAAAAGTTCTAGTGTCCTTTTTAAGTGACCAAAAAATTGGAGGACAAATAGGCCACCTCCCCCCCCCCACTTTTTCCCCAAAACGTCCTATCAAAATTTTGAGACTTTTTTTTTGTTTAGCATAGTTGAAAGGCCCAATAAAAATATCTTTGGAGAAAAAATGACCTCCCACAGCCCCTGAGGCTTACTTTTTCAATTTTTATATACTTTTACTTTAATTGACATACTTTTTTCATTGCCTTTAGAAAAATGGTTGTAAGCTTCATCAAATAAAATAAAAAAGGTTTTTCGGCTGAAAGTAAGGGGTAACATTAAAACTTAAAACGAACAGAAATTATTACGTATATGAGGGGGCTGTCTTCCTCCTCAATACCTCGCTCTTCACGCTAGAGTTTTTCGGCACTTTAAAAAAAGTCACTTATTGTTCTAATTAAATGGCCCTTGTGTTTCAAGATTTGTTTTCAAAGAATTGGCACAAATTTAAACTTTAGCGTAAAAAACGAGGGGCTTAGGAGGGGGAAACCCCCCACATATACGTAATAATTTCTGTTCGTTTTAAGTTTTAATGTTGCTCCTTACTTTCAGTTGAAAAAACTTGTTTTTTTTTTATTTAATTTCGGATCTTTTTTTTTTAATAACGCCAGGATACCTGGCTCCACCTCACCGGAAAAATCCCCCTCCCCACAAAAATGTCCTCTGGGAAATTCAATCCTGGCGAAAATAAACCCCGAACAATTACCCTTAACATCTCCACGCCTAAAATTAAATCGGTAAAGAAAAAGCAAAACATATAAAGAAATTCCGTATAGGAATTCTGTCAAATTCGCCAAGTGTAAAAGTTCGCCTGCAAATTTCACCCCCTGGAAACTTCCCTCTCAATGGAGAAATCTCTCCGTGTAAAATCCTCCTAGCAGAAAATTCGTCCTCCCCTCCCCACCCGAAAAATGTATGTATATTCCCAATAATAAATAAAACAATGGGTAAATTTTATAATTAAAAAACCTTTCCCCAAGGGCTGTAGGGGGTCATTTTATCTCTAAGGACATAGTTATTAGGCCTTTCAACAATGCTGAAGAAAAAAGCTATCTCAAAATTTTGATCGGACGATTTTGGGGAAAAAGTGGAGTGGGAGGAGGCCTAGTTGCCCTCCAATTATTTTGGTCACTTATAAAGGGCACTAGAACCTTTCATTTCAAATAGAATGAGCACTCTCTCGACGGTCTAGGCCCAATGGGTCGATACTATCACCCCTGGGAAAAAACACAAATAAACATGCAACTTTGATCTTTCCTCTGGCAAAAATTACAAAATTCCACATTCTTGTAGATAGGAGCTTGAAACTTCTACAGTAGGGCTCATGGATACGCTGAATCTGATAGTGTAATTTTCATTAAAATTATATGACTTCGACGGGGTCTTTCCCCCCATTTTAGAAAATAAGACAAATTTTTTTCAGGCTCGTAGCTTTTGATGGGTAAAACTAAACTTAATCAAGCTTATATATTTGGAGTCGGCATAATAAGCCAATTCTTTTGATATATCAATTGCTATCAAAATTAAGTTTTTTAGAGTTTCGGTTACTATTGAGCCGGGTCGCTCCGTACTTACAGTTCATTCACGAACTGTTTGATTACTCGTCAAAATTCGATAACAGAGATCATTGAAATATTGGTATTTTTTCTGTGTTACCAAAAGTACTGCATTCATAAAACTTTACAGTTTCATGAAATGTAATTAAACAAATAGAAAAGGGTTTTCGACTAAAGTAAGGAGCAAGTTTGAAACTTAAAACAAACATAAATCACTCTGTATATAAAGGGGACTGCCTCTTCTCAACACCTTGCTCATTAAACAAAAGTATTTTTAGTGCTTTGAAAAATCTTATCTTTCCAATTGCAAATTTTCTGAAAATATTTGGAAAAAAGCCAAACTTCAAAGTGAAGAGTAAGGAGCTAAAGAGGAGACAACCCCCTTCATATAAAGAATAATCTGTTCAAATAGGTTTCGAATCTGTAACTTGCTTTCAGTTGAAAAGCTCTTTTTTTATTTAATTTCTAATTGTTTTCCAAATCATTACCAGGCCTAACCAAGATATAACTTGAGATACCTGTCCCTTGAATCCCTGTTTAATTGCTTTTAAAATGTGTAAATCAATAATTGTACGTGCATTATTACCGTCATACGTTTAAATTTTCAATTTAAATTTTGGATAAAATTTCAATATACATAAAAAATTGGTGATGAACAGTAATTTGGGTAAAAAGTCCTTGTTAATATTACTACCAAAGAATTTCGGCTGAATAAAAGAGGAGTATTATTGTTTGTATGGATGGAAATTCTCTAAATATTTTTTTATCTTCTACACAACTGGAGCCATAACAACCTCTGCAATAGAATTTTCTTATCGATAAATACATTATATACATTTGTTTAAATGCATTGGAATACTTCATATAAATAGAAAAAGAAAATAATACCGTTTAGAATTGCTGAAAACTAAGTTCCTTGCAGCATTTGCGACCCCAAAGAAATTTCCTGGCAGTGTCTGATGATGACCTGCCTTGCCTTTTCCACCTCTGTTATGGTAGAAATCGGAATGTAACATTCTAGCTGTATAAAAAAATAATTTCATTAATTCCTACTCCCCTCTACCTCTTTCAACATTTATCTGAAGACCCGTGAAGAGTAAACAGTTTGTCCATTAAAATGTTTTTTTTGGAATCTACCCTACCACCACCTAAACAAGGACTCACCCCCCCCCCTCATTATAGCTGATACGCAATTACAGATTGCCAAACATAGCCTAATTTCATTACAAATAAAGCGAATCAACTGGTTGAATCCAGTGCTGCCACCGTGTGGCATTACTTCTTTTACAACTGGAAAGCCTAAAATATAATTATTCATACTTATACATCGATTAGCTTTCCAGAATTTTAAATTGATATAAATTCATTCTCTTCGGGGTAAAGTCACAGTTTTGTGCCCTAAAATAGCAAGAAAACAAGATTTTTACCTGGTCCAATCTTTATGGTCACTTAAAAAAGAGCTTTAAATTTACGTTTGAATGAGCTCCCTCCCAATTATCTTGAACCTTCAGTTTGATACAATCACCCTTTGGAAACAACAAAACAAATAAACATGCATCGACGATGTTTCTTCTGAAAAAAAGCGAAGTTACACATTTGGAAGATTTGAGCTTGAAACCTCTACGGTAGGATTCTCTGATATGATATATCTAATAAAGAGATTTTCAATAAGATCACTTGCCCCCTTTTGATTTCCCCCTTTTGATTAATCTTTTGATGTCCGATGAACTTTTGATTTTCGTTCAAATGAGCCCTCTCCCGATCTTCTAGGACCATCGGTTCGATACTGTCACTCATGGAAAAAAAAAACAAAAAAAAAAAACAACAAAACAAATAAGCATGCGTGATGTTTCTTCTGGTGAAAAACACAAAATTTACATTTTTGCAGAAAGGAGGTAGAAACCTCTATAGTTGCCTTTTCTGATATGCTAAATCTGGTATAATGATTTTCATTGAGATTTCTTGACTTTTGGGAGCGTTTTCCTCCTTTTTCAAAAATTCCACAATTTTTCTCAGGCTCGTAGCATTTGACGTCCAAAATTAAACTATAGGAATTTTATATACTTGGGGTCAGCATAAAAATTTAATTCTTTTGATACATCAATTGCCATCGAAATTCTCATTCTTAGGGTTTTGGTTACTATTGGGCGGAGTCGCTCCTTACTTACAGGTCGTTACTACGAACTGTTGGATCAAACAATGGAAATAACAACAAACAATTATATTATTAGGGCTATATAAGTACCCATCATGGGGGTCCGCATTGTCAGGATAATGACTATTATGTTGAAAAGGAACATAAAATAAGGAATCTAATGGTACCTTTTGTATCTTATGTTAGTTTTGTTTGTAGCTTAGGGCTATATATAAGAACAATCAGGGGGTGGAGGTGAATGGTCACAAACTCAACCTTATCCATAAGAAAGAGGATGAAAATAAAAATCTAAAACTGCTTCTTTTTGTTCTAGCATGTCTGTTTCTGGAGAGGCACTATTCAGCAATTTTACCCAATTTTTGAGCAAAAGTATGTAATATGAGAACTGGCATAATAAATTTGAACTCATTTGTAGAACCACTATACAATAATTAATTTAAAAAACAAAGTTTTTTCCGATGGAAGTAAAAGCGAAGTTGAAACTTAAAACGGACAAAAATTATTACTTCACAGCCTATCTAATATATATCAATAAAACTAGAACAAATAAACCAACTAATCATGTTTCCCTGTGCTTTTAAGACTATAAAAAACTAGCGCTTTACTGAAAACACAAAAGTCAAGTATAAAAAACCTGAATATTGATTTGGGAGTCAAAAGTGAGTATGTAGCCTTACAACAATAAGCGAATCTTAGAAATCTTTTCATAGTCTTACGCTAGTTGTGACATCAGTAACTTTCAGTATACAATTAAAATTATCTTAAAAACATAAGCGTAAAATTAAATATTTTTTTAATAGCCGCTAAGTAATTGAACAGCATGCAGAAATATTGGACTGACTTTTCAGGTAGCATTCTCGTCTCGCCAGCTATAATACCAATATTGGGTAATATACAGTCTTAAATTGTAAGAAATATGCTTTAGTATTACTTGAAATGAAGATCAAATTAGACACAATATGAACTCTGTAAATCCGATTATTTCTCTCTATACAACTGTGAATTTCAAGCTATGATACAAATTCTGAAGCTAGTCTACAGTTCTAATACTATCAAGATGGCTTTACTTCAAACTTGTGTACAAACTGATCATGACATGTCTTTTTCAGAACCAAAACGAGAGCGAGTCATTGAACTTAGCCATTGTGCAGAAGTGATACCAAATTAAACGTAAAAAAAATTTAGTTGGTTACTAGTTTTATTGATATATATTAGATAGGCTGTTTAGTAATAGTTTTTGTCCGTTTTAAGTTTTAACTTCGTTCTTTACTTCCCTCGGAAAAACTTTGTTTTTTAAACTTAATCTTTGTTCGTTTTGATTAAAATTTAATGAAGAAACAACGCTGCCATGATCTTTTTTATTTATACGGAATAACGTATGTTCCTTTTAAGGTTTAATGTCACTCCTTAGTTTCATTTGAAAACTTATTTTTAATATAATTTCTAATTATCACTGGTCTAGGGGAGATAAGACACCTCTAGATAATACTGCAAACGACCTTGGCAGTTACGAAGAACTTTCAGTCTATAACATAAAGTTCATTATCCATACTTCACAAAACAATACATGTTTTTCAGGAACGTTTTTTTTTTCGATGAGCAAAAGGCCGTTTTTACTCGGCCAATTTCGCCGGAAAAAGCCATAATGAAGGCAGGGCTTTATAAATCATCTACTGACTAGCAGAAACTAGAAGGCTACTCTAACAAAAGAGAGCTGTTTAAGGGCTCAATTAAAAACTTATATTTGTAGCTAATCAATATTTTATAAATTTGACTTGATAGCACATTCCCATAAAGTACACTTTCGGTTGTTTCCCCCATTTTATTTTTAATGAAAAAACGCCTTTTCCAATTAAATGACCAAAAAGGTGTTTTTAAAACCTAAGCAGGAGCAAAAACAAAGGGGGCAAGTATGTCCCTTCCCTTCAATTACCGCCGTTAGAACTAGCGCACAGGCTTCATCGCAGAGTGAAGTTTGGAGGCTCAATTAAAAAATGTTTACCATTCAGGCATAATTTTTGGTAGATTTTCAATTGAAAAGTTTTTAGTTTTAGTTAATTTGTTTTCGTAATAATCTTTTACTTTTAAGATGAGTAGGCTATTTATAAATCTTACTAAGAGGGTCTGGAGGGGGAATATACGCGAGGGGTTTTATAAGCCTCCAATTAAGGTCTTTGGACCATAATTATTGCAATGGTACTGTTTTATGCTTCCAAACTCTTTCACTTAAGAAGTGGTACCAAAAGTGATATTTTTAGTGCTATATGACACTTTTGGATGGTAAAAATGTTAAAAAGCACGCAGATATGAGTAATAGGTTTGAAATCAGCCTTCCCGAGATATGCTTTAAGAAATGAGTGCATCACATTTGCAAAAATAGTGGATTACCTGAAAAGTAATCAGAGGCAACGCTGTAGCGTTGCCTATAGTAAAGGCCATACGGCTCCAATGTTTTATTATTATTTATTATGATTTTTTTCCCAGAGGTACTTCATATGGAAGGGGTCGTCGTAGAAGCTTCAAAGGGGGCTCATTCGATTGGAAATCGAGAGTTCTAGTGGCCTTTTTAATAGTCAAAAATGATTGGAGAGCAACTAGCCCTCCCCCCCCCCCACGCCCATCATTCCCCCAAACACATCCAATCAAAATTTTGAGATAGCCATTTTTGTTCAGCGTAGTTGATTTCCAGATTGAAAATATATTTTTGAGGAGGATACTCCCCCACAACCCTCAGGGCAAGGGTTTTAAGTTATGCCCTGGGGCATATAAGGTTTTTATAGAAGGCGTTGTCGTAGAAACTTCAAAACAGGCATATTCAATTGGAAATTCAAAGGGTTTGTGCCCTTTTTAATAGTCGAAAGTGATTGGAGGGCAACTATCCACCCCCCACGCCCATCATTCCCCCAAACACATCCAATCAAAATTTTGAGATAGCCATTTTTGTTCAGCGTAGTTGATTTCCAGATTCAAAATATATTTTTGAGGAGGACACTCCCCCACAACCCTCAGGGCAAGGGTTTTAAGTTATGCCCTGGGGGCATATAAGGTTTTTATAGAAGGCGTTGTCGTAGAAACTTCAAAACAGGCACATTCAATTGGAAATTCAAAGGGCTTGTGCCCTTTTTAATAGTCGAAAGTGATTGGAGGGCAACTAGCCCCCCCCCCACGCCCATCATTCCCCCAAACACATCCAATCAAAATTTTGAGATAGCCATTTTTGTTCAGCGTAGCTGATTTCCAGATTGAAAATATATTTTTGAGGAAAACACTCCCCCACAACCCTCAGGGCAAGGATTTTAAGTTATGCCCTGGGGGCATATAAGGTTTTTATAGAAGGCGTTGTCGTAGAAACTTCAAAAGAGGCTCATTCGATTGGAAATTCAAAGGGCTTGTGCCCTTTTTAATAGTCGAAAGTGATTGGAGGGCAACTAGCCCCCCCCCACGCCCATCATTCCCCTAAACACATCCAATCAAACTTTTGAGATAGCCATTTTGTTCAGTGTAGTTGATTTTCAGATACAAAATATGTTTTTGAGAAGGACACTCCCCCACAACCCTCAGGGCAAGAGTTTTAAGTTATGCCCTGGGGGCATATAAGGTTTTTATAGAAGGCGTTGTCGTAGAAACTTCAAAACAGGCACATTCAATTGCAAATTCAAAGGGCGTGTGCCCTTTTTAATAGTCGAAAGTGATTGGAGGGCAACTAGCCCCCCCGACGCCCATCATTCCCCCAAACACATCCAATCAAAATTTTGAGATACCCATTTTGTTCAGCGTAGTTGATTTACAGATAGAAAATATATTTTTGAGGAGGACAATCCCCCACAACCCTCAGGGCAAGGGTTTTAAGTTATGCCCTGGGGGCATCTAAGGTTTTTATAGAAGGCGGTGTCGTAGAAACTTCAAAAGAGGCTCATTCGATTGAAAATTCCGAGGGTTGTGCCCTTTGTAATAGTCAAAAGTGATTTGAGGGCAACTAACCCCCCTCTCACGCCCACCTTTTCCCCAAACACATCCAATGAAAATTTTAAGACATCCATTTTATTAAACGTAGTTTTAAGTTCTGAAAATTAGGTCTTTGAGGATTACAACTCCCCCAAAGCCCTCAGGGTAAGGGTTATAATTTAAGGATTCTCCGAATCCTTCATATTATTTCTTATGGAAGGGATGCTCGTATAAACTTTAGAGAGGGCTCATTTGATTGAAAATTGAAAGTCCTTGTTAAATTTTTAAGAAATTGAAGGGCAACCAGCCCCTCTCCCTCCTCCACGCCCTAAATGCATCAGATAAAAATTTTGAGATATACATTTTGTTAAAATAGTTCAAAGTTCTGATAACAAAAAACTCTGGTGTCGACACAGCCCACCAGGGCCCAGGGGTAGGCGTTGTAAGTTATGCCCTGGGGCATAACTTATTAAGGGGGGTTTATAACTTATGGGAAGGGGTTTTGTATGGGAATAACACATAGGAAATCTATTATAATTATCCAATCATAAGGTTAAAATACATACTCTGTGATAGATGCAAAATTGCTTTGGCACACAAATTCCTATTAAGGTCAATTCCAAACAGTCGTGATCCCTTTGTGTCAGCAAGTGAAATGGTCTAAACCCCCTTATTGGAGCTATTTTTTCAATCCATTCATTGTTGTCAATCGCTGTCCACAAGTTATGCAAGCTGTCTATTGTCCATATATAAGGTTTTTATCAAAGAGGTAATCGTATAGACTTTGAAAAAAGCCTCATTCGATTTAAATTGAAAGTTCTAGATCCGTTTTTTAAAGTCTAGAATAATCGGACAGTAAGCACCCCCTCCCCATGCCATAAAAACTTGAAACTTTTTGCAATCAAAAACTAACAAAAATTAATTAAAAAAAAATTTCCGAAAAATAAGTTTTTCAAAGAAAAGTAAAGGCCATTTTAAACTTAAGCTCAGGAGATACAAAAACCTGTTAAAATTCAATTTCAAAACGACCAGAAATTACTATTAAAGAATAAATGAAACCCAAAACGAACAGAAATTAAATAAACAATCATAGCATAAAATATACAACAAGTAATAATATAAATGAATAAAAAGATCTTAAAGCGAGTAATGCTTAGATTGAATATGAAAATCAAGCTTAAAACGAAAACAAATATTTTGCTATTAAAGTATAAATGAAACTTAAAACGAACAGAAATTAAATAATCAATGCGAACAAACATACAATATATATTAATGTAAATGAATAAATAAATCTTAAAACGAGTGAAACTTAAATTGAATATGCAAATCAAGTTTGAATCGAATAAAAATAACTACAAACAAGAGTTTGGGTATCGTCTCACTGCAGAAGCCTAAAACCTACTGCGTCATTAGCGCTTTACAGAAAACGAATTATATTACAAATGTTTTCTTTTGTGCCTAATATTGAAAATAAATATTAAAATTACAGTAAAATTTTGAACTGATGAGCTTTTAGCAATAAGCATCATTATGCATCAAATATTCAGTTTAACTTATTAGTTCTTTTCAAGATTAGTCAAGACAAATATAGTTTCACTACAAGCAAAATTTGGATACTGCCCCCTTCTTTAACTGTAAAAACCTAAAGCCTTCTGCGTCATTGGTGCTTCACTGAAAACGAATTACTCGTATATTACAAATTTATTATTTTCCAGTTCTTACAGCATTGAAAATGAAAATAAAAACTACAGTGAAAAAAAATCTTGAAAAAAAAATTTTGTTTATACTTTCCAAGACTGTTCAAGACTCATATAGTTTTGCCAATTTTTTTAACTCTGCCATTTTTTGTAACTAATCGTGTTAGTTTGTTATGAAAACATTCTATGGCTTCTAGGCATTTCTATTTGAGCGGAAAACTGCAACTCAAACTTTGTGGAACATGTATTTTCTTGCATGAAACACCAAAATATAATAAAATGTCAAGTTTCGGAGTGTTCCACCACTCGCAAGCAAGTGCCATTGGTATTTTTGAATCCGCATGGTCAATTTAGGGGGTGGGGGGTAGGCTAATTCTCGTAGCAGCCCCATTCCGTCGTGGTATGGTTCACATTTTCAACACCTGGCGTCCGGACTATCATATAATCTACCAAGCATACAACTACCCCAAATTAGTATCAATAAATAAATGAAACCCAAAACAAACAAAAATTAAAATAAATATTAGAGTCAAACTCAAAACGAGCATAAATTAATGTGAGTAGGGTTCAAAACCCCTATGCTTTCTAAAAGCCAGAATATAATTTGTACTTTACTGAAAAAAAATTCAAATGAGTTTATTGAAAAAAAAATATGCATTGTCCATTTAATATACATATGCTGATATTTATTCCCTAAAATCTTAATTAATTTTTGATTTATTAAAGTTACAAAAGTGAAAATATTTCAAAGAATTGTTTTCAGTAAACCGCCAATGACGCAGTAGTTTTTAGGCTTCTGCAGTGAGACGATACCCAAACTCTTGTTTGTAGTTATTTTTATTCGATTCAAACTTGATTTGCATATTCAGTTTACGTTTCACTCGTTTTAAGATTTATTTGTTCATTTACATTAATATATATTGTATGTTTGTTCGCATTGATGGTTTATTTAATTTCTGTTCGTTTTAAGTTTCTTTTATACTTTAATAGCAAAATATTTGTTTTCGTTTAAGCTTGATTTTCATATTCAATCTAAGCATTACTCGCTTTAAGATCTATTTATTCATTTATATTATTACTTGTTGTATATTTTTTGCTATGATTGTTTATTTAATTTCTGTTCGTTTTGGGTTTCATTTATTCTTTAATAGTAATTTCTGGTCGTTTTGAGGTTGAATTTTAATAGGTATTTGTATCTCCTGAGCTTAAGTTGAAAATGGCTTTTACTTTTCTTTGAAAAAATTATTTTTCGGAAAGTTTTTTTTTTAATTAATCATAAGAAGGGACAACCCATGATTGAAAAAAAAAATTACAAGGTGGAATCGAACGCATGATAATCTAATTTGGAGTCCAGCGCTCTGCTAACAGAACCACGCCTCTATTAATGTAATTTAATATATATTGGTGTTTGTAGGATTTTAATTGCGTAGCTTATTAAGGGGGCCTGGAGGAAGAATCTGCGGAAGGTGTTCTGAAAACCCTTAGTTAAGGGTTTTGGGCCATAATTATTACAATGATACCATTTTATGCTTCCAAGATTTTCCATTTAAGAAGTGGCCCAAAAGTGTTGTTTTCAGTGCTATATCTCACTTACGAATGGTAGAACTGATAAAAAGCACGTAGATATACTAGCCCCAGCTTTTCCGCTTGAGACATGGCACGAAAATTGCTGTTTTGAGTGCCATTTGAGACTTGCAAATGGTGAAATTTATAGGAAGAACATAGATATGAGCAATATTTTTTATATGAACTATCAAAAATCTATCTAAGATGTTCTGGTAGCCCGCTAGCCCCACCCCTCGAGAAACGGCATAAAAAGTGCCGTTTTTCACGTCATATGGCACTTGCATACGGCGGAATTTACATAAACCGCGTACATATGAGAAATAGCTTTTGAATGAGCTCTTAAACATCTCTCTATGATGTTCTAGTAACCCGCTAGGCCTGGAAAAAAGAAGAAAAAAAAATACCGTTTTAACATTTATTAACTTTTAGTTATTATGGGCTGTTGTTTGCTCTTTACTAGGTTGCAGCTAATGCTTCACCCATGAGTAAGAGTTCATTGCAAATTCTCCCCAGAAACTAGTTAACATTGAAATCTGTGAAATCTAATAGAGAGGAGAATTTATAAAAACCTAGTAAATGTAAGCAACAGCTTTTTATTAAGCTATTAAACATCTATCTACGACGGTGAGGGAGCCTGCTAATGTTTCAGTAGCTTCCTGATGAGCAGACGATCTATGAAACCTATTAAGGGGGCTGGGAGGGGAGTGTACAGGAGTGGTTCTTGTAAACCTCCAGTCAAAGGTTCTTGAACATAACTATTACTATAGTACCTGTTTTATGCTTAAGAGCTGTCCCACTTAAGAAGTGACACGAAAAGGGTTGTTTTCAGTGCTATGTCGCACTTACGAATGGTAAAATTGAAAAAAACGCACGTATACATGAGCAATAGCTTTGAAATAAGCCATTAAACATAACTCTTATAGTTCTGCTAGCCCAATAGCCCCAGCTTTTCCACTTGAGACACGGCACCAAAAATTCCATTTTTAGTGCCATTTGGAACTTTCTGATGGTGGAATTTATATGAAGGACGTAGCTATAAGCAATATCTTTGATATGAGCTATCAAAGATCTGTCTACGATGTTCTGGTAGCATACTAGTTCCACCCCTTGGGAAATGGCACAAGACTGCGATTTTAGTGCCATATTACACTTGCAGATGGCGGAATTTATAAAAAGCACGTAGACATGAGAAATAGCTTTTGAATAGTGATTGCAGCAAAGTTGCTGCAAGAGCTCTTGTTCAAGGCGAATAAGGCGCTTGATGGCCTACATGAATTTGTTTGTGCTAGCCTACTTAGCGTCAATGCATCAAAAACTAATTTTATGATGTTTACGAGGACTGGTTCTGCTCCCACTCTCCCTGGTGTCATTATTTACAATGGCCTATCGCTCTCACAAGTCGAAGAGATCCGATATCTGGGATTCATCCTGCATCGAAACTTGAGTTGGAGGAAACACTGCGACACCATAGCATGCAAGCTGGCGCGAGGCCTTGGAGTTCTGAACCGTTTTCAAAATTTTTTACCTTTGAAAATTCTGCTTTTATTGTAATTTTCATTAATAGCGCCTTATATAAATTATGGTTGTTTGATTTGGGTGAGTAATTTTAGTTGCAATTTTAGAAGAGTTCAAGTTCTGCAGAATAAGGCTATAAGGTTGATTGGAAGGTATGATCGTGGTATTGATAGCACTGAATCACTTTTTAGAAAGTTTGAAATTTTAAAGGTTGGTGAAATAAGGGATTATCAAATTGGCGTATTTGTATTTCAGTGTCTGAATGGTCTTGCACCGGATTTTTTTATGAATATTTTTAAGCCTAATTCGTTTTATCACGATTATTCGACTAGGAGTGCGGATAGTCTTGCATCTGAGCCACGGAACACAACGAGAGCGAGTCAAGTGACCAGACACATGGGCCCGTCAGTTTGGAATTCGTTCCCAGATTCTGTTCGTCAAGCTGAAAGTGTGCCACAACTTAAAACCCGTATTAAAAATCATTTCTTTTCAGGAATTTGGTAGTGTTAAAGGTTCGAGAGAAGGCTCTTTTTTTTTTTTTTTTTTTTTTTTTTTTTTTTTTTTTGTAGATATTTTATTTTTATTTTTTTATATTTTGTGCCATTATATATTTATCATTAATTTCAGTTATTATTATTGTTATCCCCTTTTTTCATTTTTTGGTGTGTTGAATGGGCATGCATGATATTCAACCGGTCGCTTTTTCAAGCATCTTTTTGCTTTAGTGCGACTTGTTGTCACATTGAGTTGTTTTTTGTTAATAAAAATATATGAACCTGAACCTGAACCTGAAATGAGCCATTAAGCATCTTTCTATGATGTTCTGGTAGCCTGCAAGGCCTATTGAAAAAAAGGAGAAAAAACGGGAGACAGATCAGTGCTACCGATGAAAAAAAGTGATTTCCCTTGTTTTTCAAGAAGGGGGACTGTAATTTCCCTATTTAAGGTTTTCGACCTTGTTGATTCCAATGGTATACTTTCCATTTTTATCTGACGCCATTTTCAAGGGGCTTGAGGCTTTTTTTCGAAATCACCATAAATTTCTTTTTGCAGTAAACTTTTACTTTTAAGACGAACCGAAATAATAGTTACAATTCCTGAGTCAGTGTCAGATGGCAATTTTTCACTAAGCAGTTTTTTTTTCAAAACGCACTTTTTAACTTTTAGGTACTATGGGCTATTGTTCGCTCTTTACTAGCTAGTAGCTACCGCTGCAACCATGATATCTTAACGATCAAACTCCAATACCCATTGGTCGGTCGCGGCTTCGCCTGTGGATGGTGATACATTAGCACATGGAATGGTAGGAGTGTCGTTTTGAATTCCTATCCTTGGAAAGTCTACATTATCACCTATTTTCTTATATTTACTGCATAGGTCATTTCTTTGGTAAGGGGGGGGGGGGGGGGGGGGGCAGACACTCAAAAAATAGAAGAAAATCCACATTCATCCCACATGAAGTTTTTTGTACAGTAATGTCATTGGGTGTCGGTAATCCTACTAGTTTGAGTTTGAATGGTGTGATCAAGGACTTCAAATTTTTCAAACAATTTAGGGGAGGGGGTTATTTCTGAAGTTTTAAATGAAGACAAAACAAGGTATTTTCAAAGTTTAGGGGGGGGGGGGGGGTAATTTTCTTCTTCTATATTTTCAATGAACATACTATCAAGGGTATTTTCTCAAAACCAAGGGGAGCAATTCCGCCTCCAAATTGTAGCAAATATAATTATAACAACAACGAAAATACTTACTTTAATCGAACACGTATGAGGCGTTTTAACAATGGGCTTTCCAAAGGTTTTACTGAATAAGAATAAATTCTTTGCGATCAGAATATTCATTGATACCAATGCAATCAGTGGAAGAAGAAGTGTCAAAATTGTGTCAATAATATTGATTGTCTGAAGGACAGTTTTATATTCTGGCACAACATCACAATTTTCATATTCCCTGAAAGGAAAATAGATGTGTTACGATGGATACCCAAATGATCATGAACTTAATGAAATAAAGTGGCGTTCACATGCGTGTCTAGCTAGAATCCCATATCTAGCCACGTGTCTAGCCAGACTTCATTGTCTAGGCAAGGACCGTTCACAAGTAAAATTAGGTGCTTAGCTAGACACGCTAGACAAGGCGCTTGGCTAGACTTTGAGCTCTGGACTCTAGAACTCAATGTCTAGGATTTTCGATTACAGTCAATCAGAATGTGTCAAGTTCCACTATTTTCATTATCTATGTTTACATCTTTAAACTGAAATTTAATTTTGTTCTCTCATTAATTGTTTTTTTCATTTTAGGCAAATATGCAACACCAGACATAATAGTGAAGCGCACTAAGACAATTGTTTGGCTTATCTCATCCATTATCTTGCAACAGCAAAAATACGGATTATAATTTTGAAAGTTTCGCCAGAATAAGCTCTCTTGATTGGCTAAAAATGACAACTGTAATCTATTTGAAACTGAATTTGTAGTTTCAGCTAAGCATTGAATTTTACTTGTGAACGGTCGTTGCCTAGACATCTAGACACGTGTCTAGACATGGGATTCTAGCTAGACACGCATGTAAACGCCGCTTAAGTAGCACAAAACTATAGACGAATCAAACAGTTCGTAGTAACGAACTGTAAGTAAGGAGCGACCCGGTTCAATAGTAACCAAAACTCTAAAAACCGAGATTTTTATACCAATAGATGCATCAAAAGAATCAGATTTTAATGCTGATTTCAAATATACAAGTTTCATCAAGTTTAGTTCTACCCATTAAAAGTTATGCGCCTGAGAAAATTTGGCTGATTTTTGAAAAAGAGGGAAAGAACCCCTAAAAGTTATAGAACATTAATGCTAATCACACCATCAGATTCAGCATATCAGGAAACCCTACTGTAGAGTTTTCAAGCTCCTATCTGCAAAATTGTGGAATTTTGTATTTTTTGCCAGAAGAAAGATCACGGATGCGTGTTTATTTGTTTTTTTTCCAGGGGTGATCGTATCGACCCAGTGGTCGTAGAATATCGTTTGAGGGCTCATTAGAACGGAAACTAAAAGTTTTAGTGCCCTTTTTAAGCGACCAAAAAGAATAAAGGGCAACTAGGCCCCTCCCACGCTCATTTTTTCCCAAAGTCACCCGATCAAAATTTTTAGATAGCCATTTTAGTCAGCATGGTCGAAAATGTGATAACTATGTCTTACAGGATGGCTTACTCCCCCAAACCCCCCGGGGGGAGGGCTGAAAGTTATGAACTTTACCCAATGTTAACATATAGTATTGGTTATTGGGAAGTATACAGACGTTTTCAGGGAAATTTTTTCTTGTAGGGGGGATGGTGGGTCGGGGGTTTTGTGGGAGGATCTTTACATGGAGGAAGTTTTCATGGGGGAAGGGACATTGCTATGAAGGGGGCGCCGGATTTCCCAGCATTATTAAAAAAAAGATCAGAAATGAAATAAAAAAAACAACAAGGTTTTCAACTGAAAGTAAGGAAAAGCATCAAAACTTAAAACGAACAAAAGATATTACGTATATGATTGGGTTCGCCCCCTAGTCAATACCTCGTTCTTTAAGCCAAAGATTTCTTAGTACTTTCATAAGAGCTATTTATTCTAATTAACGGCCTTTGTGATTAAGGGGTCATTTTTAAAGAATTGGAACAAAATTCGAACTTTAGCGTAACGGGCGAGGTATTGACTAGGGGGCAAACCCCCTAATATACGTATTAAAAATATATGAATATAGAAGTTTGTTACGTAAGTTAATTCGTAAGTTACGTATATTTATTACTAATAAAAACATTCGTAAATCAAATTAAACAATTTTCGAGAAAGCCCATTAACCAAATAAAAGTAAAATTAATTTGCAATTTTTTTTTTTTATTATTCATGTACGGTGAGCCAAAATCAAAACCAGCATTAATTCAGAAACGTTCAAAAATTAAATTAAAAAAAAAGTTTTTTTTAACTGAAAGTAAGGAGCGACGTTAAAACTTAAAACGAACAGAAATTATTCCGTATATGAAAGGGGCTGTCCCCTCCTCAACGCCTCGCTCTTTACGCTAAAGTTTTACTTTCTCACAACTCTTTCTCTCAACAATAAAAAACTGTAGCTTAAAGAGCGAGGCGTTGAGGAGGGGACATCCCCTTTCATATACGGAATAATTTCTGTTCGTTTTAAGTTTTAACGTCGCTCCTTAATTTCAGTTAAAAAAACTTGTTTTTTTATTTAATGTTTATCTAAAAACAAAAGGAAGGAATAGCCTTTAACTCATTCTTAGCCAAAGGTTTGTCACAAGTCTCAAGGTGATTCAAACAGTTCGTGGTAACGAACTATAATTAAGGACCGACTCATGCTAATACAAATTAATCAAATGAAAATATAGAAAGGCGAGTATAATGTTTCAAATATTTTTAATAAGAGAGAGAAAAAAAACGAGAAAAGTTTTAATAATAAAAAAATAAAGGTCCGATAATTTTGACCTCACATCCTGTAGCCTTTATCAACGGAGAAAAAAAATGACTAAAAAAAGTGAATAAAATAAAAGGAAAAAAACACAGACAAAAAAAAAATCTTAATAGCATCCAATATGTCAATTGCTTTCACTTCAAAGAGCACGAAAATGAAACGAAATCAGGATTGGTTTAAAAAATTTACAAATCTCTAGGTTATAATGAAATACCGGTCAAGGAAACTCTACAATGTCAAAAACTTTCAATTTCTGACTCCGCATCATTCCAAACAGCCAAAGTATCGTTGATATATCTTCCGAAAAATTTAGGTTTTGAAAATTATGTTTATACATAACCTACGTAAATATTTTCTAACAGTAGACGTAAAGCACCTACAATTGGTAATCCTCTGAATCACTGGAAAAAAATCTAACTCAAGTCCTCTGTATATCTACGTAAGTTTACCTAAAAATGTTAACTATAGAAACTACTACTACTGCTAACAACAACTCACCACAGCATCGAGCTGCTTGAGGCCAACACAACTACGCACACTCCTCCTCCATCCCAATCTATTCAAAGCCCTCCTTTTTACACCCTCCCACGAAGTATTTCTTTATGACGTCCTCCCACCCCAGACGAGGACGACCTGCTTTCCGTTTAGCCCTAGACGGTTGGCTGAAAGGAATAACTTTCGGCAATCTATCATCCTTCATCCGCACAAAGTGCCCTAGCCACCTCAACCTTTATTTCATTATAGCCCTAGAGAGCGGTATTGAACCGCATTTTTCGTACAGCCTATTGTTTGAAATACGGTAAGTCAGCCGGGTACCCAGAACAATCCTTAAGCAATTTCTCTGGAAAAAATCTAGCAAATCTTCATCCGCTTTTCGGAGCGCCCATGCTTCAGAGCCATATTAGACCAGTGTCATCACTGTAGCTTCTAATATTCTAATCTTGGTTTGAAGACTTATCTTCCTATTCTTCCAAACTTTGTTTAACTGTGAATAAACACCCTGAGCCTGGGCTATTCTACTTTTAACATCTTCACTGCTCCCACCATCTTTACTAATAAAACTACCAAGGTAAGTGAAGCTGCCAACCTGATCAATCTTTTCATTACCCAATGTCACCTTTTCATCTCCACTTATTCCTAGCCTTAGTAACTTAGTCATCTTAACATTAATTTTCCAACCTATTCTAGCCCTCTGAACTCGCAAAACCTCTAAAAGTTCATTCATTTGGCTCACACTTTCATCTAGAATGCTTAAAACATCAGCATAATCTAATTCCGGGAGACTTTTTCCTCCCCATTTGATTCTGTGGTCTCCCATTACCTTTCCTGAGCTCCTTAAGACACAGTCCATCAAAATAATCCATATAAAGGGGGATAGAAGATAGAACACAATCCTGCTTAACTCCTGATTTAATACAAAACCAGCTGCTAATCTCATTCCCTACCTTAACCAAAGCAGTGTTATTCTCGTACATAGCACTAATCACTTAAAAAAAAAATTAAAAGTGTAAAAAAATAAAAATAAAAAATTTTCCACAAAATAAGTTTTCAAAGAAAAGTAAAGAACTCCACTAAACAAAAAATGAGCAAAAATAAAATCAAATATTCTACGAAGCGTGAAACTACCGCAAATCAGCAATGATAAATAAATGAAACCCAAAACGAACAGAAATTACAATAAATAACCGAGTCAAACTCAAAACCCCTAGGCCTTCCCAAGGCCAGAACATAATTTGCACTTTACTGAAAAAAAATATAAATGTTCTTACTTTTATAACTTTAATAAATCAAATAATATTAACATTTTGATTACTAAATATCGCTATATGTATATTAAACTGACTATACACATTCTTTTGTATTTTTTTCATTTTTATCCATTAAAAGGGTGTTAACTTTTATTTCATAATCTGCAGAAGTCATAATTACAACCGTGTTTCCCTCTTCCGCTCTCGTAATCACTGTGTTTTTGTCTTTTTTCAAGTTTCGGAGGATTTTAATTTCTTCATTTGATTGAGTTGAAAAAAACTTCAAACTTGAAAAAAGACAAAAACACAGTGATTACGAGAGCGGACAAGGGAAACACAGTTGTAATTATGAATTCTGCATATTATGAAATAAAATTTAACAACCTTTTAATGGATAAAAATATTTACAAAGAAATAAAAATTGATCCCACGGACAAATACACACAGCAGTTGAGAAAAGAACAAAAGATAGTAGACTAATCACCCCTCAAATGTACAGAAAATTTTACCCCAAAGGTTGTTCAGCCCCAAAATTTTATGGTCTGCCTAAAATCCATAAGAAAGATATTCCGTTACGTCCTATTGTAGCATGTTATAGTTCTCCAGCTACGGGTATAGGATGTTTCTTAGCCACCATTTTAAGCCTCTTTTAAGCACACAGAAATCCTATATAAGAAAACTCCATAGATCTTGTTGAGAAGTTAAAAAATCAAAGTACAACAGAAAAAACTATTTTATCTAGTTTTGATGCAGTTTCTATATACACTTCATGCGATGTCCATAAATGTGAGCAGGCCTTACAAAGAAAATTAGAGGAAAATTCAGCTTGGTCGGATTACAAAACTTTGGAAATTGATACAATAATGACCCATGTTCGTCTTTGCAACAAGTTCTTCTCGTATTTTAAATTCCGAAAAAAAATTTTCTTTCAAATCATGGGCCTATCCATGGGCACTGTCTTGTCTCCTTATTTGGCAAATTTTTACATGGATTTCATAGAACAATTTGCTTTGAATAGTTTCCACTTAAAACACTCTATCTGGCTTCGTTTCGTTGATGATATCCTTTCTGTTTGGGAACAAGGACAAGACTCTCTAAGAGATTTTTTGGCACATTTGAACTCTTTTTATTCGAATCTCCAGTTCACAATGGAACTCGAAGATTCAGGTAAGCTGCCTTTCTTGGATGTTTTGATTATAAAAACTGCTCCTAGCCTTGAATTTTCTATATATAGAAAGCCGACTCATAATGATCGATATCTACATTTCTCTTCCCATCACCCTCCTTCTGTGAAAAGAGGGGTAATAATCTCTTTAGTTGACAGAGTTTTAAAAATCTGTTCCCGTAATCATATAAATTCTGATTTAAACTAAGTCAAGGATATTATTTTCTGCAATGGTTACCCAATCAAACTTATTGAAAATATCATAGATAGACGATTAAAAAAGATAAAACAACAAAATAGGGAGCCCGCCCCCCTTGATTCAGTTACGCCGGCAATTGAGAAAAAAAACTTTCATCACTTTACCAAACATCCCGAAACTTGGCGATAAACTTGGAAAAATGTTTAAAAAAAAAACATAATCTCTCTGTTTCTTTCAAAACTGAACAAAAAGTTGAACATTTTTTCAACTCAGGAAAGGATAAAACTGACCCTGTACTTGGTAGTGGTGTCTACAGAATCCCGTGTTCATATGGGAAATTTTACATTGGTAGGACCCATCAACAGCTAGGTGAACGTTTGCATGAACACAAAATTTCAATAGATAAGTCCCTGAGATTAAAAAATAACAATGACAACTTTGATTCGGCATTGGCTTCGCATATTTTCGTAAATACGACCCATCTGGTTCTTTTTGACGAGGCAACCTTAATATCTACTGTAAATGGCCTACCACAAGCTTTTAAAGAGGTAATTCAGATAAAAAAATGCATGAACCAAAATTTAGCAATAAATAGAGATATTGCAGATATTTCATTGGGCCCAATTTACGACGGTTTAATTTGAAGGACTCAATCAATATTTTCACCCGGTATAACTTGAAAGAACCTTCTTGCACATCAAATGATGAACGAATTTGTAGGCCAGCCAAAGCTATAGAAAAACAAAGGATTATTGCCCAATCATCTTGGTGGATTTCTTTTTCATTGATTCCAGCCTAGTTCTTATTTATTTTCTGTTCTGTCGTTGGCAAGTAAACTTCGAAAGGTTCGATTTTCGTTGGTTTCTTTTTCTTTTCTTTCTTCTTTGTTTAGCACTGAGGACGACTCGGTGGAGGTCCTTGTCAAAATATTTGCTTATTTCTTCATCTTCATGGTTCGCCACTGGCTGACAAAATTCTCGTTGTTTCACCTTTTTTTATTTTATTTTTCATTTCTTTATATTCTTTCCTCTCTGAGTTTCATTTGTCATAACTTATAACCCTTGCCCTGAAGACTGTGGGGGGAAGTGTCTTGCTCAAATATATAATTTCCTGAACTTTAAACTGCGTGGAACGAAATGGCTATATCAAAATTTAGATTGGATGTGTTTGGGGAAATAATGGGCGTTGACGGGGTGTTAGTTGCCTTCCAATTACTTTCGACTATTAAAAAGGGCACTAGCCATTTCAATTTCCAATCGAATGAGCCCTTTTTGAAGTTTCTACGACAACACGTTTTATAAAAACCTTATATGCCCCCAGGGCATAACTTACACCCCTTGCCCTGAGGGCTGTTGGGGGGTTGCCATCCTCAAAGACCTAATTTCCAGAACTTAAAAATACGTTTAATAACGTGGCTATCTTAAAATTTTGATTGGATGTGTTTGGAGAAAAGGTGGGCGTGAGAGGGGGTTTAGTTGCCCTCCAATCACTTTCGACTATTAAAAAGGGCACTAGCCCTTTGAATTTCCAATCGAAAGAGCCTTTTTTGAAGTTTCTTCGACAACGCCTTCTATACGAAGTGCCCTGCTCTAAAGGAAAAAATAATAAATAATACATTGTGCCAACATCGTTCTTATATGCCCTCAGGGCATAACTTAAAACCCTTGCCCTGAGGGTTGTGGGGGAGTGTTCTGCTCAAAAACATGTTTTCTATCTGGAAATCAACTACGCTGAACAAAATTGTTATTTCAAAATTTGGATTGGATGTGTTTGGGGGAATGATGGGCGTAGGGAGAGGGGCTAGTTGCCCTCCAATCACTTTCGACTATTAAAAAGGGCACTAGCCACTCCAATTTCCAATCGAATGAGCCCTTTTCGAAGTTTCTACGACAACTCCTTCGATACAAATGCCCGGATATGGAGAACAAAATATATAATACATTGTGCCAGCATCGTTCTTTACTTAGGCAGTGCTATTGCACTGCCTATGATTTGTCTGATATACCATACAAGGATAAAACCTTTACTACAGCTCTTCTATCAACAGAATCGAACGCTTGATCATAATCATTAAAACTGAGGACCAAAGGTGTTTGACAACTCAGGCACTTCTCAATTACTAACCCAAGAGTGAAAAATTTGGTCCACACATCCTTTACCTTGCCAAAAACCGCACTGTTCTTCTCTTAAAACTTTGTCTATGACATCTCTCAGTCTAAAAAGTATCATATTACTAAGTAATTTGCTACATACAGAGACCAGACTAATGCCTCAATAATTACCACACTCTCTTTTATCACCTTTCTTATAAAGTGGCTTAATTAACGTTTTCCTAAAATCATTAGGTACTTCCCCTCTTTCAAAAATAATAATCATAATCTTCAGTAACTTATTTCTAACCTCAGAGCCACCATAGTAGAAAGGCCTTATTGAATCGTGACGGGCACCACTGCTGCCACCTACAACTTTTTTACATAATTTTATCGATCCACGAACGGGTCAATAACCCCTTTTTCCAAGGTCGATTAATTTGTTGTTGTTGTTGTTTTGGGCAAGTGCACGCCCGGGGCGAATGTCAATAATTCCCCTTAGAAACAACAAATTAATTCCCCTTTCTTGACAAATCAATCAACCATGACATCATCTGTCAGACATTAAAAAACTTCACCCAGAAACAATTCACCTTGACATCACCTGTCAGATATTAATAAACTTTGCCCTGGAAACAATTCTGGTCGAACTCCAAAGATATTAATAAACATCGCCCCGGAAACAATTCTCCAAGAAACTCCGGCGAATGTTTTGATCTTAGAGATGAAGATATTAACGCGGGAAAAGGGTTTCTTAGTAATTTCAAATGTGACAGCGCAGGGATGCCAAAAACAAAAGGAACATGCAGAAATTACGTTTAGGGATTATTTGGGCGAAACCGTTTTAGACATTTTATGGAATTATTTCGGCGAAACAGTTAGAGACATTTTAAAAGATGATTTTAGAAGATGTTTTAGAAGAGGTTTTGAGTGTGGTCGTTATAATACACAAGTTCCATTTGAACAGTGTCGTGAGGTCCCCTACCCCGACCCAAAGGGCTCCGATCCCCATACCCCAACCCCGAAGGAAGCCCCCGGCCCCATAAGGTTCCCCCAGGCTCCCAAAGGGTCCCCCGGGCCCCCCAAAGGGCCCTCGGCGCCCCAAAGGCCCCTGAACCCTCATTTTTTAATATTTTTTTAAGGCTATATTATATCTTTTCAGAACAAGTTCCTTTCTTAATGTCATTCCTTAACCATTTTCCAACTTGAAGTACCCATCCATTTCACCCACAACTTTACTATAAGGCTTTTTGGATACCTCAACACCATGAAATACCTTTCAAAAGACATTTCAGAGCAACTTCTTTTCTTAATGTTCCCTTCTAAACCCATTTTCCAACTTGAAGTACCTGTCCTTTTCACCCACAACTTTACTTTACAGCTTTTTAGATACCTCAACACCAAGAAATACCTTTCAAAAGGCATTTCAGAGCAAGTTCCTTTCTTAATGTCCCTCCTAAACCCATTTTCCAAGTTGAAGTACCATCTTTTTCACCCACAACTATACTTTACAGCTTTTTGGATACCTCAACACCAAGAAATACCTTTCAAAAGGCATTTCAGAGCAACTTCCTTTCTTAATGTCCCTTCTAAACCCATTTTCCAACTTGAAGCATCCATCCTTTTCACCCAGAACTATACTTTACAGCTTTTTGGATACCTCAACACCAAGAAATACTTTTCAAAAGACATTTCAGAGCAAGTTCCTTTGTTAATGTCCCTTCTAAACCCATTTTACAAGTTGAAGTACCCATCCTTTTCACCCACAACTATACTTTACAGCTTTTTGGATACCTCAACACCAAGAAATACCTTTCAAAAGCCATTTCAGAGCAAGTTCCTTTCTTAATGTCCCTTCTAAACCCATTTTCCAACTTGAAGTACCCATCCTTTTCACCCACAACTTTACTTTACAGCTTTTTGGATACCTCAACACCAAGAAATACTTTTCAAAAGGCACTTCAGAGCAAGTTCCTTTCTTAATGTCACTCCTAAACCCATTTTACAAGTTGAAGTACCCATCCTTTTCACCCACAACTTTACTTTACAGCTTTCTGGATACCTCAACATCAAGAAATACTTTTCAAAAGACATTTCAGAGCAAGTTCCTTTCTTAATGTCCCTCCTAAACCCATTTTCCAACTTGAAGTACCCATCCTTTTCACCCACAACTTTACTTTACAGCTTCTTGGATACCTCAACACCAAGAAATACTTTTCAAAAGGCATTTCAGAGCAAGTTCCTTTCTTAATGTCCCTCCTAAACCCATTTTCCAACTTGAAGTACCCATCCTTTCACCCACAACTTTACTTTACAGCTTTTTGGATACCTCAACACCAAGAAATACTTTTCAAAAGACATTTCAGAGCAAGTTCTTTTCTTAATGTCCCTCCTAAACCCATTTTACAAGTTAAAGCACCCATCCTTTTCACCCAGAACTTTACTATACAGCTTTTGGATACCTCAACACCAAGAAATACTTTTCAAAAGACATTTCAGAGCAAGTTCTTTCTTAATGTCCCTCCTAAACCCATTTTACAAGTTAAAGCACCATCCTTTTCACCCACAACTACACTTTTCACCTTTTTGGATACCTCACCACCAAGAAATACCTTTCAAAAGGCATTTCAGAGCAATTTCCTTTCTTAATGTCCCTTCTAAACCCATTTTCCAACTTGAAGCACCATCCTTTTCACCCACAACTTTACTTTACAGCTCTTTGGATACCTCAACACCAAGCAATACTTTTCAAAGGCTTTTCAGAACAAGTTCTTTACGTAATGTCCTTCCTAAACCAATTTTACAAGTTGAAGCATCCATCCTTTTCACCCACAACTTTAAATTACAGCTTTTTGGATACCTCAACACCAAGAAATACTTTTCAAAAGGCATTTCAGAGCAAGTTCCTTTCTTAATGTCCCTTCTAAACCCATTTTACAACTTGAAGTACCCATCCACTTCACCCACAACTTTACTTTACAGCTTTTTGGTTACCTCAACACCAAGAAATACCTTTCAAAAGGCATTTCAGAGCAATTTCCTTTCTTAATGTCCCTTCTAAACCCATTTTCCAACTTGAAGCATCCATCCTTTTCACCCACAACTTTACTTTACAGCTCTTTGGATACCTCAACACCAAGCAATACTTTTCAAAGGCTTTTCAGAACAAGTTCTTTACGTAATGTCCTTCCTAAACCAATTTTACAAGTTGAAGCATCCATCCTTTTCACCCACAACTTTAAATTACAGCTTTTTGGATACCTCAACACCAAGAAATACTTTTCAAAAGGCATTTCAGAGCAAGTTCCTTTCTTAATGTCCCTTCTAAACCCATTTTACAACTTGAAGTACCCATCCATTTCACCCACAACTTTACTTTACAGCTTTTTGGTTACCTCAACACCAAGAAATACCTTTCAAAAGGCATTTCAGAGCAATTTCCTTTCTTAATGTCCCTTCTAAACCCATTTTCCAACTTGAAGTACCCATCCATTTCACCCACAACTTTACTTTACAGCTTTTTGAATGCCTCAACACCATGAAATACCTTTCAAAAGGCATTTCAGAACAAGTTCCTTTCTTAATATCCTTCTTAAACCAATTTTACAAATTCTAAATTTTTTCTTAGGAATATTTCAGTAGTGTTTTGTTATGGTTTACAGTGTCACAGTTACATTCTCTTGATTTTTCAAAGTTCATTTTGAATTTCTTTCATTGAAATGCAAGAGTTGGAATATTTCAGTAGTGTTTTGTCGTGGTTTACCTTATCACAGTTACATTTTATGATTTTCAAAGTTTATTTTGAATTTCTTTCATGAAATGCAAGAGTTGGAATATTCAGTAGTGTTTTGTCGTGGTTTACCTTATCACAGTTACATTTATTGATTTTCAAAGTTATTTGAATTTCTTTCACTGAAATGCAAGAGTTGGATTATTTCAGTAGTGTTTTGTCGTGGTTTACCTTGTCACAGTTACATTCTCTTGATTTGTCAAAGTTCATTTGAATTTCTTTCATTGAAATGCAAGAGTTGGAATATTTCAGTAGTGTTTTGTTATGGTTTACATTGTCACAGTTACATTCTCTTGATTTTTCAAAGTTCATTTTGGTTTTCTTTCGTTGAAATGCAAGAGTTGGAATATTTCAGTAGTGTTTTGTCATGGTTTACCTTGTCACAGTTACATTCTCTTAATTTTTCAAAGTTCATTTTGGTTTTCATTCGTTGAAATGCATGAGTTGGAATATTTCAGTAGTGTTTTGTTGTGGTTTACCTCGTCACAGTTACATTTTCTTGATTTTTTCAAAGTTCATTTTGGTTTTCTTTCGATGAAATGCAAGACTTGGAATATTTCAATAGTGTTTTGTCGTGGTTTACCTTGTCAAAGTTACATTCTCTTAATTTTTCAAAGTCCATTTTGAATTTCTTTCATTGAAATGCAAGAGTTGGAATATTTCAGTAGTGTTTTGTCGTGGTTTACCTTATCACAGTTACATTTTCTTGATTTTTCAAAGTTCATTTTGGTTTTCTTTCGTTGAAATGTAAGAGTTGGAATATTTCAGTAGTGTTTTGTTGTGGTTTACCTTGTCACACTTACATTCTCTTAATTTTCAAAGTTCATTTTGGATTTCTTTCGATGAAATGCAAGAGTTGGAATATTTCAATAGTGTTTTGTTGTGGTTTACCTAATCATAGTTACATTCTCTTAATTTTTCAAAGTTCATTTGGATTTCTTCGTTGAAATGCAAGAGTTGGAATATTTCAGTAGTGTTTTGTTGTGGTTTACCTTATCACACTTACATTCTCTTGACTTTTCAAAGTTCATTTTGTTTTCTTTCGTTGAAATGCAAGAGTTGGAATATTTCAGTAGTGTTTTGTTGTGGTTTACCTTGTCACAGTTACATTCTCTTGATTTTTCAAAGTTCATTTGGATTTCTTTCGATTGAAATGCAAGAGTTGGAATATTTCAGTAGTGTTTTGTCGTGGTTTACCTTGTCACAGTTACATTCTCTTAATTTTTCAAAGTTCATTTTGGATTTCTTTCGATGAAATGCAAGAGTTGGAATATTTCAGTAGTGTTTTGTTGTGGTTTACCTTGTCACAGTTACATTCTCTTGATTTTCAAAGTTCATTTTGGATTTCTTTCGATTGAAATGCAAGAGTTGGAATATTTCAATAGTGTTTTGTCGTGGTTTACCTTGTCACAGTTACATTCTCTTGATTTTTCAAAGTTCATTTGGATTTCTTCGTTGAAATGCAAGAGTTGGAATATTTCAGTAGTGTTTTGTGTGGTTTACCTTGTCACAGTTACATTCTCTTAATTTTTCAAAGTTCATTTTGGATTTCTTTCGTGAAATGCAAGAGTTGGAATATTTCAGTAGTGTTTTGTTGTGGTTTACCTTGTCACAGTTACATTCTCTTAATTTTTCAAAGTTCATTTTGGATTTCTTTCATTGAAATGCAAGAGTTGGAATATTTCAGTAGTGTTTGTCGTGGTTTACCTTGTCACAGTTACATTCTCTTAATTTTTCAAAGTTCATTTTGAATTTCTTTCGTTGAAATGCAAGAGTTGGAATATTTCAGTAGTGTTTTGTTGTGGTTTACCTTGTCACAGTTACATTCTCTTGATTTTTCAAAGTTCATTTTGAATTTCTTTCGTTGAAATGCAAGAGTTGGAATATTTCAGTAGTGTTTTGTCGTGGTTTACCTTGTCACAGTTACATTCTCTTGATTTTTCAAAGTTCATTTTGGATTTCTTTCATTGAAATGCAAGAGTTGGAATATTTCAGTAGTGTTTTGTCGTGGTTTACCTTGTCACAGTTACATTCTCTAGATTTTTCAAAGTTCATTTGGATTTCTTTCGTTGAAATGCAAGAGTTGGAATATTTCAGTAGTGTTTGTTGTGGTTTACCTTGTCACAGTTACATTCTCTTAATTTTTCAAAGTTCATTTTGGATTTCTTTCGATGAAATGCAAGAGTTGGAATATTTCAGTAGTGTTTTGTCATGGTTTACCTTGTCACAGTTACATTCTCTTAATTTTTCAAAGTTCATTTTGAATTTCTTTCATTGAAATGCAAGAGTTGGAATATTTCAGTAGTGTTTTGTTGTGGTTTACCTTGTCACAGTTACATTCTCTTGATTTTTCAAAGTTCATTTTGAATTTCTTCGTTGAAATGCAAGAGTTGGAATATTTCAGTAGTGTTTTGTTGTGGTTTACCTTGTCACAGTTACATTCTCTTGATTTTTCAAAGTTCATTTTGAATTTCTTTCGTTGAAATGCAAGAGTTGGAATATTTCAGTAGTGTTTTGTCGTGGTTTACCTTGTCACAGTTACATTCTCTTGATTTTTCAAAGTTCATTTGGAATTTCTTTCATTGAAATGCAAGAGTTGGAATATTTCAGTAGTGGTTTTGTTGTGGTTTACCTTGTCACAGTTACATTCTCTTGATTTTTCGAAGTTCATTTTGAATTTCTTTCGTTGAAATGCAAGAGTTGGAATATTTCAGTAGTGTTTTGTCGTGGTTTACCTTGTCACAGTTACATTCTCTTGATTTTTCAAAGTTCATTTTGGTTTCTTTCGTTGAAATGCAAGAGTTGGAATATTTCAGTAGTGTTTGTAGTGGTTTACCTTGTCACAGTTACATTCTCTGATTTTTCAAAGTTCATTTTGGATTTCTTTCGTGAAATGCAAGAGTTGGAATATTTCAGTAGTGTTTTGTCGTGGTTTACCTTGTCACAGTTACATTCTCTTAATTTTCAAAGCCATTTGAATTTCTTTCATTGAAAAGCAAGAGTTGGAATATTTCAGTAGTGTTTTGTCGTGGTTTACCTTAGTCACAGTTACATTTTCTTGATTTTTCAAAGTTCATTTTGGATTTCTTTTCATTGAAATGCAAGAGTTGGAATATTTCAGTAGTGTTTGTGGTTTACATTGTCACAGTTACATTCTCTTAATTTTTCAAAGTTCATGTTTGGATTTCTTTCGTTGAAATGCAAGAGTTGGAATATTTCAGTAGTGTTTTGTTGTGCTTTACTTGACACGTTACATTTCTGATTTTAGTTAGGTGGCTTAGGGTAGTCCATACTCTAATTTGGTTCAAAGTTCAATTTGGATTAAGTCTATGTTGGTTGAGGTAGCGTACGTACGCGCGCGTACGTAGGCTAACCTAACCTAACTTAACCTAACCTAACCTAATTTGATCTAGCCTAACCTAACCTACAAAAATCAAGAAATGTAACTGTGTCAAGGTAAGCACAACAAAACACTACTGAAATTCCAACTCTTGCATTTCAACGAAAGAAAACCAAATTATCTTGAAAAATCAAGAGAATGTAACTGTGACAAAGTAACCACGGTAAAACACTATTGAAATATTCCAACTCTTGCATTCATGAAGAAATCCAAAATGAACTTTGAAAAATCAAGAGAATGTAACAGTGACTAGGTAACCATAGCAAAACACTACTGAAATATTCCAACTCTTGCATTTCATTGAAAGAAATTTCAATGAACTTTGAAAAATCAAGAGAATGTAATTGTGACAGGGTAAACCACTACAAAACACCACTGAAGTATTCCAACTCTTGCATTTCAATGAGTGAAATTCAAAATGAACTTTGAAAAATCAAGAGAATGTAATTGTGACAAGGTAAACCACGACAGAACACTACTGAAATATTCCAACTCTTGCATTTCAACGAAAGAAATTCAAAATGAACTTTGAAAAATCAAGAGAATGTAACTGTGATAAGGTAAACCACAACAAAACACTACTGAAATATTCCAACTCATGCATTTCAACGAAAGAAATCCAAAATGAACTTTGAAAAATTAAGAGAATGTAACTATGATTAGGTAAACCACAACAAAACACTATTGAAATATTCCAACTCTTGCATTTCATCGAAAGAAATCCAAAATGAACTTTGAAAAATTAAGAGAATGTAAGTGTGACAAGGTAAACCACAACAAAACACTACTGAAATATTCCAACTCTTACATTTCAACGAAAGAAAACCAAAATGAACTTTGAAAAATCAAGAAAATGTAACTGTGACGAGGTAAACCACAACAAAACACTACTGAAATATTCCAACTCTTGCATTTCAATGAAAGAAATTCAAAATGGACTTTGAAAAATTAAGAGAATGTAACTTTGACAAGGTAAACCACGACAAAACACTATTGAAATATTCCAAGTCTTGCATTTCATCGAAAGAAAACCAAAATGAACTTTGAAAAAACAAGAAAATGTAACTGTGACGAGGTAAACCACAACAAAACACTACTGAAATATTCCAACTCATGCATTTCAACGAATGAAAACCAAAATGAACTTTGAAAAATTAAGAGAATGTAACTGTGACAAGGTAAACCATGACAAAACACTACTGAAATATTCCAACTCTTGCATTTCAACGAAAGAAAACCAAAATGAACTTTGAAAAATCAAGAGAATGTAACTGTGACAATGTAAAACATAACAAAACACTACTGAAATATTCCAACTCTTGCATTTCAATGAAAGAAATTCAAATGAACTTTGACAAATCAATAGAATGTAACTGTGACAAGGTAAACCACGACAAAACACTACTGAAATATTCCAACTCTTGCATTTCAGTGAAAGAAATTCAAAATAAACTTTGACAAATCAATAAAATGTAACTGTGATAAGGTAAACCACGACAAAACACTACTGAAATATTCCAACTCTTGCATTTCAATGAAAGAAATTCAAAATAAACTTTGACAAATCAATAAAATGTAACTGTGATAAGGTAAACCACGACAAAACACTACTGAAATATTCCAACTCTTGCATTTCAATGAAAGAAATTCAAAATGAACTTTGAAAAATCAAGAGAATGTAACTGTGACACTGTAAACCATAACAAAACACTACTGAAATATTCCTAAGAAAAAATTTAGAATTTGTAAAATTGGTTTAAGAAGGATATTAAGAAAGGAACTTGTTCTGAAATGCCTTTTGAAAGGTATTTCATGGTGTTGAGGCATTCAAAAAGCTGTAAAGTAAAGTTGTGGGTGAAATGGATGGGTACTTCAAGTTGGAAAATGGGTTTAGAAGGGACATTAAGAAAGGAAATTGCTCTGAAATGCCTTTTGAAAGGTATTTCTTGGTGTTGAGGTAACCAAAAAGCTGTAAAGTAAAGTTGTGTGTGAAATGGATGGGTACTTCAAGTTGTAAAATGGGTTTAGAAGGGACATTAAGAAAGGAACTTGCTCTGAAATGCCTTTTGAAAAGTATTTCTTGGTGTTGAGGTATCCAAAAAGCTGTAATTTAAAGTTGTGGGTGAAAAGGATGGATGCTTCAACTTGTAAAATTGGTTTAGGAAGGACATTACGTAAAGAACTTGTTCTGAAAAGCCTTTGAAAAGTATTGCTTGGTGTTGAGGTATCCAAAGAGCTGTAAAGTAAAGTTGTGGGTGAAAAGGATGGATGCTTCAAGTTGGAAAATGGGTTTAGAAGGGACATTAAGAAAGGAAATTGCTCTGAAATGCCTTTTGAAAGGTATTTCTTGGTGTTGAGGTAACCAAAAAGCTGTAAAGTAAAGTTGTGGGTGAAGTGGATGGGTACTTCAAGTTGTAAAATGGGTTTAGAAGGGACATTAAGAAAGGAACTTGCTCTGAAATGCCTTTTGAAAAGTATTTCTTGGTGTTGAGGTATCCAAAAAGCTGTAATTTAAAGTTGTGGGTGAAAAGGATGGATGCTTCAACTTGTAAAATTGGTTTAGGAAGGACATTACGTAAAGAACTTGTTCTGAAAAGCCTTTGAAAAGTATTGCTTGGTGTTGAGGTATCCAAAGAGCTGTAAAGTAAAGTTGTGGGTGAAAAGGATGGTGCTTCAAGTTGGAAAATGGGTTTAGAAGGGACATTAAGAAAGGAAATTGCTCTGAAATGCCTTTTGAAAGGTATTTCTTGGTGGTGAGGTATCCAAAAAGGTGAAAAGTGTAGTTGTGGGTGAAAAGGATGGGTGCTTTAACTTGTAAAATGGGTTTAGGAGGGACATTAAGAAAAGAACTTGCTCTGAAATGTCTTTTGAAAAGTATTTCTTGGTGTTGAGGTATCCAAAAAGCTGTATAGTAAAGTTCTGGGTGAAAAGGATGGGTGCTTTAACTTGTAAAATGGGTTTAGGAGGGACATTAAGAAAAGAACTTGCTCTGAAATGTCTTTTGAAAAGTATTTCTTGGTGTTGAGGTATCCAAAAAGCTGTAAAGTAAAGTTGTGGGTGAAAAGGATGGGTACTTCAAGTTGGAAAATGGGTTTAGGAGGGACATTAAGAAAGGAACTTGCTCTGAAATGCCTTTTGAAAAGTATTTCTTGGTGTTGAGGTATCCAAGAAGCTGTAAAGTAAAGTTGTGGGTGAAAAGGATGGGTACTTCAAGTTGGAAAATGGGTTTAGGAGGGACATTAAGAAAGGAACTTGCTCTGAAATGTCTTTTGAAAAGTATTTCTTGATGTTGAGGTATCCAGAAAGCTGTAAAGTAAAGTTGTGGGTGAAAAGGATGGGTACTTCAACTTGCAAAATGGGTTTAGGAGTGACATTAAGAAAGGAACTTGCTCTGAAGTGCCTTTTGAAAAGTATTTCTTGGTGTTGAGGTATCCAAAAAGCTGTAAAGTAAAGTTGTGGGTGAAAAGGATGGGTACTTCAAGTTGGAAAATGGGTTTAGAAGGGACATTAAGAAAGGAACTTGCTCTGAAATGGCTTTTGAAAGGTATTTCTTGGTGTTGAGGTATCCAAAAAGCTGTAAAGTATAGTTGTGGGTGAAAAGGATGGGTACTTCAACTTGTAAAATGGGTTTAGAAGGGACATTAACAAAGGAACTTGCTCTGAAATGTCTTTTGAAAAGTATTTCTTGGTGTTGAGGTATCCAAAAAGCTGTAAAGTATAGTTCTGGGTGAAAAGGATGGATGCTTCAAGTTGGAAAATGGGTTTAGAAGGGACATTAAGAAAGGAAGTTGCTCTGAAATGCCTTTTGAAAGGTATTTCTTGGTGTTGAGGTATCCAAAAAGCTGTAAAGTATAGTTGTGGGTGAAAAAGATGGGTACTTCAACTTGGAAAATGGGTTTAGGAGGGACATTAAGAAAGGAACTTGCTCTGAAATGCCTTTTGAAAGGTATTTCTTGGTGTCGAGGTATCTAAAAAGCTGTAAAGTAAAGTTGTGGGTGAAAAGGACAGGTACTTCAAGTTGGAAAATGGGTTTAGAAGGGAACATTAAGAAAAGAAGTTGCTCTGAAATGTCTTTTGAAAGGTATTTCTTGGTGTTGAGGTATCCAAAAAGCTGTAAAGTATAGTTGTGGGTGAAAGGATGGGTCCTTCAAGTTGGAAAATGGTTAAGGAATGACATTAAGAAAGGAACTTGTTCTGAAAAGATATAATATAGCCTTAAAAAAATATTAAAAATGAGGGTTCAGGGGCCTTTGGGGCGCCGGGGGCCCTTTGGGGGCCCGGGGGACCCTTTGGGAGCCCGGGGGAACCTTTGGGGGCCGGGGGCTTCCTTCAGGGTTGGGGTATGGGGACCGGAGCCTTTTGGGTCGGGGTAGGGGACCTCACGACACTGTTCAAATGGAACTTGTGTATTATAACGACCACACTCAAAACCTCTTCTAAAACATCTTCTAAAATCATCTTTTAAAATGTCTCTAACTGTTTCTCCGAAATAATTCCATAAAATGTCTAAAACGGTTTCGCCCAAATAATCCCTAAACGTAATTTCTGCATGTTCCTTTTGTTTTTGGTATCCCTGCGCTGTCACATTTGAAATTACTATGAAACCCTTTTCCCGCGTTAATATCTTCATCTCTAAGATCAAAACATTCGCCGGAGTTTCTTGGAGAATTGTTTCCGGGGCGATGTTTATTAATATCTTTGGAGTTCGACCAGAATTGTTTCCAGGGCAAAGTTTATTAATATCTGACAGGTGATGTCAAGGTGAATTGTTTCTGGGTGAAGTTTTTTAATGTCTGACAGATGATGTCATGGTTGATTGATTTGTCAAGAAAGGGGAATTAATTTGTTGTTTCTAAGGGGAATTATTGACATTCGCCCGGGCGTGCACTTGCCCAAAACAACAACAACAACAAATTAATCGACCTTGGAAAAGGGGTCATTGACCCGTTCGTGGATCGATTAAAATTATGTAAAAAAGTTGTAGGTGGCAGCAGTGGTGCCCGTCACGATTCAATAAGGCCTTTCTACTCACCATATTTAAGAAACTCATTTACCACCCTATCTGCAACTGGAGCCTTATTATTTTTTAATCCTTTTAGTACTGTCGCCAATTCTTCCTCACAAAACATTTCTTCCTTCACATCCAAGGCATCACAAACTTTTTCATTTTCCACTATATCTTTTCCTGCAACTCTATCTCGGTTTAGCAAATTCTCAAAATGTTCTACCCATCTGTCTTTAATTCTTTCCTTATTGTTATTTTTGGCCCCGTTCCTATCTTTAACTGGGCTTGATAACCCTCTCTCTCAATTTATTAACATGCCAGTACAATATTTCACTATTATGCCGTCTAGCTGCATCTTCCAGATCCTCGGCAATTTTATCCGTGGCCTCCACTTCACATCTCCTTAGTTCATATTTTAATGCTTTCTCCACTTTCTTCATATTCCTTTCGTTTTCTAATGATCTTTCACTCCGATAATTCTTGTACAAGTCTTTTCTCCTTTCTATTAAACATGAAGCCTTTTCACTAATATTCTTAGCTGCAGTCCTAGCTTTCTTCCCTAAGACACCTTCAGCAACTTCACAAATTATTTTTCTAAAATTATTCCAACCGTCTTCAACATTATCGAATTTTAAACTCTCAATTTTAGTATTCAACTGTTCCTGGAAAGTTTCTCTCAAATTCTCATCCTCGAGTCTACCAACATCATGACTCCTAAATTTTTGGGGAAAATCAACTTTTGGGGCGATATTCTGATGGTTTTGAATTGTGGGGAATAAGAAATTGATAGTTTCACAATTGAAAAAAAAACTAAAGAATAAATTACCATTTTTAAATATATGGATTCGTCTAAATAGTTTTTTTGGTTTATAGTAAACCGACAAGCAATAGCCGTTACTTATGTTTTAGACAAATCATCCTATTCAAGTTGATAACATAACATACAATTAAAACCAACATCACCAAAATACATAAGTAATGAACTCATTTTCATTAAAGATATTTTATTTGAAAATGCATATCCTGAAAGGATGATCTTTCGAACTATAAAAACGAAAAAAAATTGAATGAAGAAGATAGATAAAATAAAAAAAATAATTGCACAACTTAAAGGAACAGTAATATGAATTAAAGGAACGTAATAGATAGATAGATAGATAGATATTTATTGCAATAAAAGCCGCTTTGGGCCATGGCAAAAAAAACGGAAAATCACACAAAATAATAGCACATGATTATAACACTCATAGCAAAGTATAGTAGCCTACATAACAATAACAACGCAAAATTACAAAACAAAACAAAAACACAATAAAGCACACAATACCATTAAACTAACATACATAGATAGATGTATGTTACATCTATCAAGGGCCATGACTACAAAAATAACAAACAAGAAAACAACTTACACACATACAACAATAATTTCAACACTCACCCCACCCCTTTACAAAAATCTATCTCTATGTGACATACCCAATTTTATATATTTTGCTATCATTTCTATTGTCCCATAATTTTTGATCCCATTACTGAAACCAACCACTCACTTGTCCCCACATTATCAAAAAATAATTCTTTCCTTAAATCCTGTAATTCGGGACAAAGGGCTATGAAGTGAAGCAGATCCTCACCATTTTCTCCACACATAGGGCATGAGTAAGGACCGTCCCTTACCCTTATCCTCCCTAAATATTTCCTTCTTTCTCCAAGTGCTAGGAAATTACCCCTCCCTGATATATACCACTTAATTTCTTCACTTTTTAAACCCGCTTTAAAATAAATATCATATTCCCAGACCTCCTTCCATTGCTGGTAAACGCCGAGGGACACCGAGGCTGCGACTTCACACTGCCATTTCTGAATCTCCTGATCTTCAAGCACACCCTTTACTAATTTTGCTACATTTCCTACTTCCAGTCCTATCCCCTTCCCTTCATTCCAAACACCTGATAACCCACAACTATTTAAGATTGATTTCACCTGGGAAGCCCATGAAAGTTTCCTTCTATCCTGCAACATCTCCAGATAAGCTGCATTTACTAACCTATTATTCTGTAAACCAATCACCTTTTCCCAGTATCCTATCATTCTAACCAATCTTTTTACCCTCAATGAAAATAATCCTAGATCACCCTTTAACACCCGATTATTAAATTTCCCGCTTAGCCCTAAAAGTCTCCTGAAATGTCCTAAACAAATTCTCTCTATTTTTTCCCCTTTTTCAAACCCCCAAACTTGCCCACCGTAACTCAATGCTGGGCCTACCTTCGTCTCAAAAATTCCCTTCTGTAGCTTAATATCTGCCGGTCCTAGATGCCTAAGGGGACTCTTCAATAAGCCCATGAAGCCTTCTGACCCTTCCAATTCGCTATTTGCACCTGAACACTCCATCTCCCTGAACTTGTGAACTTACATCCCAAATAAATAAAATCCTTAACTTCTTTCATCTCTTTCCCTTTAAAATAAAACTTATTCTTTTCCCTTTCTTCTTTTCCAAAAATTAATATAACTGATTTATCAATATTTGAAACTAAGTTTTTACTCCCCAGATAACTATCCAAAATCTCTAACATCTTTTGCAAATCCGGAGCCGATTTCGCAAGCAATACTATGTCATCTGCAAATAATAAACAAAACAGCTCCAGCAACATTAATTTTAACATAGGGACATTTCTATTTCTAAAATACTCCTCAATATCATTAATAAAAAGAGAAAACAAACGCGGTGATAGAGTGCATCCCTGTTTGAGGCCTACATTACTTAAAACTGGCCTAGAATAAGAAATACCTACCTTCACTACTACTTTAACCAACTCATAAATTTTCATTATAACTTCTACTAACCTAATTGGCAATCCTAATTTCACCAACACCCCTTTCAACATAATCCTTGAAACTTCATCAAATGCTCCCAAAATGTCCAAAAACGCCGTATATAGCCTATTTTTCTCAATTGTACTATAGTGTACTATATTTTTCCTCAATTTTACTATAGTATATTTTGATTAATTGTACTATAGTTTTCCCTAACCCTGCCTGACATTCAATTAATGAACCTTTATAATGCATTTAACCATTTGCATTATAGAACTTCCTAAACTTATCCCCCTGTAGTTCTTTTGCAGGTTTCTTTCTCCTTTCTTAAATAATGGGATAATAATCGATATCTGCCAATTTTGCAGCCATAGAGGTGTACTTAGAATTGCCGAGAATATCAATGCAAGCACTGGCAGTATCCATGCTCTTGACCATTTCAACAGCTTAGTTGGTACTCCGTCGATGCCCGGTGCTAAGTTCCCTCTCATGCTTTTCAAGACGTGCCATATTTCCTCCTGTCCAACCGGCTCCAGTAGTTTAGCGTCCTCTGAATCCAACTCAAAATCGGCTGTCTCTTCTAAGCTATTCATCTCCTCATCAGCTCTCTCTTCGTCCTCTTCGGTGTATATCTCTATGTATTTTTGTTCTAAGTATTTTGGCCACGTATCGGCGTGAGGGACTGAATCAGTCCCTCACGCTTCTAATTCATGATTTCCTAATTAACTTCCAGAACTCCGTTGCATCATTCACGCTAAATTTCTCCCATATTTTTTGGCTCTCTTCCTCTTCAAAACGTCTCTTCTTCAACTTAAGTAACCTTTTATATCCCCTTCGCTCGTCCCTAAAAACCTGCAAATTATTTTCCAGATCAACTGTACTACTAGCCTTAAGCAATCTAAAAGCTACTAAAACCTCCTTCTTCTTTTCCTCACATTCCTTATAAAAAAAAAACTCATCAAACCAGTACTTCTACCATTTCTTCTCCTATGTGCCACCTTAGTTCCTATTTCTTATACAAAACCCCCGACAAAAAATCAAACAGAACCTGCTATATCCCCTTCCCTTGCCATATCCTCACTCTTCTGAATAAATGAATCCAGCCCTCTATCTTCAACTAGTACCTTTTTCAACTTCTCCTCACTATCATTATCAAACCTTAAACCTTCCCTCCATTCAAGCTCATTACCCATCTTTCCCTTAACCCCAAACTTCTTTTTCCGGCTTTCAGCCCATTCTCCTCCTTCTAATTCAACCCTAATAGGCAATTGATCTAACACAGCCAGCGCCATCACCTCCAAATCCACACAAAAGAAAGAAGCCCCAGACTAACAACCCCATAATCTCTAACACTTGGAGATCTACCCGAAAACATGTAAAATCCCCCACTCCTTTATACTTCCCTGTCCTCCCATTCAAAATAACCAAAATCTGTTTAACACAAAAATCCAATAATTTTTACCCCAATTATTCTTTCTCCGATGACCGTCCTTACTCGTCCTCCTCATAACCGACGGCTCAATCATATAAACTCCATTCATTTTTCTAGTTCGAGATCCACCTCCTCCTCACGGGCTCCTTTGTCCTCGCCTGTATATCCGTTAAAATCCCCTAAAAAAATAAAATAATCGGACGGAAACTGTTCTGAAAAACAATCCATATCATTTTCTGATATCTCCCAGGTATCTTCATCACTAAAAGTGCTAGTTTCCGGTGGTAAATACACTGAACAAAAGATAAACGAGTTACTACCTAAAGATAGTTGCACCCATACTAGATTGCATGAAACACTTTTCAACCGAGATACATTTTGCCATCTATTCGTTATCAATAATGCCAGTCCTCCATAAGTTCTACCATTCTGCGATCGCTTAAGAAAGAAAAACCTTCCAAAATATTGATCCAAAATAAGAAAAACCTTCTATTCTCTCCTGTTTTTCCAGCCACGTTTTCATCGAACCCAACTGGCTAAATAGCTATGTTTCTCCACTAATGATACAACTGAAAAATCACGACATTTAAGAAGATACTCTACTTTAAAATACGAAAAACCCTGAACATTCAGATGCGCTAAATGACACTCGTAATTTGCGCCATGGCCCTGCTTATCCTATCCACTATCTGAGCCAATGGGTTGTGACGGGTTAAATAGCCGCCTAGGCTCCATGTTTTAAGGGTCGTCAGCTCTAACCGACTTGCTCTTCTGTCTTAGGTGGTCATCTTGGCTAATAATTTGTTAGCTGTTACGTTGGGAGCCCCCACAGGCCCGACAAAAGCTGATGTGGAGCCTTTTTTAATAACCGGAGTTTCACTGTTCACCCCATTTATTTCCTTATCACTACTAAGCTCCTCCACTACAATAAAGAAAGATTGAATTGAGGATGAAGATCCTGAACGTGATCTTGAATTGCAAGGTTCTTCCAGGTTTAAACCGATTATTCTCAGAAACCAAACTCTTTACTAAACTTTTTTGTGGCACTGATAAAGACCCAGGTTTACGGTGAAACTTTTGTCCAAAATTTTCCTTAAAATGGGTCATGGTACTTGCTGATGACTCTATATTAGGGGCATTCGTACCTCGACTACAGACTGCTTATCAAAGCTATACGTAAAACACTGTTGACCAATATATAACTTCGTCCCTCTTAGTCTTGCTTCTCTATTTTCTCCTCTAGCCCGTTCAAGAAAAGGCTTTAGGCGGTTACGGATAGACAGTTCACGCTCTGTATAATCGGGACTAACACCAAGACCCGCCCTTTTCAGATGCGCACTTGAACGCAATATAGTATCACGAATGTAACAGCTTGTAAACTTAACCAACATCGGTCGCGTGCCTTTTTTAGCGTTTAGCCAAAATTGTCTAATGTCCATCATTTTCAGCCCTAAATTTGGCACATGTAAGTTGAGTGCTCTCATTACATCTTCTCGTAACGAAGAACCTTTGTTTGTAGGATCGAAATTATACAGGACCAAATTACACTTTTTAGACTCATTTTCTAGTCTTTGCAATTTTACATTAGTAGCCGACATTTCAGCTTGCAAACTTAGGTAATCTTTCTTCAATTGTGACGTATCCTCCAAGAACTTCTCTATTGTCGAATCAATTCGCGACGAAATAGCAGATAGTTCGTTTCTAAGTTCTTGAACCTGCGACGAAACTATTTCTTTTCCCTTCAATTTTCGATTAATTTCTTGTAGAGTTTCAGATAAATTAACAGAAGTCATAATTAATCCGGAAATATGGCTATAATAATTAGAAAGATTACTTATCTTTCTGTAAGGGCCGCGCCTCACAAATGCATCCGAGTGACTATTCCAGTGACTGTAATTATTCTCACAAAATTTCCACTTAACATAGCAAGTCTTATAAAGTAAGATTTCAACTTAACATGACAATTCTTGTCAATGGGAACGGGTTTTTCAAGTTATTTCACTGCCTGTGTATTTTAGATGTTAGCGGAATGAATGCTGATGAAAACGATATAGCTGATATAGCAACCCATTCTTAGGAAAACCTGCTAGTTGATATTGTATATAGCAATTTCCGTGGTCTTGCTGACCCCTATTATACTCCGCTTTTTTTTTTTAACTGTTGTATTGTATTTTATCAGTTAATTAATTCAATTTTTCTTGGAATATTTTTGTTTACTTCTTCAGGGATTTCCTTGTGTTTTGTTTTTACTTGTTTGTTCCCTTTGGCTATGACTTTTTGGATTTAAAAATATCCAGTTTGTGTATGTCTGGCTGAGTAAAACATCACTATATTGTCACCAAGATTTATTCGGAAGGAGGGGGGTGTCTGCTCATTAAATGAATGTTCCAATTGGGCAACGTTCTTTAAAGTGATTATAAATTCTTGTGAACTTTAGAGAAATAAATAAAATTCATAAAGTAAAGAAACGAGAAATATTGGTTGTTCCATACAGTCAGGTTTAAAAGGACCTAAAGCTTAATTTTTTAATATATGAACTTTGGAGAGAAATTTTGTTCTGTTTTGATTTCTTGACAACAAAAGGATAAGTGAAGAAATATCCTGGTGTTTTGATGAAATTGCGACGCATTATTCCAGTTTATACTTACTCCAAAATGAGCTGAACATTTTAGTTTTTGATCAGCTTAAAACACTGTTTTGTTGAATGGGCCAGGGGGAATTGTGGCTCTGACTGGTTAAATCCCATGCTCTAGGCCAAATAGACCTAACTTGTAAAAAAGAAGCTCCTTGTTCTTGTTTGGGATATTTGTATATAAGGAGAAAATGATCAATCAAATCTTTTAAGAGGCCACTTGTATTATTTTGGACTATTTAATTTTTTTTTTTTTTTTTTTTTTTTTAGACCAGGGCACTTCGTATAGAAGGAGTTGCTGTGGAAACTTCGAATTAAGGCTCATTTGAAGGGGCTTATAAGGTTTGTATGGAATGGTGGTTTGAAAGTGTGGTTGTTTGGTTTGGCGGGGGGGAGGGGAAGGGGGTCAATGGTGTGAAATTTGAACTAAATCAAAAGACACTATGTGCAAGCACATTGTAAAAAGATACATTTCAGGATTCGATTTTGGCAGTGAGTTGTTACTTTAAGAGAATGCTTAAAGGGGAAGATCATTTGACCAGAGGCAATATGTGTTCGCTACTACTGATATTACTACAACTGATATTACTTGTCTGACTACTATTACAACTGTGACTAAGGATATGAAGATGAAATTTTGAGGGGAGAAGGTGGACTGAATCACAACAAGCTGTCTGTATGCATACTGTTAAAAGGGCGTATAAGTATTATCTTCGGAACAGCTTGGTGTGTAAAGTTGAAGCTTGCAGGGCTTGTTGTGGGAGATGTTGAACGGACCAAAGACAATATTTGCATCCTATTGCTACTTCATACTGCTGTTAGTATTATTACTACTACTGCCACTGAATCTAAGGTTAATGCTATTATTTCTACTGCGACTATTATTACTGTTTGTACTACTGCTACTAAAGCTAAAAGTATTAAAGCGAAAAAACTTGCGGAATATTTGAAACTGTATTGTGATAAATCGGTTGACAAGAGGACGTATCAGCAATGCTAAATGAACAGTTGATGGAATTTAGTCTAAACTTTTTTAGTTTTTTGAAGAGGATATTGAAGAAAACATTGGTGCTATGCGTATAATGCTACTGATTATATTTCAGTACAGATATGGGGACCCAAATATGATGAGAGTAGATATAGTACATTTGGTTTTTGTATAAAATTTTCTTGTTTTTTTTTTTTTCTTCTACCTTCTATCTTTTCTTAGTCATATTCTTTTGGTCTATTGGTTTGTTTGCTGTTTTTTCATTTTCATCTGCACTAAGACGCCTTTCTTCCTTCTTCTTCTTCTATTTAACAGCAGGCGGGCTTTTCAGTAAAACTATTTAGCCCTTTTCCTTTTGCTTCACTCTGTGGGTACAGAGCTACTGGCTTGACTGCCTCATATTTATTAGATATATTCAGATATCTTTCAGCAGATCTTTCGACTCTAGGAGTTCAAATATAAGATGATAGATGTCGATTTCTATGCTCTGTGTGCAGGTATGATACAACGCCTTGTTTGATACAACGTCTTTTTCTTCTTCTTCTTCAAGAAGAAGAACGTCTTTTTCAAATGGCTTAGGCCGGTTTCTGCTAGTTTTCCTTTGTTTGTTTACCATTAAACTTCTAGAGGGATAATCCGAATATAATGTTCGAAAAATAAATGAACATGTTTGGACGACCATAGATTCATAAAAGTTATTTCACATTAGCAACCGCCAATAAGTTGCTTCCGCGAAAGACTCAGAAACACGGTGTGTCGGACCTACTAGAGAGATCTACGCTTTCTACACACCCCGGTTCAACCATATTAGGAGGACATCACTGGAGCGAGAAGCCTGAGGGATGACCGATGGCTTCTCCTTGATGGTCTTGGAAACTTTGAGAGATACAGGTGGTACTAAGGTGTAGTCACAAGATAAGGATTAAGAGCATCAGCATGTCCTAACCAATGATTTCTCAGCACCCGACGAAAGACGGGTCATTTACCTTCATAAGGCAGAATCTAATTGCAGATCATTAGCAATAAAAAAGTATGAGCAGATATTAACAACGGGTGGTGTCAAAATCTGTTAAAAGTAATATTTATAATAATTTGCACTTACAACCGACACATGATCAATAACTTTGCACCTGAAGTCCCAACTGCACGAATTTTGCTAGGCCGTTTCACCAGATTTGACAAAGTCCATATCCACATTAAAACTAATAGTTTTATTATTGTAGAATAACACTTAAAAAAAGTGAATTGTATCAAGTTGCAAACGAACGGGATTGCCAAGGCGTAAAATAAGAGTTCAAGCCACTGCAATACTACAAAACCGTGAACCAAATCTTGAGGGATATCGAAGAAATGTGCTTCTCCATTATCAGTCTGAACTATAATTGGTAATATATCTTGTCTCGTCCCTTTTCCATCCCAGTCAAGCCTTAGAGTAGCTTAAAAATCTAAAAATAGTAAAGAATAGAAAATTATAAAAAAAAAAACAAATGTGACAAAGCATTCGCTTTATCCAGAAAAATTCGTGAAAATAGATAAATTTATAGTGAGGAAAATTCAGATTGCTAAAAAAGTGAATTGTATCAAGTTGCAAACGAACAGGATTGGCAAGGCGTTTTTTTTAAACAATAGTTCAAGACATAGCGTTACTAAGAAACCGTTTTTCTACTCCACTTTTGCCGCAATTTTTTTTTTAAATTAAAAAAAATATGCTGAAGACAATTGAAGGAAAATAAAATGTAAACCGTGGAATAGCCATACCCAAGAGAAAGGTATCTGGTTCAAATTGTGTTAATTGGTGGCATTATCGTATGCTTTGACTACCGCAGGCTGAAGCAACCATAAAAATGTAGTTGGTTGGAAAACTAGTCGAAAAATTTCACGGAGAATTATAGAGGAATCTCGAAAAAAATAAGATCTTGCATTTTGCACAAAACCTTTAAGCAATTAATTTTTCATGAAAGTCGTTAGGCTATGGATGTGAATTTTTCTCTGACTTGGCGTGGATTGTAACCATTCGATCTAACTCTTTTTCAATGTCCAGATCCCATTTAATCTTTTCTACAATATTCTCCCCTCCCTTTTCAGAGCTTTTTAGAGGTTGGAGTTACAATATCTTTATCTCACCCAAGTTAGGTGTTCTTTCCCTTTGGAAACAGGAGAAATAATTCATTTTATTCCACTCTACTTTTGTTGTATAATCGCCAGTTTGAACAATCTAACTACGAGAGCATTGGAGAAGACTAAATAAAATTTAGTGTTAGTAGTATCCCCTTACTGCTTTCTACAAGACCAATACCCCGGGTTTCTACGGGACCCATGAATTCCCATGGGATCCTGCTTTAAAGGTATCCCTATACAAATGGCCAGCTGGTCTTACGTCACAAGACACACCCCTGTTTTAAATGGTTAGCTGTAATATGGATAATGCAATCTTGTTTCAGTATCAGAAAAGAGTTCAGTGTGTCAACATCAAAGATATTGCAATGGAAGTGTTTGCATTATTAAATATTAAAAGTGCTAGCAACGGTGAAATGAAACCTAGAGTACCTAAAGTAGCATTAGAAATTATAAAGGGTTTCAGACTAACCCTAGAATGGGACAAGGTGTATGCAGAATATGTTATATCATAAAGTAAATTCAAGTTAGAAGAACAATTATGCTTTGCAGCAAAATTGATGCATATTGAATGCATATGCAGAGATTACAAGACGGATTAAATGCGTTAGCAAATTATATTGAAGAGGACAATCTGAACCTAAAAAATCTTACGGAATCTAGTAAAATTGGAAAAGCGTTTGATTTTAGATGATGAAATTCTAAGTTATCTCTTCAAAGAAAATATTATCTCAAGGAATGCTTAACGACATAATGGGAACTGATTCCCAATCTTTGGACTATTGCGTGAATAGAACAATTATGCGTTGCAGCAGAATTGATGCATATTGAATGCATATGCAGAGATTACAAGACGGATTAAATAAGTTAGCAAATTATATTGAAGAGTACAATCTGAACCTTAAAATCTTGCGGAATCTAGTAAAATTGGAAAAGCGCGTTTGATTTTAGATGATGAAATTCTAGGTTATCTCTTCAAAGAAAAATATTTTCTCAAGGAATGCTTAACGATATAATGGGAAACTGATTCCCCATCTTTGGACTATTGCGTGAAACTTTTACATTGTGGTCCAGCTGTATTTATTCAATTTTTATATATATATATTAATTGAGACAAAACAAAATGATATAGTGATTTTGCTTTTAACCGCTACTTAAATGGCCATTTTGTAAGACAACAATAAATCGAGCAAGTTTTGTGACGTTTATCTTCCTAGAAGACATTCATTTTATTGATCGTGAGTAAGTTTCGTTTTGCAAGTGAGACAGTCAACATCGAAATAATTTACACATGTCAATTATACTTGTATACACTGGGCAGCTGGTCATGCTTTGAGAATTGTACCTTTGCTGATGATTATAATAAGAAGTGTAGATTATGCAATACATGTAAATTGCATTGAGGACATGTTGTACAAATTAAAGACAATTACTGCCTTGAAGAGATTTGTGACTCATACTAGAGGTTTTCTATGCTCCAATTCTCAGTATGATAAATGTGATCACATTGCAATGTGATCATGATTGCAAAAAACTCTAAACGTCATCTCAGTTTATTTTTAAGAGACTTGTATCGTCGTGGTTTTGAATTGTTTTGGGAAGAAGGGCCTGGTCTATGCTTCAATTGCTGGAATAATAAAAGTGTCTGGTTTTTACCTCATCGTTGTGAAGAAACTGGCTACTAGTGGTTATAAACCTACAGTCTTTTATTTAGCTGTTATAGAAAAGAATTCATCATATGAGAATTTTGTGTGTGACATAACTTCAAATAAGCAAATTGAAGCACGTGAATTTTATAATATGAATCAGAAAAAATATTATTGACTTTACAAAGAGATTTAATAAGAATGAAGTTAAAATATATTGTAGAAAATGTGACCCAACTTTGCGTGCCAAGATAATACAAGTTAAATCCTGCTACCACTTAAAAACAAGCTGCGACCACTTATAATTTCTGATGATTACCCATACGTAGAAGAATGAATCTAAAAGGACACAGTATTTTTGTACATACAAATTTTATTAATAAAACAAATTTACCTACATGTTTTAAAGCATTTCACTCTTAGGCACCGAAATTTTATATTGTATAGGTAGGAAAGAGTATTTTCAACTAGAAAGTCGTTCAATCGAGGATATGTCACCATAAATGTTGAGGAACTTCACTGTGAGTGTGTCCGCGACATCGAAAAACAAAATATAATATTTGCATGAAAACCACAAGCTTTTGGTAGATACATTTTGTACCCTCTTTCGATTTTGAATAATAAAATTTTTTCACTTTTGCGCAAGAAAGGGTTTAATGTGAGGCGTTTGAACGTATACGGTAGGCAAGAGGTAAAAAATTCAATATTCTTTCTTGTTTGAAAGATGCAAAGCTAATGCCCAGTCTTTACAGTTGATGGGCTACTGTTAACAACGATAAGGTAAATTGTTAACACCTTGAATATGCAAGAGGAAATCCGAAATTTTGCAAAGGATTTATGTTTTGAACATGTAATATCCATTTTGAATACATTGATTATTTGATTCTTGTTTATGGTGCCAAGTCTAATAGAAACACTGCCATCAAGGGTAATTTCCCAATAGGTTTAAAATATATTTAGCGGGATTAATGCAATACTCTCGGTCAGTGGTTGAGCAATGGTACTCCAAACAGACAGTACCCGTTTGACAATAGTTGCATGTCTTGATTACCGGACAAATCCAAGATGAATACGATGAGTTTTCACAAACATTTCTTTGGCTTACCATTTTTCGAATATTGCAAACTGGATCTAGGGATTGCATTGTCAATTCATATAAGGTCCTGTAGAATTTATCGAAAAGGATAAATTGTAGGGTGGAATTCCATTTTACTTTACATACAAGAGATGAGAGTCCAAACAATTCAAATTTTATGTGGAGAATCAACCAGGATCCAACGGCCTCCGTCAGCTCTTTTCACAAAAGCCAAAACAAGTTTTAAAAGAATTTCACCAGTAAATGATGATTAAGTGTAAGTATACCTGTTTGCAATATTTTGTTATTTGTGATAGTATGAGGAAACGAGCACATGATTTATTTCCATAGGATTTTCAATTGCCAAGGCAACAGGTGCGAAAACGGTGCGAGCTGTAGCTTTATATATATCTTAACATAGGGAGGTAGCCATTGAGGTATATTATATATCTCATATTTTATTTACCCAAAAGTGTAAATCGTGTAGTTGTTGGATCTCTAAGTATATTGTCAGTGTCCGTTTTATATTCATATCCAATAGCCATTACTATCAATTTATTATGATATTGGAGTCATCAATATGCCAAAGTATATAAATTGCAGTAATTTGAAAGAGCTCACCAATGTTCCATTTATGTAGACCACCGATTTGTCTAAATAAATTGTGTAGTACACAATATTTTATTAGGATAATGGGCACTTGGTTGATTCATTATTAGATTTTTTACAATGAACGCAAATCTATAAATGTTTGTTAAATCCTTGAATAATCTTCACCTGGAATACATTTTTCAAAATGGACAGTTTAAGAGAAATGGCTGCTGTGGGTAGAATTTTTAATAGTAACCATGCTTTACACTCACATCAATATTTTCTGCATTGAAAAAGATATAGAGGTGAGTTGACTTGAAGGAATAGATTCTTTATGTGGTTTGATAAGTCATTTGTGCCTAAACAATTTTATTTTCTTTTGCTTGTTCGATGCTTTACGCTTCCATGAGTTGGAACTGATGATGATAAGGTTTTTCTCACCCTTTTTAAACATCCACTTTGTCATGATTTCAATCACTCAGCGAGGGATCGGGTGCCGCACCTATGAAACACATTCTTGAAAATCCCTACCCAGCAAGCCCCAATCATGTGTAGTTCTCCACGGCAACCGATGCAATAGGTAGTTGCAGGGCGAAAAATCTTAAAACCAATTTGCTGAGACCTTAACCGGATATTGACGAACGACCCCTTTAATAGTCCATTCCATATTGTCGTGGTTCCAAGATATAACCAATCAATATCAAGATATACAAAATGAGTTCTTTTAGCCATCTCACTGAGTAGGTCAAAATAGGCAGATAATCACGGCCAAACCTTTTGTTATAGCTATCGCCAAATTCACTTCTTAATGTTAAACTGACAGAGCTCCAAATATGAAGTGGTTGAGCTGGAATGTATTGAAGATGCTTTATATTGTAGTGGTATATATATACGATATTTATATATCTTTATATATATGCACAAAGAAATATATCAGATGAGAAGGCGGGTATATATGCATAGATATACTGCTTGCCAGTGATATATTTTTTATTTAATAATGATCTTTAAAACCGAAAACCTATAGAATGAATAGATCGAATTTTATTTTAAAAAATTACTATATATTTGAATATACTTCAAAAAAAAGCACTATATATATCTCAAGCACTATACATATATATATATATATATATATATATATATATATATAATATATATATATATATATATATATATATATATATATATATATAATATATATATATATATATATATATATATATATATATATATATATATATATATATATATATATATATATATATATATATATATACTATATATATATATATATATATATATATATATATATATATATATATATATATATATTATATATATATATATATATATATATATATATATATATATATATATATATATATATATATATATATATATATATATATATATATATATATATATATATATATATATATATATATATATATACATATATATATATATATATATATATATATATATATATATATATATATATATATATATATATATATATATATATATATATATATATATATATATATATATAATATATATATATATATATATATATATATATATATATAAACATGTAATGTTAATGACTTTCAACATGTAATGTTTTTGTTAATGACTCGACATAAATCATTCATATTGCTGTATTCCCCATAGGGAGTAATTGCATAGGGATAATCATCAGAGTCAAAATTTGCCACTGAACCCTCGTTGGAAAAGTGAAAAGGTCTTACTTTTGTATCTTATTCACGATCCTTTCTTAGGATATCATGTGTATTTCTAAGAATACAATCAACAAGAACAACTTTGTACCTCCCCTCGAATTTAATGGTGGAGGAGAGTTTTGTCCAAAAATTAATTGTTTTATTCAAATCATTATAGAGGGGGTCAGAAACTGCGGACATGAATTTCACACAAAAATCATTAGAGATTATGAACTTCTTCAGTGGCAATCCAGGAATATAAAAATCAGTTTGGTATCCTAGCCAGTAAACAAGCTACTGCCACTTTCCCTTGTGAGTTCGAGTATTTAATACCGCTTCTAATTGATACATTCCAATATTTCCAACTTTTTGTTTCCAACTTATTTCCAACGTTACGGGTTTAGTGTCTAAGATCTTTGACACTTTAAAAAGTTCAGTGGACCATAAGTAATTCTCTTTTTCAAAAAATATTTCTTGTTCAATTGATTCGAACAGTATCACCAGCATTACATTTTTTTCCCAGCCTTTTCATTAGAATATTATCTCAAAAAGTAGGCTGTACGAAAACTGTGGTTCAATCCCGCTTTCTTGATCTACAATGAGATAAAATTTGAGATGGCCTGGGCACGTTTTGTGGATGAAAGGATGAAAGATTGCCGAAGATTTTCTATTTCGGCAAACCGTCTAAGGCTAAACAGAAAGCACTTTGTCTGGGGTTGGGGTGGGAGGATGTCACAAGTAAAGATTTAAAGGAAATGGGAACTTCCTGGGAGGGTGTAAAGAGGGAGGCTTTGAATAGATTGGGATGGAAGAGGAGCGTGCGTAGCAGTGTTGGTCTCAGGAGGCTTGATTGTGCGGTGAGTTGTTAGTAGTAGTTGTAGCAGTATCTATGGGAATCATAGTTATTTTTGACCATTCATCTGGGATCAAGTGAAAAGTTCATAAGACGCAGAGGATGCAAAAGCTATTAGAACGTTACTAGAAAGGGTTAAAACGCAGGCTACAGTATAAAATAGACTGGGTAGGAGAATAAAAGAATGGATCTGCGATAAACTCAATAATGATTTGTCTAATAAGGAAGAAAACATTAGCATTATATTATATTTCCTTGTTTTGATGACTGTTGAAGTGTTTTCTTGTGTTCAGAGAAGGGGAGGGGCACTTCTATGGCTCCTCCTTGACAGTTATATCACTCCCAAACTAAGCTTTAACCACATCAAAATTATTTTACACACCAATAATAAAGTTTTTTTTCACCATAATTTCCCTGCTTATGATTATGAGACATAAAAACAAGTTTGCATTCTTACAAATGTCGCTCCCATTCTCATAAAATGATTTTTAAGAAAGATTTTATTAAGCTTTTTTTCAGGTAATAACAAAGAACATTCATTTAAAGACGAAGATTCAATTAAAGGATTCAAGTACTCTAATAATTGTGGAAAAAAAGCTAAGTAGTCATGCTAGATAGTTGCGATATAACCTACGATTTAATATGTGCAGTTCGTGAAGGATAACTCGAAAGAGCAAGGGAGTTAATCAATACCTTTGGGCTGTCTTACTCTAAAGGATGGTCAGATGGATAAATATTAATTTATGATGCTTTGAAGAACAAGCATATATCAATTGCTAAACTACTTTTAAACTGCAGGTGTAAAGTTAACAGTACAAGTTCTTCATATTCAACTTCTGATAAACCTCTTCATTATGCTTTTATTTGTGGAAAATATAGAAATTATTAATATTGTTTTAGATAAAGGCGCTTGGATTGATGCTGAAGGTAAATCTAGTGAAACTTCACTTTTTTCTGTGCCATTAATAATAATTCCATGTGTATTATGAACATACTTCTTGACAAACGGGCCAAATTGAAGCTAAAATTAAATATGGTGTAACTTTACTGCATACTGCAGTAGAACGTAAACAGGAAGAAGTTGATAATTTATTGATAAGCTATAAAGCTGACATAAATGCCCAAGATGAAACTGGGAAAACCCCGCTGCATATTTCAGCTCATATAGGTTGCAAGAAGATTGTAAAACTATTATTAGAAAATGGTGCCAAAGCTGACCTTAGAGACAATGATGGTAGAACTGCGCTCCATATTGCAGCTGAAAATGACAATGAAAAGATTTTGGTGCTATTATTAGAAAATGGTGCCAAAACTGAAATTAAAGATGAGAATGGTAGAGCAGCACTTCATTTAACTTGTTCTATTGCACGTATAGGAGCTCTTGCAGTCCTTTCGGAATTTGGGTCTGACATAAATATTACGTGTTTTCATTGTCGTACACCTCTTGATGAAGCTCTGCGTACTTTTTGTTTCGAGCTTGATGAATTCGGTGAATGTAATAGAGTAGCCACTAAATATTTTGTCTGCCACATGGCTAAAATAAAAGTGGCAAATTTGTATGTAAGTGAAAAAAATTTGCTAATAGTAAATAAAATAAGGAACTGCATTGGTTTTTATGATGATGATGGGAGTGATTTTCAGGGTCAATGTGTGAGAGAACTCTAAAGAATGAAAAATGAGAAGATTTTTCATTGTAATGTTTCATTTTATGACATTTTGACAAAAGGGGAAAACTCGTTGAAAGTGTATATGAGGAATGAAAATGTTGTAAAAGCTTTTAAATCGACAAACTATACAATAGAATTTCCATTGTGTGCTACCATAATAAAAAGTAATTTTAGAAAGGGTATGGAAAGGAAAAAGTTACTTGAACTTGGCCTTGGAAGTTTATATTCTCTTTTTAACAGGATGACTGACTGGCCATATATCTGTGCTGAGAAAATTTTGATCCATCTGAGTAACGAAGACTTAGACAATTTGATAGTTGTTTTTTAAGTCTCATTGCATAAATTAAGGAGGGCTGGTGGAACTGAGTGTCTCTGACATAAACTCTGGTTTTGGAAGTTAAAAGAATATTACAAAAGCTAATCTTATATTTTCTCTCTAAACCAAGCTGTTTTAAGCACCTACAGCTGTAACTTGCATCAAAGGGACAAAATTAACACATTGTTGAATTCATTTGTATCTAGTCTATCCATTCACTGAGCCGGAATTATGACATTGCTTATACCTTTTCTTGTCGAAGGAATTTTTTAAAAAAAATAGAAAAATCGTCTTTTTTTCCACTATTTTCAGCCACTTTTCACTTTTTTTTCAATCTAAAATCATGTACCCCAAATTTTCTAAATGTGATCGGCAGATTGATAGATCTAAATCTCAGCTATTGAAGGATGTAAAAATGTCTTCTTTTGTTCATCTATCAAAACTGTAGGAAAGAACTGAAAGACAACACACTAAATATTGCACAGGGAACATTATCTTAATGGTAAGAAGACAAGCTTTTAGAAGAGCATGCGCGTCAAGGTAAAAGAATAAGAGTAAAACAAGATTGACAATGTTAAATAGACCCACTGGTGCTAATCTTCAAATTGAAAATAAAATTTGTTTGTCAGAGGAGTACCAGAATAGATTAAATAATATAAATAGAATGGTTTGAACTAAAGATAGAAAGCTATTTATAAAAAGAGTAAAGACATGAATTTTAAAGAATGTAATTAAAAGAGTTTGAATAGAAAATATATAATCGTTTATCAAACTAGAAAATAATTTATGAAAGGAGTAAGTGAAATAGACAAATTGTGAGAGCTATTGGTGTTACTATTTAATGGAGTTAAAAGCATCTCTGCGTAATTAAGATTAACATTTTTTTGTTATTGTGCAATGTATACTACATTTGAATGTATTTTTTGCTAATAGAAATAATTAACTCAAATGTCCTATTAAAAGACCCATGCATAAATTCTTTCTCTGGTAAGACTTAGTATTCAGAATGGTGGTTAGATTGTAGGCAGTGGTAAAGCAGTACCTAAATGTTATATTTGTGAAATAAAATCTATTATTTATGTTTGTCATTAGACCTTCCAGGTATTTTAGAATGAAATATAAAGCCGCTAATATAAATACACAATGATATACAACAGTATACTTATAAAAACTGGTATATAAAACTTGATATATTGGTTAAAATAATGCTTTACGATTGGTTGAAAGACAAGCTATTTTCCGAGAGACAAAAGTTCTATTTGGGTCTTTTAGTTTGTCATTGAGTTAACAGTGAAGTCAGGGTATTGTGAGGTGTTTTAAAGTTTATTTTTGAGTGACTGATATATGTATACATATATATATATATATATATATATATATATATATATATATATATATATATATATATATATATATATATATATATATATATATATATATATATATATATATATATATTATATATATATATATTATATATATATATATATATATATATATATATCTATCTATATATATATATATATATATATATATATATATTATATATATATATATATATATATATATATATATATATATATATATATATATATATCTATATATATATATATATCTATATATATATATATATATATATATATATATATATATATATATATATATATATATATATATATATCTATATATATATATATATATATCATATATATATATATATATTATATATATATATATATATATATATATATATATATATATATATATATATATATATATATATATATATATATATATCTATATATATTATCTATACGATATATAGATATATATATATATATAACTAAGTTCAAGTAGATGAAAAAATTTGAGTAGAAGTCATAGACTTTTATTTATACTATTTGTGTTATCTCATAAAAGACGTGTTAAAAGATCTGTTACAAGTTCACCCAAAATTCACAGAAAGTATACTGACTGTGCTTGCCCTTGCGGTTTCGAGTTTGAAGTGTTTAATGCATTGAGCTTATATCATTCTTTTAAATACATCGATATAATCTGCTGAGAAATGTGTTGTAATTGTCAGACTTAGAATAAAAGCACTTTTCAACGCTTTTCATTGCTTCATTATTTAACATCGCCAATTCTGCTAACCTCCTATTTAGCAGTTTTGAATTAAAGCTATTAAGACCTTGTTATTTTACTAACTTTTGGTGTTTTTTATCGTTATTTTTATCTATCTGTTCTTAGTATAATGCGCATTGCTACAAGTTTTCTCATTTCCAAACTTTATACTTGAATTTTAGCATTAAGCAACAAACTGAAACTGCTTGTTCTGTGCTTTAACTCTGTAGGAAGAGAGGGAAAATGCTACTATTAACATTAGTGTTTCAATTATTTATCAAGTTTTAAAAAAGCTATGTTGTTTCAATGGCTTGACTTATAATCAAGGGAATTTTCACAGTAGATATTTTTTTCCATTCTGTTTTGTCATGGAATTCTATATTGTTCACTCATTTACAGAAGGGATTCAACTATTTTTAATATGATTTCTGATACGGTAACTTTGAAATTCATTTATCCTATATACAAGACCTACATAGGAGTTTTGAGATAGTAAGTCGTAAAGATATTTGACCTAATAGCTCTTAGGAAAGAGATCGTTAACGCAGCCAGACTAAAGTGCAATATAAGAAGTTTTTTTTAATGGTTTGACAAGATCTAGAGAAAAATCTTCTTTACTAATTAGATGATTGTATTTAAGTTCTGTTTCTGTCCAGGATTTTTTGTGTTCATCCAATTTTAATAGAGATATCTTTATTTTGCTAAATGTTCTGATGTTGTAACATTAGATCCTCACCTATTTTATAATTAAGGTCTGCAAAGGGAATGTTCATGAAGTAAATAGTATATATATTCAGTCTAGTTATTCTTATGAAAGAGCTGTTCCATATATTATGGTGAAAGAGAAATGCTAAATGTAGATAAAACTGTACTATATGTTACCATTGAGGTCCCATTGTGAATGAGGCAATGTTTGGGATTATAAAACAAACTTCTGTCTTAAAAAGCTGCTAATAGGCCTATAAGATTGATTTAGAAATCATCTTGAAGGTGTTTGGTCAAGGAAGACATCAAAAGAGGTAACTCTATAGTGTTGCCTGCACTGAAAATCCATAAACCTTCCATGTAATTCATTTATTAGTTTTTTTCCCATTGCCAATCCATAGGAAACAGTGGGTCGTAGAAACGTTGGGGTGTACTTAATTAAAAAATTAAAGTTTCAGTGCCCTTTTTAAGATTAAAAGTGGTAGGACGGCATCCACCTTTCTCTGTTGCCCATTTAACTCTCTTTACGTGAAGATTTTTTGAAATTGGTATCAGATGTTTAAAATTGTTGAAAGCTAAAGTAACTATGCTCCCGGGGAATGACATGAAACCGCAGACCCCATGGGGAATGGGATATATGTTTGATCATGGGTCTGCTAAAGGGCAATGGGTATTAAAAAGAAGCTTTCAGGAATAATGAGAGGGACGTTGAACTAAATCAAAGCAAACTATGTGCATATAAGTTGTCAAAAAACCCGGTTCAGTAATATTTTAGGAGCAGATGAGTGCTGCTAAGCTGCTAATAAAGCTGTATTCATATATTTTAGAGAAAATACAATTCAAGTCCATAAAGCTTATAAAAATTTTAGTTGAGTTCATTTTCAGAAGGCCATCAAAAAAAAAAATTAAAGTTTTTTTTCTCAACACCAAAATTACCAGTTGCCGCGATAATGATCTGTGCTCCTGATATGTGACGACAAAGCAGGTTTTGTTTGATAGAATATATGAAAGATAAGCTTAGGAAAGCATGTGTTGTTTAAGCAAGTAACTTTAAAAAGATTTTTCTCTCTATTTGTTATTTTATTATTGAGAATCGACTGAACTTGATATTAAGTTCCATTCACTCGAATTTCATTTGACTCATGCAAACTTATGCTAGTGAATTTCACATACTATTTTTTTCGAAAAGGGTGTGGATGAATCTCTTTTGTGAGGGTTTTGTAAGTGTAAAAGAAAAAATATAGATAAGAGGACAGAATTAGTCCCATGAAAATCTACCACTTTTGAAGAAAATAAAAAAAAAGAAACGATAAATAGTAAACAAAGGGAACATGTTGCAGTGAACGTATGAGAAGGCTATGGATATTACCAATTACAAACCTGAATTTTTCCCGGGAACATTTTCTAATAATCCACAGATATGTTCGGAGCGTTAAAAGGTCTTGCCCAAAGAACCCTGGAATATTACTGGTAGGAGTGGAGAGGGGCTTAGAAACCTAAATTTGAGAAATTTCAGCAATGAGAAGTTCAACAGATTTAAAAGATTAATCATAGTATTTTTTCAAAGCAAGTACTCTGTTATGAAAATGGCACTAATTGCAATCATTGAAAATACATTTATAATCAATATACGAAATAAATACATTACAAAGGAGATTTGTTAAAAATAAATGTAAAAGCAAATATGTATTCAACACAGAAAACCATTCTGTATTCTGTAAATTGTTCTAGCCTGATTCTGGACGTTTGCCTGCATTATTACATAATCGCATTGCAGACATGAAGGGAGAGCACTATATATGGAGCTTAGCAAGTTTCAATTTATCCTGGTCTGACATGAGTTTCTTTGTCGAATGCAATGGGCTATTCAATAGATCATTAATTATTATGCACTATCAAGACCAAACGTTAGTGTGCATCTTTTTAGACCCCCCTCTAAAGAAATTATACACAGTTCCTTTTTCATGGGTAAAGTAGAATGGCCCAGAAACCTATTTATTCGATGTTGTTCTTGGCCAGACTCCTCTACTACATGGTAGAATTTGTTGTTGTTAAGATATTACTGTTGTAAATTGAAGTCAACGGTCTTGGTAATCTGAAGGTTAAACTTCTTAGCTACTGCTGAATATCCTAAGAGTTTTAGCTTAGCCCAGGCACATATGATTCTGGAATCTGTCTATATCTGCACACATTTAAGAGTTGTCCACTTATAACAACCGTTTACATTAGGTGACGCGCTACGTATAGCGGAAGATTGTGATGGCATGGTAAAAACGGAGCCATTGTGGTATAAAGAGAATTGGAGTCGAACAATTGGTGGTACAATGTGAATTGGAGTGGAACAACTGGGGGTACAACAATATTTACATTTGGTGTTGGACAGTGGGGCTCTAGTCTAATCCCCTGAAAAATCTTCCACACTGAACATTACCTTGCCCTTCTTAAAATTCCCCTTGCGGTAAATTTCCACATCTCATGGGAATTATCCCCAGGAATTCCCTTTGAACTACTCCCCTATAGACAATTTTCTTGCCCAGTACACCCCTGCAGATAGTTATTTCCTAGAAAATTTCCCTCACATGCAAAATTGAGCAGCCAGAAAAAGGTATAACAAATAAACCGAATAAAGAGGTGAGCGGTTTTGGAGTATTCAAAATATATAATAGGTAAAGTAGGGAAAGGGTACCAGCCCTGAACTTACATAATTTATGCATGTTTTTATGGTTTTTCTAACTGAGGATGATTTTTCATGGTTTTTCTCACTTTGATGTTTTTTCATGGTTTTTCTCACTGTTTCATGGATGTCAACATAAGTTCAACAACATTGTTGAATGTAGACATTTGGTTATTGGATGATTGTTTGGATGGTTATGTGTGTTGGTCAATTTGTTTGTTGTTTTCTTGGATGTCAACATAAGTTCAACGACAACTTGGATGTAGACATCAGGTTATTGGATGATTGTTTGATGGTTATGAGTGTTGGTCAATTTGTTTGTTGTTTTCTTGGATATCAACATAAGTCCAACAACAATTGCTGGAGGTTTCTTGGATTTCAACAACAATTGCTGGATATTTCTTGGATGTCAACAACAATTGATGGATGTTTCGTGGATGTCAACAACAATTGCTGAATGTAGACATCTGGCTATTGGATGGTTGTTTTGATGGTTATGAGCGTTGATCAATTTGTTTGTTGTTTTCTTTGGATGTAGTCATAAGTTCATCAACAACTTGGATGTAGACATCTGGTTATTGGATGGTTGTTTGATGGTTATGTGTGTTGGTCAATTTGTTTGTTGTTTTCTTTGGATGTCAACATAAGTTCAACAACTTGGATGTAACATCTGGTTATGGATGGTTGTTTAGACATCTTTGGTGCCAACATATTGGATGTAGTTATTGGAAGGTTGTTTGATGATTATATTCACCCTTCATATTTGTGCCATAGTTAGAGTTGAAGTTTAGTTTAGTTATAGTTAAGAGTTTAGAGTTTTAGCTTAGAGTATTAGCTTAGAGTTTTAGTTGGAGTTCTAGTTTAGTATAGTTTTAGTTAAGAGTTTAGAGTTTTAGTTAAGAGTTTAGAGTTTTAGCCTAGAGTCATACCTTAGAGTTTTAGTTAGAGTTGAATTTTAGTTTGTTTTAGTTAAGAGTTTAGAGTTTTAGCCTAGAGTCTTAGCTTAGAGTTGAAGTTTAGTTAAGTTATAGTTTGAGTTTAGAGTTTTAGCTTAGAGTCTCAGCTTAGAGTTGTAGTTAGAGTTGAAGTCTTATTTAGTTTTAGTTAAGAGTAGCTTAGAGTTTTAGCCTAGAGTCTTAGCTTAGAGTTGAAGCTTAGTTTAGTTATAGTTAAGAGTATAGAGTTTTAGCTTAGAGTCTTAACTTAGAGTTTTAGTTAGAGTTCTAGTTTAGTTTAGTTTTTAGTTAAGAGTTTAGAGTTTTAGCCTAGAGTCTTAGTTTAGAGTTTTAGTTAGAGTTAAAGTTTAGTTTAGTTATAGCTAAGAGTTTAGAGTTTTAGCTTAGAGGCTTAGCTTAGAGTTTTAGTTAAAGTTCTAGTTTAGTTTAGTTTTAGTTAAGAGTTTTAGCTTAGAGTATTTGTTAGAGTTATAGTTTAGTTAAGAGTTTTAGTTTAGAGTTTCAGTTTGGTATTAGCTTACAGTTTTAGTTAGAGTTATAGTTTAGTTAGAGTTTTAGTTTACACTTTAGAGTTTTAGTTAGAGTTATAGCTTAGTTTAATTTTTTTTAAGAGTTTTAGTTTAGAGTTATAGTTTAGTTTTAGTTAAGAGTTTTAGTTTAGAGTTTCAGTTTGGTATTAGCTTACAGTTTTAGTTAGAGTTATAGTAGTTAAGAGTTTTAGTTTAGAATTGTAGTTTAGTTTTAGTTAAGAATTTTAGTTTAGAGTTTCAGTTTGGTATTGGCTTACAGTTTTAGTTAGAGTTATAGTTTAGTTAAGAGTTTTAGTTTAGACTTTAGAGTTTTAGTTTAGATTTTTAGTTTAGAGTTTAGAGTGTTAGTTAGAGTTATAGCTTAGTTTAATTTTTGTTAAGAGTTCTAGTTTAGAGTTATAGTTTAGTTTTAGTTAACAGTTTTAGTTTAGAGTTTCAGTTTGGTATTAGCTTACAGTTTTAGTTAGAGTTATAGTTTAGTTAAGAGTTTTAGTTTAGACTTTAGAGTTTTAGTTTAGAGTTTTAGTTTAGAGTTTAGAGTTTTAGTTAGAGTTATAGCTTAGTTAATTTTTGTTAAGAGTTTTAGTTTAGAGTTATAGTTTAGTTTTAGTTAAGAGTTTTAGTTTAGAGTTTCAGTTTGGTATTAGCGTACAGTTTTAGTTAGAGTTATAGTAGTTAAGAGTTTTAGTTTAGAGTTATAGTTTATTTTTAGTTAAGAGTTTTAGTTTAGAGTTTAGAGTTTTAGTTAGAGTTATAGTTTTAGTTTTATTTTTGTTAAGAGTTTTTTAGTTTAGAGTTTTAGTTTAGAGTTTAGAGTTTTAGTTAGAGTTATAGTTTAGTTTAATTTTTGTTAAGAGTTTTAGTTTAGAGTTATAGTTTAGTTTTAGTTAAGAGTTTTAGTTTTAGAGTTTCAGTTTGGTATTAGCTTACAGTTTTAGTTAGAGTTATAGTAGTTAAGAGTTTTAGTTTAGACTTATAGTTTAGTTTCAGTTAAGAGTTTTAGTTTAGAGTTTAGAGTTTTAGTTTAGAGTTAAAGTTTAGTTTTTTTTTGTTAAGAGTTTTAGTTTAGAGTTTTAGTTTAGAGTTTAGAGTTTTAGTTAGAGTTATAGTTTAGTTTAATTTTTGTTAAGAGTTTTAGTTTTAGAGTTATAGTTTAGTTTTTAGTTAAGAGTTTTTGTTTAGAGTTTCAGTTTGGTATTAGCTTACAGTTTTAGTTTAGTCGTTAAGAGTTTTAGTTTAGAGTTATAGTTTACTTTTAGTTAAGAGTTTTAGTTTAGAGTTTTAATTAGAGTTATAGTTTAGTTTAATTATTGTTAAGAGTTTAAGTTTAGAGTTATAGTTTAGTTTTAGTTAAAAGTTTTAGTTTAGAGTTTCAGTTTTGGTATTAGCTTACAGTTTTAGTTAGAGTTATAGTACTTAAGAGTTTTAGTTTAGAGTCTAGAGTTTTACTTTAGAGTCTTAGCTTAGAGTTTTAGTTAGAGTTTAGAGTTTTAGTTTAGAGTCTTAGCTTAGAGTTTTTAGTTCTATTTACAGTTTAGTTTAGTTTTAGTTGAGAATTTAGAGTTTTAGTTTAGAGTCTTAGCTTAGAGTTTTTGTTAGAGTTATAGTTTAGTTTAGTTTTAGTTAAGAGTTTTGTTTAGATCTCTAGTTTAGCTTTAGTAAAGAGTTTTTTGTTTAGTTAAGAGTTTAGAGTTTTAGCTTAGAGTCTTAGCTTAGAGTTTTAGTTAGAGTTTAGTTATAGTTTAGTTTAATTTTAGTTAAGAGTTTTTAGTTTAGACTTTAGAGTTATAGTTTAGAGTTTAGAGTTTTAGTTAGAGTTATAGTTCAGGTTAATTTTTGTTAAGAGTTTAGCTTAGAGTTATAGTTTAGTTTTAGTTAAGAGTTTTTTAGTTTAGAGTTTCAGTTTGGTATTAGCTTACAGTTTTAGTTAGAGTTATAGTAGTTAAGAGCTTTAGTTTTTAGAATTGTAGTTTAGTTTTAGTTAAGAGTTTTAGTTTAGAGTTTCAGTTTGGTATTAGCTTACAGTTTTAGTTAGAGTTATAGTAGTTAAGAGTTTTAGTTTAGAGTTTAGAGTTTTACTTTAGAGTCTTAATTTAGAGTTTTAATTAGAGTTATAGTTTAGTTTAGTTAGTTAAGAGTTTTGTGTTTAGAGTTTAGAGTCTTAGCTTAGAGATTTAGTTTAGTTATACATCCGATATAAATTTTGGGACGGCCTTTTTATTTAAAACAATTTAAAGGTTAGATAACTATACCATAGTTAAATAACTATGGTTCATAATCCTATCGTGTTTTACCCAGTGTAAGTACGGTGGTTGCGTTGCACGAGGGTTCAGTAGCACGAGGGTTCAGTTGCAGGGGGTTCAGTTGCACGGGGATTCAGTTGCACGGGGGTTCGGTTATACGGGGGTTGAGTTGCAGGAGGGTTCAGTTAAAGGAGGTTCAGTTGCATGAGGGTTCAGTTGCATTAGGGTTCAGTAGCACGAGGATTCAGTTGCACGGGGGTTCAGTTGCACGGGGGTTCAGTTGCACGGGGGTTCAGTTGCACGGGGGTTCAGTTGAACGGGGATTCAGTTACACGATGGTTCAGTTACACGGTGGTTCAGTTATACAGGGGTTCAGTTAGAGGTGTTCAGTTGCTTGGGGTTCAGTTACATGGGGGTTCAGTTACACGCACACCAAATCGATGGTGTGAAATATCCTATAGAAATCATTTTGAATTGAATTTTTTTTTCCGCTTTTTTTGTCGATTTGTCACGTAAGTTAAAGGTTATTGAACATATTAAATTCTTGGCAAATGTGCAAAGGCTGCCTACAAATGGAAGTGCATAGAGATACAGACCGCGACTAGGGAGAACGAGTAACTACTTCCTATGGACTCGGCCTGATACTGAATTATGTATTAGGCCCACAACATACTAGTTACCACTTTGTGATCAAAAACGCATCCACTGGGGATGAATCAGATAGCTTTCTAGTCTGAAGTACCTTTCAGTGTCAAATTTTTTCTTATTTACTTAAATAACATGGTAGCAACTTCTTAGTCAAAACCAAGTGGATTTAGAATAGTTAAAATTGCTTGTCAAACAGTTCATGGTAACAAACTGCAAGTAACGAGTATCATTTTGTAACCGAAACTCTAAAAAACAGAATTTTGATATCAATAAATATATTAAAGAATTGTCTTTTGTATTGATTCCAAATATATAAGACTCATTGAGTTAGGTGTTGCCCATCAAAAGCTAAGAGCCTAAGTAAATTTGCTAGATTTTCGAAGAAAATGGGGAAAGACCTGAATTGTCACGGAATGATCATAAAAAGGGCAATATCAGAATCAAAGAATCCTACTGTAGAAGTTTCAAGCTCCTATCTGCAAAAAGTGTGAAATTTCATTTTTTTTTTGCTAGAACAAAGATCACGGATATGTGTTTTATTTGTTTTATGTTTGCTTTATTTTTTTCCAGTTAAGATAGTACCGAACCCGCAGTCTTAGAATATCGGGAGATAGCCATGGGCGTAATTTTCTATGGGGCTAGGAGGGGGATGGGGTAACTGCTTCCTCTAGACCCTAGTCCACTCAGACCCCAGTTTACCCTTCCCCAGCTGAAATTTAGTTTCTGAAAATAATCTTGTCAAAACTAAAATAAACTTGCATAATTCAAGCATTTATTCGATTTTGGAAAAGTGGTTCCAGTTTTGCCCCCCCCCCCCGCCAGGATTTGGGAAAAATTATGCCATGGAGATAGCTTGTTTGAACGTAAAAAAATGTTGATTATATATGAATTGATATGACAATTTTATTTCAAATTATTTGAAGAATCGAAAAAAAAATATGAAGTTTGTTTCAGATTACCCCAGGAAGAAACAAAGAGAAAAGTGTGGAACAAAGAATACAGTCTCATTAGAAGCTGATTTCTAGAGGAGATGTTAATACAGCATTGCCAGAAGGTGAAACAAAAATATGACAGACCATTTGAAAAACCCCAAAAATACACCAGATCCTTTAAAACCAGGACTGTTAATACGGTCAGTTTCCAAATAGCTAAAATTGCCCAAATTTGCGTTTTCACAACAATTTTCAGTGCTACAGTCAACAAATATTTTTTTCGTGTCGCAGAGTCAGTGTCCTTCGATTAGTTTTAGGTCAAAAGAAAACCTCTGAAACATTTGGAAATATGGCTGGCTTAATGTTTGAGTAGCAACTATAACTTGCTGAAGCTTATATTTCACTTCACATAGGACATGTTTGTATTACTAGGCATAACACTAGAAACTAGAATCATAAACATTTTTTCAATTCATTTTCCATTATAATGCTCAATTGTTTTTGAAAAATAATCAAAACAATTTATTGTTTGATCATTCAAACAATTACCCAAACAACCTACGGGACCCACTTTCTACTAGGAGGTGGGTATTTGCAGAATAACATTCCATGGAAGAGGAGATTTCTGGCATGATTTTGAAAACAAAAAGAAATTTATAGTCTTTCTCAAATAAAAGTGCGCTAAGAAAAAATTTTCACCTGAAATCTTCCGCAAGTAAGTTTCCTTAGGGAATTATCAGCTAGAATTAAATTGTTTGGGAGGGAATTTTACTGCTGTAAGGGAAGAGGTGTATTTTAAATGGGAAAAAAATTCCATGGAGGGATTTCCCATCTGAGGTGGAGGAGTTTCCATGGAGGGGGGGGGCACAGTTACCACCATGGGGGGGGCCTTGGGGCACATTTACCTTTTTTGTTTAAACGATAGGAAATTAAATTCAACTAAAGTAAGGAGCAACAACAAAATTTAACTGAACAGAAATTATTACGTACATTAGGGGGATTGCCTCTTCCTCAATAGCTCGCTCTTTATGCTAAAATTATTTCAGAACTTTTAAAAAAGCTTATTATTCTAATTAAATGACCTTTGTGTTTCAGCAAAGAGCAAGCTATTGTCGAGGGGGGCAACCCCTTCATGTACATAATAATTTCTGTTTGGTTTAAGTTTTGATATTGTTCCTTATTTTCAGTTGAAAAAATTTAATTTTTTTTTACTTAATTTATTGAAAGAACCATACAACAATAACCAGGTTCTTCAATGCTAAAATTAAACGTGCATTTTCAAATTGTATTCTGACATGCCAGAATAATATCTCAATAAAATTTGTTTCAATTAGTAACTAGTGAATCATAAATCTTGGATACAGCTGACAAACTATTAATTTTGCTATAAAGCCCTTTTTTCTTTTGTAAACCTAACTACAAACCACAGTTTTTGTAAAGAATCCAAAAAACAAAATAAGCTAACTCGAGGAGACACCGACCGCCAAAAATCACGAAAATTACCTGTCAGGCGCGTCGTAAAAGGGTGCCTATCGTTGGAAAAACGTGCCACGTAATCTAGGGATTATGTCATACGCGGGAAAGGTTTAGAATTGGGCCTCTTCAGGAGGAGACATGCTAGAACAGAAAGAGACACTTTTAGATTGCAAATTTAACCCCTATTTTCATGGTTTGGCTTGCGTTTTGATGCTTCATCCCCAGCCCCCCTCCAATAGTCTCATTTACCCTTAGGCTACGTAGAGAGAAGTAAAGTGATAATTGATGAAAACTAATTCAAAAACAAATAAAAATAGGGAAAAACAAGGAAATACGATTCACCGATGCTTGCTGCACATTATAAAGTAAAAATTATATATTTTTTTGGTTATTTTCTTTGTACAGTATAGAACTATATGAAACCATTAGAAAGGGGGTTCTGGATGAATTGTCAAAAAACGTAAACCAAACCATGGAACTATCAAAACTCCCACCTGTCACTATCAAAATACGCCAGTTTGGCAGGGAAAATACGCTTATATGGTAGTAGTGCGCTAATAATCCACAAGAAAAGAATCAACTGAGACAAAGAGCAACAGCCGGGAGCTTATCCTCGAAATTTCAGCTCATCCATCACCTCCTTCCTGTTTTCAAAAAAACCAAATATAGGGCCACTTAAAATTCATCATTTCTTTTTTTCTTAGCCACGCCTCCTACAGGCCACAGTTCGGCAAACGGATCCGGTTGAATGAGGAATCATTCGAAGCAGCAATTCGGACCATCGTTAGGGCCTTTTGATATTTTCAGACCGAAAAAATTATCCCCCGAATTACATTTACGAAAAACCTTCGTTTTTTTCAAATAATAGAGAATATAAAACAGGTTAGACATGCTTTGCTTGAAATATATCATGGCAGCGTCAATTTTCATAAACTAAGCATGTCTAACCTGGCTTTAATGTGTATTATTTGAAAAAAAAAAAACTACGTTTTCTAAAGGAGTTAAAAGAGGCCTGAGTTACAAGGTCAAAAACCTTTAAAACGTACAGGGATTAGGAGGCACAGTTGGGGGGGCTTGTTAAAGAGGCTGAGGTTCTTCAAGTTCGAACCTTAAAACGAACAGGGATTAGGAGGCACCCTGTACGACGCGATTTGAGTATTCAGGAATTTAAAAGCCTTAACACAAGACTGTTCAAGAAGCGGGGGGTTTTGGGGGGCAGGCAGCCCCCCAAACTTTAACTGCCTGACACGATTCAGCTAACAGTTAGTCAAGCAATAATAAGTAATAAACTGTTACAAAAAACGTGCAGAAAGCAAATTATTGCGAAAGAAAAACCTACGTTTTCTAAAGCGTTAAAAGAGGGCGTGAGTTACAAGGTCGAAACCTTAAAACGCTACAGGGATTAGGAGGCACAGTTGGGGGGCTGCCGACCCCCAAACCCCCCGCTTTCGCAGCCTTTAAATAACAAAAAAATAATAAAAATTTAAAACTGAAAGTAAGGAGCGGACATTAAATCTTAAAAACGAAACACGAAATTATTCCGTATATGAAAGAGGCTGTGCCCTTCCTCAAGCGCTCGCTCTTTACGCTAAGTTTTTATTGTTTTAAAAAAGAGTTGTGAGAAAGTCCAAACTTTAGCTGCTCGTAAAGAGCGAGGGCGTTTTGGAGGAGGGCACAGCCTCTTTCTATTATACGGAATAATTTCTGTTCGTTTTTAAGATTTAAATGTCGCTCCTACTTCGGTCAGTTTAACAAAAAAAAATTTTTATTTTTTTTCTTTTGTTATTTAAAGGCTGCGAAAGCGGGGGTTTAGGTGCGCGGCAGCCCCCCCAACTGTGCATCCTAATCCATGTACGTTTTAAGGTCCGACCTTGTAACTACCATCATCTTGAACTCTTTAGAAAAAACGTAGTTTTTTTCAAATTACTTTATCAGGTAAAGAAAGGCTGTAGGCTTGCATGAGATCAGCCCATATTCAGAGAGCATACTAGATTTTTCAGGAACTGCAAATCTTTTACTCTAAAAGTGCAAACATTTTAGTGTCAGTACGAGTTTTGCATTCTGGGAAATAGGGCTAGGTTAGGAAGATGAAAACCATATTTATTGTCCACCATACTCAAGAATCAAAGTTGGTTTATCTAATGAAATATACAATATGATGTAAATATAAGTATGATGAAAATAAAATACTTTAGTTTCAAAAATTGTGGAAATTGCAACTGAGAACTAGCCTATGGAAATCCCACCCCCTCCCCCCCAGAACACATAGCATTAATATTAAGGTAAATGTTTTGTTATTCATATTATGGACTTACAAATAAAGTAAACACTTACAACTTGATGTCTTTTTAATGCTCTTTCCAAATATAATAATCATTTGTTGGAATAAATTAATTTTATCCCTCCCCCCCCCCTATATACACCAATTCAGGGTATATATTTGCACATTAGAGGGGTAAGAGGAGGAAAGTTTTAAATGGTCAATATCTACCAAATCATATATTGAGTTAGGGGAATAAAGTGAATACGCCATTTGATGCCTTTTTTTATGCTGATTATAAATATAGCCTAATAAGCATTTCTATCGGAAATGGAATTTCAGCCCCCCCCCCTATATAGGCTATACTTAACCTAACCTAACCCTGAAGTGGCATATATAGGGGGGGGGGGGCTGAAAATTCATTTCCGATAGAAAATGCTTATTAGCTATATTTGTAAAATCAGCATAAAAAAAATGGCATCGAATGGAGTATTCAATTTAGTCCTAACTCAATAATATGATTTGGTAGATATTGACCGTTTTTAAACTTACCTCTCATTTACACCCAGAAATAAAATTTACCCCCACCCCCTAATGTTGCAAAGTAATATACCTTGAAATGGTATATATAGGGAGTGAGGTTAAAATTTCATTGGTACTGTTCTATTAACTGGCTCTTTTGAATACAGCAATGCAATACCAGTCACAAAATAGGGTAAAATCTAATTTAGTTACTTTTTGGCTATTTGGAAAGGGGTTGGGTTAGGAAAATGAAACTTTCAGGGATAGATATACAATGCTAAGCGTATGGGTAAAGTTCTACCAAAATCAATATTATTGAGTTAGGACTAAAGTGAATACACATTCAATGCCGATTTTTTTATGCTGATTAGGAATATAATAAGTATTCTCTATTGGAAATGAATTTCAGCCCCCCCCCCCCTATATATGCCAATTCAGGGTATTAAGGTTAGGTATAGCCTATATAGGGGGGGGGGGGGGCCTGAAATTTCATTCCAATAGAAACGCTTATATATATTCATAATCAGCATAAAAAAAGGCATCAAATGGTGTATTCACTTTAGTCCTAAAAAAACTCAATAATACAATTTCATAGAACTTTACCAAGGTATGTCCCAGGAAGGTACTTTGAAGTACCTACCTCACTCCTCCCCCCTCTATATAATGGTAAATTACTGCACATTACTTGTTGTTTTAGTTTCACATTTCATCCCATATTACTATCATAATTATAAAATCCTGCTTACCCTACACAACTTCAGCTTTTAACCTTTTTCATTAAAATATAGCCTATTCCAAAATCCTATTTTCATTTAACAGTCATTGCTTTAACTTATTTACTATCTAGCCAACATTGCTTCTGGAACCCATTTGTGGTTGTCACAACTTTGCTTATCATAACCCCTTTAACAGTAGCATGCAGGTCCCATGGGTAGAAGACAACTCTGTGTTGATAAGCCATTTAAACTTTATTAATTAGGAAAGGATTTGACAAGAGATAGACCAGTAAAAAAATCCAAATTGTTTTTAGAGAACAAATTATGTTATGAGAAGATGTTTTTTTTTTATAGGTCCATGTGCTCATGAAAGCTTTTGAAATCCCCCCTCCCCAAAACTCAAAAATTTCTAAAATTCTACTTAAGAAGCTTTTTAAATATTTCTAAAGCACTTATAGATAAAGCGCTACAAATATCAAAATCAACTTCAGAGGACACAAATTATGTTATGGGAAGATGTTTTTTTGAAATCTCCTTCCCCCAAACTCACAATTTTCCAAATTTTACTTTAGAAGCTTTTTTAAATATTTCTAAAGTGCTAAGACATAGAGCAAATTTTATAATATGAATCAGAAAAATATTATTGAACTTTACAAAGAGATTTAATAAGAATGAAGTTAAAATATATTGTAGAAAATGTGACCCCAACTTTTGTATGCCAAGATAAATACAAGTTAAATCCTGCTACCACTTAAAAACAAGCTGCTACCACCAGTGGGGCCTATCCAGGATTTTTTTGTTTTTTTTTTGGGGGGGGGGGCCGTCAGTCTACCTTTTTATAGCAGTCATGTGAGCAAGAAAATTATCTATCATAGTGTAAGATTTCAGGCTGGGGGTAGGGGGGGGGGGTAGCTAGGTAAAGAAATTAAAAGTACACACTGTCATGAGTATTTTCTAGCTGTAGACTTTTTTGTTTGAGAATGGATGTCAATATTTTGCCAACAAAGTCAGAATTTAAAAAAAAAAAGTTAGAAGCAGTGAGAGTTTCTATTTTGGGTGAGTAGTTGTTTTGGAATGGCCACAAGCAGCAGCAGAATTTAGAAAAATATAAAATAAAGAAGTGCATTATTCCTATATTTGCCTATGGGACCCTTGTTTTAGAGAACCAAATAAATAAAAAATAATATTATATCAAAGACAATTGCCCAGAATTTGGTTTTGGGGGAGGGGTGGGGCCTCAGTCTATCTATTATAACAGCCATGAAAGCAAGAAATGTATTGATATTAACATTGTTTACAGAGGATCCAAAGCACAATTAAAAATTTAAAAAAAACAGAATCAACTGCACTTAGAAAAACAAGACACAAAAGACAACCTAACCTCTCACATGTAATAGCCACCAGTCTTTTTTGGCTGCAAATCAATCAAAAACTTGGTCAGCATCTACCTGGATATCATGATTCAGGGTCATGTGAGCTAGTCTGTTCAGACGCTCCTTTGCCAGTGAAGCTCCGCAGATAGGTTTTTAATCGCTTTAAGACAGCTAAAGCTCCTCTCAGCAGAAGCGGGTAGTCACAGGTAATGTCTGAAAAACGTTTAAAAGCCTTTGAATGCGTGGGAAAAATCTTGCATTGCATGACACAAGAGTCAAAGCAACAGTTGGTTTCTCAGACTTTCCAAGCCACTTCTGTTTCCAAAGGACTTACTCACATTCAAGTGCACGTCTACCCCCATGAAATCCCTTGTAAACAGCAACAGCGTTCACAAATTCATTAATATTTAATGACTTGTTGTTAGCTGGCAAAAGCCTTCTGATTTTGAAAGATGCCTCCTGATGGTGCAAAAATCTTTGATCAATTTCTTCAATAAGTGAAGCAAAGTAAGGTTTGAACAATGACTCGCAATAAAAAACCTTGATTGGACTCATTATTTGTTGATGGACGTTTTGGCGGATAGACCTTGGAACAGCCGGGAGCCACATTTACCTCTGGTGCAAGCTCATAGTCTTTTCTGAAAAATTGTTTCAAAATGATTTTGTTTTGACTGCAGTAAAGTATCAGACATAGCTTCAACAGCACTCAACTAAGTCTAAATCTTTGGCTTGCAGCGCCTTAGAGACAGAGAGCATTATGGCACTAACCAAACTTAGCATAGCCAACATGAAACATAAAACTAAATTTGGTTGCTACTGAAACCAACACATTGCTTTTGAAATAACTTCCGTTATCGTACAGTATGCTACCAACTATTTCAGAAAGTACGGAAATAATTGCACAATACAAAGACAAAAACTAAAATGCAATGTGATCTCCATCCATCTGTTTTGGCACAACTTCAGCGCTTTCTCACAGGACTATCAGGACAAACGACAGCTTCTACAAACTATTTGTTCTTTTTGGTGCAGATATAAAAATGATATAATGGCAGTAGCAAATGTTTTGACCTAAACAAACCTAATAGTCAAGGAGGCACACACTTGTGCCTCTCTACAATGTTAAGCGATTTCAGGTCCTAGAGGTCCCAGCAGAGACGTCGGTAAAGCATTTTGTAGCCCAAGCTCAAAACTAAAAACTTGACAAAATTTTCATCCCCTCCTCCGACTTTATCTTCATGGTGGTAAAAATGGGCCGGAAAAATGGTTTTTTTTTTGTCTTGGCCCCTCACCACAGCCCCCCTTAACCGGTTGTCCGATTGGCCTGAAATTTAGAGGTTAAGCTTTTAGGGCCCAGGGAGCTATCCTCGAAATTTCAGCTCAATTCAGACACTCATTCCCTGTTTTTCAAAAAACCAAAATTAGCCAAAAAACTGTCTCGATTAGCCACGCCTACAGGCCCACAGTAGGCAACGGATCCGGTGAATGAGGACTCACTTCGAACAGAATCGACCTGTTAGGTGCCTTCTTTGATATTTTCAAGACCGAAAAAATATCCCCAGAATTTACATTTACGAAAAACCTCGTTTTAATTGCATGTTTAATTTTACAAAACGTTGTTTGACTGAAATTTTTAGAAGAAGCTTTCCTGGGGGCTGGGACTATCCTCGAAATGCTCAATTGACTGACTCCTTCCGGTTTTCCAAAAAACCATCAAAGTCTTGTTTTTGGGAATTTGCTTGCGTCCGAAAATAGCTTCCATACTAAAATACAATTACACAACTGTATCTGTATAGTCCAGCTTTACTCAGGACAGGCGGAAAACTCGGGTTCGATCACCATCAGGCAAATTTTATATACTGCATTTAGAACTTTGAAAAGAAAACCAGTCTTTTTTTTAAATTATTTAAATAAAAATTACGTTTTCTAAAGAGCCTAAAGACTGAGTTACAAGGTTGACCCTTTAAAACTTTTTAGTGAGGCACAGTGGGGGGTGTTAAAAGAAGTCACAAGTTTCGAATAAAAAGTACAGGGATTTAGGAGGCACCCTGTACGAATCTGCAGGAATTAAAAGCCTTAAAACAAGAGTAGTTAAAGAACAGCGGGGGGTTTGGGGGGCGGACAGGGCCCCCCCAACTTTAACTCACACTATCAGCTACCAGTTAGTCAAGCAATAATAAGTACATATAAACCTGTACAAAAAACGTGCAGAAAATTTGAAAAAAACTACGTTTTATCTAAAGAGTTAAAAGAGGCTGAGTTACAGGTCGAACCTTAAAAACGTACAGGAATTACGAGGCCACAGTTGTGGGGGCTACCGCCCCCCAAACCACCCGCTTTCGCAGCCTTAAATATAAAAAAAAAAATTCTTTAAACTGAAAGTTAATGCGACATTAAAACTTAAAACGAACAGAAAATTATTCCGTATATGAAAGAGGCTGTAGCCCTCCTCAACGTTCTCGCTCTTTACGCTAAAAGTTTTTATGTTTTTTGAGAGAAAGTCAATAAAAATTTAGCGTAAAGAGCGATGGCGTTGAGGAGGGCCAGCCTCTTTCATATACGGAATAATTTCTGTTCGTTTTTAAGTTTTAATGTCGCTCCTTACTTTCAGTTTAAAGAAAGAAATTTTTTTTATATTTAAAGGCTGCGAAAGCGGGGGGTTTGGGGGCGGTTGCTGCCTCTAATCTCTGTACGTTTTAAGGTTCGAACCTTGTAAACTCAAGCCTTCTTTAACTCTTTAGAAAAACGTAGTTTTTTTCAAATAATTTTACATAATAGCCCATTTAAGCCTTGCACAGGGGTGTAGATTCACATGCAGATATGTTTTTTCCTAATTTTCTAGCCTATTGCACAAGAATTGCAGCCTGACATGTGCTGCATCAAAACCAACCCCACAAATTTCTCATTTTAAGCAAATGCAATGCAGTGGCCCGATCTTGCTACTGCAGAGCCGGTGGATTTCCACAAACAGAAAACCGAGAAAAACTGCTCTTCAAGTTAAAGCACAAGTTTCATTGTAGTATCTGACTACAAGAACTAAACTGTTTCCTTATTGGAAATGTCTGTAGTCTTTGTCGGCAAGGATTGAAAATGCTACTGAACTATTTACATCACTCACAATGCTTGGCACAATAATGGACGTGGCACAATCAATCAGGTTGTGTTTTGAATGATGGGAGATATATACTGCCCATTCTTTGACGCCATTTTCGAAGTGTTCTTTTTAGACATGCTCTCCACTCTACATTAAACGCAAAACACCACGAAAATGCCTTCATTTACGTTAGTTTCGTTGCATAGTTTACTGATCCTCTGTGTCCTTGCAGAGGTAACTCATGCCGCCTGCAAAAAAGGACCATGCGCAGAATTGGTGTTAGAATTTGAGATTTCTCTTTTTTATTTCAGCCTCTGCACTTGATATAGCAGACACAATGCTCCTAGTTCGTTTTTCATAAACGGAGACAAAGCTTTTGGCGCTAATCATTGAATCAAGATGGTAATGAAAGTTCTGATGCACCCGCATGTCTGAAAGGAAATGCTTGAGTCCTGTGTATGGTTTCAAGACTAGAAAGCCTTGAACCTGATGGCTACCCTTCCCAGCAGCTTGACAAGCGAAATAAAACGCATTTTGCTCAAAAGACACCCATGCACAATGGACTGAAGACCAACCATTCTGGGAAAGTTTGTAACCAAGAGTACTGAAAGGATCAAACTTTTGTTTTTCCCTTTCAATAAATGCTTTCAAATGAAATGGAAAATTCTGGTTTGGCTTGAAGTGACTTGTAAAAGATTGTATTTTTCTTTGTCTGAAGGGTTTTTTGAGTTGATCTGGTTTTCTGGCATACAAGCCGATATCATGTCGAGAGAGTTTGAAAAGACATTTGAGCCCAAGCCCTTTGAATCAACAAATGAGAAGCACTAGGGAATGCATATTTATCTCTAGGCAATGGTAAAGGTTTGTGGTAATAAATTTCTTGTTCAAAGCATAATGTACACTTTTTAGGAACCATGATCTCCAATGTCAAACGCAGTGAACAACATGACCAAGTAAAGATAACCAGTTTGCCAAAGAGAAAGTTTGCCGTTGTAAAAAACGCGCAGTACACTTTCCATAAGCCAAAGATAAAACGGTGTTCCTTTGTTTCCAGTAACATGCTGTTTCAGGTGTGCCAGAGGCACAGAGGCACGAAGGAAGGGACACCTGCAATGGTCAGTTATTAGTCCCTTGGTTGCAGCATCATGTAGTTTGACCTTAACAGTAAAGTACCAAGAAAATGCTCTCTACCCACTGTTCCAAGCTTCAAAGATTGCCCTTGAATTGTTAAATTACTCATTTTATTACTTATCTCGCTGTTCCTGGACAAACATCAATTTTGGCAATTAAATCATAATTGGAACATTTTTTCTCCCAATATTACTAATGGTCGCAAAAACTCGTTTTCCTTGTAAAACTCGTAAAAACTGAAAACAATTAACTGTTGTAAATTAAATTATTTGCTTACATGACTTGTTTGGTAGGTCAAAGTTTGCCCACCCTCCCCAAAAGTATTGAATTTTAGAGACATGGCTAAAAATTCTGGAATGGCTCTAAATGATCAATTCACATGGTAAAATTACCATTTTTGCAGGATTCTACTTTTTGTTTCTGGAAATATGGAATATGAAGGTATTCCAACATTAACCATGCTCATAATTACACAAGAAATAGAATATAAAATGAATGAACTATTAATAATCCCATTTTGGGCTCTAGAAAAAGATTAATTTTCAAAAAAGTTTGATCCCACCCAAATAATGACCATTTTTACTGTTTCCTTTAATTGATCATAGCTAAGAAAAGTTCTTACAAGAAGATTTCAAAATTTAGATTTGGTCATCTTCAATCTAAATTGGGAATTGCATTTAATTACGAGTGACATATGCGTGCTTCAAAACCCACTAAATACAAACTATTGTCAGAATAGTAGTAAACTCCTTACCGTCATTGCTGGTTTTTGCAAGCTTTAAGATATGCTTAATGCTGGGCTGGCGTTGCTTCATTTTCTTTCTTTCCTCTCACGCGACCTTTCTGTTTCAATGCTTAGCTTACACTGGAATTATAGCACCATTTGAATGAACTATCGCCTCTTAGTCTGATTCCTTATCGCAATTCCTTCATTGTAGAGAAGATAGTGCTTATAGCTCCAAGGGTTAAATAGTGAGAAAAATTTCTTGACATCTTGTTGGATTAGAGGAGGTGATGCACATTTGATGATAAAATAATGATATAAGCTTGCCAGAGAAATGGATAGCCATTTAACAAGAAATGAAAAAAGGAACGGTTTTTGCAAATAACTTAAAAGCGTGAATATTTCGGAACTTACTATATTGGCACTTAAAAAAAAGAAGAAAAGAAATTTGGGGGGGGGCCGAGCCCCTCCGCTACTGGCTACCACTTATTGTTTCTGATGATTACCCATACATAGAAGAATGAATCTAAAAGTACACAGTGTTTTTCTACATAAATTTTCCACTTTGCTCAAGAAAGGGTTTAATGTGAGGTGTGTAGAATGTATACAGTAGGCCAAGAGGGTAAAAAAAATTCAATATTCTTTCTTGTTTGAAAGATGCAAAGCCAATGCCCAGTCTTTACAGTTGATGGGCTACTGTTAACAATGATAAGGTTATTATTAAAACCTTGAGTATGCTAGAGGAAATCCGAAATTTTGCAATAGGATTTATGTTTGGACATGTAAATATCCATTTTGAAGACATTGATTGTTTGATTCTTGTTTATGGTGCCAAGTCGAATAGAACACTGCCATCAAGGGTAATTTCCCAATAAGTATAAAATATATTTAGCAACATTAATGCAATACTCTTGGTCAGTGGTTGAGCAATGGTACACTCTAAAACAGACAGTACTTGTTTGGACAATAGTCCTGTCTTGAGTACTGGACAAATCCAATAAAATGATACCATGAGTTTTTGCAAACATTTCTTTGGTTATACCATTTTCAAATAATTGCAAATCTGGATCTAGGGATTGCATTGTCAATTCATATAAGGTCCTGTAGAATTTATCAAAGGATAAATTGTAGGGTGGAATTCCATTTACTTTACATACAAGAGATGAAAGTCCAAACAATTCAAATTTATGTGGAGAATCAAACCATGATCCAACAGCGTTAGCACTTTTCACAAAAGCCAAAACAAGTTTTGAAAGAATTCACCATTGGTAAATGATGATTAAGTGTAGGTACGCTTACCTGTTGCAATATGTTGTTGATTTGTGATTGTTTGAGGAATGAGCAATTTTATTTCCAGAGGCTCTTAATTTTTCAATTGCAAAGGCAACAGCCATGAAGTATTGCTGAGGTGAGAGAGACTGTTACATTGGGTGCAGTACCAAGTACTTTTCACAAAATAAAATTAGATGGTGCAAGTTGTAGCTTTATATATATCTTAACATAGGGAGGTAGCCATTGAGGTATATTAAATATCTCATGGTTTTATTTACCAAAAAGTGTAAATCTTTAGTTGTTGCATCTCTAAGTATGTTGTCAGTGTCTGTGTTTTATATTCATATCCAATAGCCATACCTCTCCATTTATTATAGGACATTGGAGTCATCAATATGAATAGTATATAACTTGCATAATTTGAAAGATTGTTGCTTCTGCTCACCAATGTTCCATTTATGTAGACACCAATTTGTCTAAATAAATTGTGTAGTACACAATATTCATGGGATAACCCTTTGGCTTAGATTTTTAGATTCTTAGATTTTTTAACAATGAAATGCAAATCTATAAATGTTTGTTAAATCTATGAAATAATCTTCACTGGAATAATTTTTCAAATGGACAGTTTAAGGGAATGGCTGCTGCAGGTAGAATTTTTCATATTAACCATGCTTTACACTCACATCAATATTTTCTGCATTGAAAAGATATATAGGTGAGTTGACTAAAGGAATAGATTCTTTATGTGGTAGATAAGTCATTTCTAGGAAAAGAAATCCTTTTTTGATCTAACAATTTTTACTTTCTTTTTCTTGTTTGATGCTTTATGCTTCCAGCCTGAGTTGAGACTGATGAGTGATAAGGTTTTTCTCATCCTTTTTAAATATTTTCCACTTTGTTGTGATTTCAATCACTCATCAAGGGATTGGGTGCCTTGCCTAAAATTTTATGAAACACATTCTTGAAAATCCCTCCCAGGGCCCCAATCATGTAGTTCACAGGACACAAAATCCACGGCAACCAATGCACTATATTTTTGCCAAGGGTAGTGCAGAGCAAAAAATCTTAGCAAACCAATTGCTGAGACCTTAACCAGACATTGACGAACGACCCCTGTAATAGTCCATTCCATGACCCAATTGTCGTGGTCCAAGAGTAGCAACATAACAATCAAGATATACAAAATGAGCTCTTTTAGCCATCTCACTGAGTAGGTCAAAATAGCAGATAATCACAGCCAAACCTTTTGTTATAGCTAGAGGATTGCCCAATTCACTTTTTAATGTTAACTGACAGAGCTCCAAATATGAAGTGTTGACTGGAATGTATTGAAGATGCTTTATATTGTGGTGGTGAATGTGTTCACTAGAGGTTTTTGTTCAAGAATATGTAGGAGGAGAACATTTCTATTACTGACTCTTGATCTCTCAACCAATGATGCATAAAGAAATATACAATTGTCAGATGAGAAGGCGGGTGCACAGTCTGCATAGATAACATACTGCTCGCCAGTGAATTGTTTACTTTAATAATACGATCTTTAAAACCAAGAACCTGAATAGAATCGAATCTTATTTTCAAAATTACTATCACAGCATGATTGCCAAATTTGAATTTTACTTAAAAAAAGCACTATATATATCTCAAAAGCACTATATATATATATATATATATATATATATATATATATAATATATATATATATATATATATGTATATATATATATATATATATATATATATATATATATATATATATATATATATATATATATATATATATATATATATATTATATATATATATATATCATCTTCAGAACGTGACGTTCATGTCAAACATAAATATTTTTTAGTTGGAACTTAGAAATTTTTGTTGTACATATTTACAAAACTAGGTATAAAACTTTTTGCTGACCTCTGATGGGCACAGCGTACTGGATGAAGTTTCTCAACAAACACTGCAACCCTACGTGGGAGTCGTTTTGTTGTGGATTGATGGCAGGGATGGATCCAGGATTTTTAGGGGGGGGGGGGGCAAAATAGGTTGATCCAAAAAAAAAAATTAGGGTGGCGCAAAATAGGTTGATCGGATAAACTTGCATTATGAGTAAGTTTAATTAACTCAAACTTGAGTTAATTAAGTAAATTACACTACTTCAGGCCACGCCAGAGGGAGGTGGGGTTACGCCCCCTCACCTCCCCACCCCCTGGATCCACCACTGATTGACAGGGGAAAAGGGTTTTTTGGATTGGGTTGATCAGAGATTTTCTTCTGAAATCCATGCAGAGTTTCTCTCTTCTTTTTTCAGTTTGCATTTTAAACTTTGTCAGCAGGTTGCATTTTAAACTTTGTCCTCATATGACATTTCCGCCTGCTTTGATACTATCAGTAGTGCTCTTTTCTGAGCTCTTTTAACCCTGGCATTTTGCTCTGTTGTCAGCTCAAAATGCCTTACAGGAGCCGCATATTCCAGAATTGGGCAAATAAAAGAAAAACCTTTTCACACACGTAAATCTTCATTGAGGAAAATTTTCTCATTCTTAAATGGATTGGTAATGCAAATTCTCCTCTGTTCTGGTGAATAGTTGAATGTAAACCCACCTTTTTTCAACATGTAATGTTTTTGTTAATGACTCAACATAAATCATTCATATTGCTGTATTCCCCATAGGGTGTAATTGCATAGGGATAATCATCAGAGTCAAAATTTGCCACTGAACCCTTGTTGGAAAAGTGAAAAGGTCTTACTTTTACATCATATTCACAATCCTTTCTTAGGATATCATATGTATTTCTAAGAATACAATCAACAAGAACAACTTCGTACCTCCCCTCAAATTTAATGGTAGGGGAGAGTTTTGTCAAAAATAACTTGTTTTATTCAAATCATTATAGAGGGGGTCAGAAACTGTGGACAAGAATGTCACACAAAAATCATTAGACATTATGAACTTCTTCAGTGGCAATCCAGGAATAAAAATCAGTTTGGTATTCTAGCCAGTGAACAAACAAAATACCGCTTCTAATTGATACATTCCAATATTTCCAACTTTTTGTTTCCAATGTTACGGGTTTAGTGTCTAAGATCTTTGACACTTTAAAAAGTTCAGTGGACCATAAGTAATTCCCTTTTTCAAAAAATATTTCTTGTTTTATTGATTCGAACAGTATCACCAGCATTACATTTTTTCTTCCCAGCCTTTTCATTAGAATATTATCTCAAAAAGTAGGCTGTACAAAAACTGTGGTTCAATCCTGCTTTCTTGATCTACAATGAGATAAAATTTGAGATGGCTTGGACACGTTCTGTGGATGAAGGATGAAAGATTGCCAAAGATTTTCCATTTTGGCAAACCGTCTAAGGCTAAACAGAAAGCACTTTGTCTGGGATTGGGGTGGGAAGATGTCACAAGTAAAGATATAAAGGAAATCGGAACTTCCTGGGAGGGTGTAAAGAGGGAGGCTTTGAATAGATCGGGATGGAAGAGGAGCTTGCGTAGCTGTGTTGGTCTCAGGCGGCTTGATGGTGCGGTGAGTTGTTAGTAGTAGTTGTAGCAGTATCTAGGGGAATGATAGTAACTTTTGACCATTCATCTTGGGTCAAGTGAAAAGTTCATAAGACACAGAGGATGCAAAGGCTATTAGAACGTTACTAGAAAAGGTAAAACGCAGGCTACAGTATAAAATAGACTGGGTAGGAGAATAAAAGAATGGATCTGCAATAAACTCAATAATGATTTATCTAATAAGGAAGTAAACATTAGAATTATATTATGTTTTCTTGTTTTGATGACTGTTGAAGTGTTTTCTTGTGTTCAGAGAAGGGGAGGGGCACTTCTATGGCTCCTCCTTGACAGTTATATCACTCCCAAACTAAGCTCTAACCACATCAAAATTATTTTACACAGCCATAATAAAGTTTTTTTTTTCACCATAATTTCCCTGCTTATGATTATGAGACATAAAAACAAGTTTGCATTCTTACAAATGTTGCCCCCCTTCTTATAAAATGATTTTTAAGAAAGATTTTATTAAGCTTTTTTTCAGGTAATAACAAAGAACATTCATTTAGAGAAGAAGATTCAATTTAAGGATTCAAGTATGCTAATAATTGTGGACAAAAAGCTAAGTAGTCATGCTAGATAGTTGCAATATAACCTACGATTTAATATGTGCAGTTTGTGAAGGATAACTTGAAAGAGCAAGGGAATTAATCAATACCTTTGGGCTGTATTACTCTAAAGGATGGTCAGATGGATAAATATTACTTTATGATGCTTTGAAGAACAAGCATATATCAATTGCTAAACTACTTTTAAACTGCTGGTGTAAAGGTAGCAGTACAAGTTCTTCATATGCACCTTCTGATACACCTTTTCATTATGCTGTTATTTTTGGAAATATAGAAATTGTTAATATTGTTTTAGATAAAGGTGCTTGGATTGATGCTGAAGGTAAATCTAGTGAAACTTCACTTTTCTGTGCCATTAAGATTAATGCCATGGAAATTATGAACATACTTCTTGACAAACAGGCCAGAATTGAAGCTAAAATTAAATATGGTGTAACTTTACTGCATACTGCAGTAGAACGCAAACAGGAAGAAGTTGATAATTTATTGATAAGCTATAAAGCTGACATAAATGCCCAAGATGAAACTGGGAAAACCCCGCTGCATATTGCAGCTCAAATGGGTTGCAAGAAGATTGTAAAACTATTATTAGAAAATGGTGCCAAAGCTGACCTTAGAGATAATGATGGTAGAACTGCACTCCATATTGCAGCTGAAAATGACAATGTAAAGATTGTGGGGCTATTATTAGAAAATGGTGCCAAAACTGACATTAAAGATGAGAATGGTAGAACAGCGCTTCATTTTACTTGTTCTATTGCACGTATAGGAGCTCTTGCAGTCCTTTTGGAATTTGGGTCTGACATAAATATTACGTGTTTTCATGGTCGTACACCTCTTGATGAAGCTCTGCGTACTTTTTGTTTCGAGCTTGATGAATTTGGTGAATGTAATAGAGTAGCCGCTGAATATCTTGTCTGCCACATTGCTAAAATAAAAGTGGCAAATTTATATGTAAGTGAAAAAAATTTGCTAATAGTAAATAAAATAAGGAACTGCATTGGTTTTTATGATGATGATGGGAGTGATTTTCAGGGTCAGTGTGTGAGAGAACTAGAAAGAATGAAAAATGAGAAGATTTTTCATTGTAATGTTTCATTTTATGACATTTTGACAAAAGGGGCAAACTTGTTGGCAGTGTATATGAGGAATGAAAATGTTGTAAAAGCTTTTAAATCAACAAACTATACAATAGAATTTCCATTGTACGCTACCATAATAAAAAGTCATTTTAGAAAGGGTATGGAAAGGAAAAAGTTACTTGAACTTGGCCTTGGAAGTTTATATTCTCTTTTTAACAGCCTGACTGACTTACCATATGTCTGTGCTGAGAAAATTTTGATCCATCTGAGTAACAAAGACTTAGAAAATTTGATAGTTCTTTTTAAGTCTCATTGCATAAATTAAGGAGGACTGGCAGAACTGAGTGCCTCTGACATAAACTCTTGGTTTTGGAAGTTAAAAGAAGATTACAAAAGCTAATCTTATATTTTCTCTCTAAACCAAGCTGTTTTAAACACCTACAGCTTTAACTTGCATCTAAGGGACAAAATTCACACATTGTTGAGTTCATTTGTATCTAGTCTATCCATTCACTGAGCCAGAATTATGACATTGCTTATACCTTTTCTTGTCGAAGGATCCAATTTTTAAAAAAATAGAAAAATCGTCTTTTTTCCCACTATTTTCAGCCAATTTTCAATTTTTTTTTTCAATCTAAAATCATGTACCCCAAATTCTCTAAATGTGATCGGCAGATTGATAGATCTAAATCTCAGCTATTGAAGGATGTAAAAATGTCTTCTTTTGTTCATCTATCAAAACTGTAGGAAAGAACTGAAAGACAACACACTAAATATTGCACAGGGAACATTAATCTTAATGGTAAGAAGACAAGCTTTTAGAAGAGCATGCGCGTCAAGGTAAAAGAATAAGAGTAAAACAAGATTGACAATGTTAAATAGACCCCACTGGTGCTAATCTTCAAATTGAAATAAAATTTGTTTGTCAGAGGAGTACCAGAATAGATTAAATAATATAAATAGAATGGGTTTGAACTAAAGATAGAAAGCTATTTATGAAAAGAGTAAAGACATGAATTTAAAAGAATATAATTAAAAGAGTTTGAATAGAAAATAGATAATCGTTTATCAAACTAGAAAATAATTTATGAAAGGAGTAAGTGAAATAGACAAATTGTGAGAGCTATTGGTGTTACTATTTAATGGAGTTAAAAGCATCTCTGCGTAATTAAGAGTAACATTTTTTTTGTTATTGTGCAATGTATACTACATTTGAATGTATTTTTTGCTAATAGAAATAATTAACTCAAATGACCTATTAAAAGACCCATGTATAAATTCTTTCTCAGGTAAGACTTAGTATCCAGAATGGTGGTTAGATTGTAGGCAGTGGTAAAGCAGTACCTAACTGTTATCCTTGTGAAATAAAAGCTATTATTTATGTTCGTCATTAGACCTTCCAGCCTTCCAGGTATTTTAGAATGAAATATAAAGTTGCTAGTATAAATACACAATGATATACAACAGTATACTTATAAAAACTGGTATATAAAACTTGATATATTGGTTAAAATAATGCTTTACAATTGGTTGAAAGACAAGCTGTTTTCCGAGAGACAAAAGTTCTATTTGGGTCTTTTAGTTTGTCATTTGAGTTATATATATATATATATATATATATATATATATATATATATATATATATAATATATATATATATATATATATATATATATAACTAAATTCAAGTAGATGAAAAATTTTAGTAGAAGTCATGGACTTTTATTTATACCATTGTATGTGTTTAAAAGATCTGTTACAAGTTCACCCAAATTCACAGCAAGTATACTGACTGTGCTTGCCCTTGCGATTTTGAGTTTGAAGTGTTTAACGCATTGAGCTTATATCATTCTTTTAAATACATTGATATAATCTGCTGATTAATGTGTTGTAATTGTCAGAATAAAAGCACTTTTCATTGCTTCATTATTTAACATCATCAATTCCGCTAACCTCCTATTTAGCAGTTTTGTCTTAAAGCTATTAAGACCTTGTTATTTTACTTACTTTTGGTGTTTTTTATCGTTATTTTTATCTATCCGTTCTTAGTATAATGCGTATTGCTACAAGTTTTCTTGTTTCCAAACTTTATAACTGAATTTTAGCAATTAAGCAACAACTGAAACTGCTTGTTCTGTGCTTTAACTCTGTAGGAAGAGAAGGAAAATGCTGCTTATTAACATTAGTGTTTCAATTATTAATCAAGTTTTAAAGAAAGCTATGTTGTTTCAATGGCTTGACTTATAATCAAGGGAATTTTCACAGTAGATATTTTTTTTTCCATTCTGTTTTGTCATGGAATTCTATATTGTTCACTCATTTATAATTTCTGAGACCACACTGTCTAATCATGATAAAACAAAAAATCGCGAAGAAAGGAAGAAAACGAGGACAATTAACAGCCAGTGAAAAAAATTTGAAAAATTATGCAAATATTTTGGTCAAGACCTCCGCTTGACCGTCCTCAGTGCAGAGAAAAATTATGCATATATTTCGGTCAAGACCTCTGCTTGACCATCCTCAGTGCAGAGAAAAATTATGCAAATACTTCGGTCAAGACCTCCACTTGACTGTCCTCAGTGCAGAGAAAAATTATGCAAATATTTTGGTCAAGACATCCGCTTGACCATCCTCAGTGCAGATAATCGTCCAATTTTAGTTTGATGTTTTTATTTTAAGGTTTGGTTTTTATATTTTTATCAGTTTTATTCTGCACTGAGGACGGTCAAGCGGAGGTCTTGACCGAAATATTTGCATATTTTTCAAATTTTTTCACTGGCTGTTAATTGTCCTCGTTTTCTTCCTTTCTTCGCGATTTTTTGTTTGTTCACTCATTTACAGAAGGGATTTAACTATTTTTAATATGATTTTCTGATATGGTAACTTTAGAAATTCATTTATCCTATATAAAAGACCTACATAGGCATTTTGAGATAGTAAGTCGTAAAGATGTTTGACCTAGTAGCTCTTAGGAAAGAGATCGTTAACGCAGCCAGACTAAGGTACAATATAAGAAGTTTTTTTTAATGATTTGACAAGATCTAGATAAAAAATCTTCTTTACTAATTAGATGATTGTCTTTCAATTACTAAACCTTCTAAACCTCACTGAAAATCCCTAAACCTTCCATATAATTCATTTATTATTTTTTTTCCCAGAGCCAATCCATAGGAAACGGTGGGTCGTAGAAACGTTGGGGTGTATTTAATTAAAAATTTAAAGTTTCAGTGCCCTTTTTAAGAGTTAAAAGTGAAAGGAGGGCATCCACCTTCCTCTGTTGCCCATTTTAACTCTCTTCCCGTGAAGACTTTCAATTGGTATCATGTTTAAAATTTTTGAAAGCTAAAGTAACTATGCTCCGGGAATGACATGAAACCCCAGACCCATGAAGGGATGACATGAATGACATGAATGACGTGAAACCCCGGGAAAGGGATATATGTTTGATCATAGGTCTGCTAAAGGGCAACGGGTATTAAGACGAAGCTTTCAGGAATAATGAGAGGGACGTTGAACTAAATCAAAACACACTATGTGCATATAAGCTGTCAAAAAACCCGGTTCAGTAATATTTTAGCAGCAGTTGAGTGCTGCTAAGCTGCTAATAAAGCTATATTCATAGATTTTAGAGAAAAATACAATTCAAGTCCATAAAGCTTTATAAAAATTATAGTTGAGTTCATTTTGAGAAGGCCATTAAAAAAAAAAATTCAGTTTTTTTTTCAACACCAAAATTACCAGTTGCCGTGATAATGTTCTGTGCAACTGATATGTGACTACAAAGCAGGTTTTGTTTGATAGAATATATGAAAGATAAGCTTAGGAAAGCATGTGTTGTTTACACAAGTAACATTAAAAATATTTTTCTCTATTTGTTATTTTATTATTGAGAATCGATGGAACTTGATATTAATTTCCATTCACTCGAATTTCATTTGACTCGTGCAAACTTATACTCGTGAATTTCACATACCATTTTTTTTTCCGAAAAGGGTGTAAATGAACCTTTTTGTGAGGGTTTTGTAAGTGTAAAAGAAAAAATATAGCTATGAGGTCAGAATTAGTCCCATGAAAAGCGACCACTTTTGAAGAAAATAAAAAAAAAGAAACGATAAATAGTAAAAAAAAAAGGAACATGTTGCTGTGAACGTATGAGGAGGCTATGGAAATTATCAATTACAAACCTGAATTTTTCCCGGGAATATTTTCTAATAATCCACAGATATGTTCGGAACCTTAAAAGGTCTTGCGCAAAGAACCCTGAAATATTACTGGTAGGAGAGGGGAGGGGGCTTAATACCTAAATTTGAGAAAATTCCAGCAATGAGAAGTTCAACAGATTTAAAAGATTAATCTTAGTATTTTTCAAAGCGAGTACTGTGTTATGAAAATGGCAGTAATTGCAATCATTGAAAACACATTTATAATCAATATACGAAATAAATACATTACGAAGGAGATTTGTTAAAAATAAATGTAAAAGCAAATATATATTCAACACAGAAAACCATTCTGTATTCTGCAAATTGTTCTAGCCTGATTCTGGACGTTTGCCTGCATTATTACATAATCGCATTGCAGACATGATGGGAGAGCACAATATATGGAGCTTAGCAAGTTTCAAATGCATCCGCGTCTGACATGAGTTTCTTTGTCGAATGCAAGGGGCTATTCAATAGATCACTAATTATTATGCACTATCAAGACCAAACGTTAGTGTGCATCTTTTTAGACCCCCCCCCTATAAAGAAATTACACACAGTTCCTTTTTATGGGTAAAGTAGAATGGCCGAGAAACCTATTTAATCGATGTTGTTCTTGGCCCGACTCCTCTACTACATGGTAGAATTTGTTGTTGTGAAGATATTACTGTTGTAAATTGAAGTTAATGGTCTTGGTAATCTGAAGGTTAAACTTTTTAGCTACTGCTTAATATCCTAAGAATTTTAGCCCTGGTACATATTATTCTGGATTCTGTCCTTATCTGCACACATTGAAGAGTTGTCCACTTATAACAACCGATTACATTAGGTGACGCGCTACGTATAGCGGAAGATTGTGGTGGCATGGTAAAAACTGAGCCAATTGTGGTATAAAGAGAATTGGAGTGGAACGACTGGTGGCACAATGAGAATTGGAGTGGAACAACTGGGGGTACAATAATATTAACATTTGGTGTTGGACAGTGGGGCTCTAATCTAATCCCCTGAAAAATCTTCCACGCTGAACATTCCCTTGCCCTCTTAAAATTCCCCCTGCGGTAAATTTCCACACCTCATGGGAATTTACCCAAGGAATTCCCTTTGAACTACTCCCCTGTAGACAATTTTTTCGCCCAATGCACCCCTGCAGATAGTTATCTCCTAGAAAATATCCCTCACATGTAAAATTGAGCAACCAGAAAAAGGTATAACAAATAAAAAGAATGAAGAGATGAGCGGTTTTGGAATATTCAAAATATATAATAGGTAAATCGATGGTGTGAAATATCCTATAGAATTCATTTTGAATTGTTTTTTTTTCTGCTTTTTTTTGTCGAGTTGTCATAGAAAAGTCAGTTAAAGGTTATTGAACATATTAAATTTGTTAAAGGTTATTGAACATAACAAAGGTTATAAGAATCATTGAGTTAAGTGTTGCCCATCAAAAGCTAAGAGCCTGAGTAAATTTGCTAGATTTTCGAAAAAATGGGGAAAAGGCCTGAATTGTCACGGAATCACCATAAAAATGACACTATCTATTTCAAGGTATCAATGAATCCTACTGTAGAAGTTTCAAGCTCCTATCTGCAAAAGTTGTACATGATGGGTATTGCCTCTTCCTCAATAGCTCGCTCTTTATGCTAAAATTATTTTAGAACTTTTAAAAAAGCTTATTATTCTAATTAAATGGCATTTGTGTGTCAGAAGTCCTTTTTAGAGAATTGGAGTAAAAAGCCAAACATTTGCGTTAAGAGCAAGCTATTGTGGAGGGGGGCACCCCTTCATATACATAATAATTTCTGTTTGGTTTAAGTTTTGATACTGTTCCTTATTTTCAGTTGAAACATTCAATTTGTTTTGCTTAATTTATTAAAAGAACCATACAACAATAACCAGGTCCTTAAATGCTAAATTAAACGTATATTTTCAAATAGTATTCTGACATGCCAGATCTCAATTAAAATTTGTTTCAATTAGCAACTAGTGAATCATAAATCTTGGATACAGCTGTCAAACTATTAATTTTGCTACAAAGCCCTTTTTTCTTTCGTAAACCTTACTACAACCACAGTTTTCGTAAAGAATTCAAAAACAAAATAAGCTAACTCGAGGAGACACCGACCAACGAAAATCACGAAAACTACCTGTCTGGCGTCGTAAAAGGGTGCCTATCGTTGGAAGACGTGCCACGCAATCTAGGGATTATGTCATACGCGGGAAAGGTTTAGAATTGGGCCTATTCAGAAGGAGACATTCTAGAACAGAAAGAGACACTTTTAGATTGCAAATTTAACCCCTATTTTCATGGTTTGGCTTGCGTTTTGATACTTCATCCCCAGCCCCCCTCCAATAGTCTCATTTACCCTTAGGCTACGTAGAGAGAAGTAAAGTGATAATTGATGAAAACTAATTCAAAAACAGATAAAAATAGGGGAAAAACAAGGAAATACGATTCACCGATGCTTGCTGCACATTATAAAGTAAGAATTATATATTTTTTTTTGGTTATTTTCTTTGTACAGCATAGAACTATATGAAACTATTAGAAAGGAGGTTCTGGATGAATTGTCAAAAACGTAAACCAACCCATGGAACTATCAGAACCACAGACAAGAAGTAGTATCATCAGGGCTTCCACTCTCGAAAATTAAAATTCGGGGACAAGTCTTAAAAATTCGGGGAGTTTTTGGGGACAAGTCTTCAAGATTCGGGGATTTTTCGGGGGAAAAACAAAATGGAATTTCGTTGCGAAAATTTGCGAGCCAAAATTGGTTTTAGCTTGGTTTTCAGGCTCAAGTAGGGCTTGTATCTGCGTAGTAAATCAAGCCTTTTACAAAATAGGTTTTAGAGCCAGAGCCCGGGATTGGAACCCATAACTGAAAACACTTATTGCTGATATTGCGGCAAAAGCTTCGAAATTGTTTTAAAAAAAGAAGAAAAATAGTGAACACGTGTGAACTGTAAATACCAGTAGCAATTTTTTATTAAGTCATTAATCTCAGAAATTCATTAATAATATTTTAAAAAAAAAATATTGTTTACGGTTTCTAGATAAGTAAATTAAATAGACAAATTCAACCTATAAGTACGGGGTAATATTAAAACTTAAAACAAACAAGAACTAAACTAAACAAGTAAAATTAAACTTAAATTAAAAAGGGAATTTGGACGACAATTGAGACATTGTTGGTTTTTCATGCTGCTCCTAAGAACTTAGGTGTTTACTCCCCCCCCCCCCAAAAAAAAAAATCCTCCCACGGGAAAAACGGGAAATAACCCCCCCCCCCCCCTTCTCACAAAAAATATACCCCACAGAAAATGATCCCCTGCTGAGAATACTCCCCACGGAAAATACCCCCGCAAAAAATACCATCGGAAAATTCCCACCCCCGTGCGGAAAATACCCCTTCGGAACATACATTTTTTTCATTGTTTGTTTCTACTATGCTTTTCTTTCTTTTGGTTACCTCATAATTACGATATAGTCACCGACTAACCCCCAGCCCTCCCACTAACCCTGTGACCATCCATATTCCAAACATAATACTTATTGCAGTCTCATTTTTATATCAGTTCATCTAATGCCTGGACATGATAGCTGTAGGCTACAAATCATATAAAATTTACTAATTCTTTTACTTCGCACTAACATTATTTGGCATTATCAACCAACTTTTCGTGATAAATATGTCCGAAAATATTTAAAACTTGACAAGAAAACAATATGAGCCTAATACCCCAATTTTTACTTAAGCTGTATTGTAAATTTTCTTATGGATAATATTTTCTGGGTTACTTCCGTTTGAATCCTCTATTCCTCGACGTTTTACATAGCCTGTAGCTAAATTTTGCTTCATTAGGAGGGGGAGGGAGTTGCGCATTTTTTATGGTAAGAAGATCGTATTTAGGGATAGTTCTTAGGAAGAAATAAATTATACCACATTTTCTTTAAAAAAAAATTTACTCAGAATTAGCCTTCATACAGGGTTATTAATTGTTAAACTATTAGAAGTTATAAAGGTAGGCCTTAGATATTTAATTAAATTTACTTGGCTATCCCGAATTTGAGCAGAATATATTTTCCGTAAAATTTCCTTTGCCTAACTAACAGGTTTGCAAGACCGCAAAAAGTTCCCAAAACTGCAGTTTGAAATATTACGCCCACTAAAATATTACACGGGTGAAGGGACGAGAATAATAATTGTGAGGGAGTTCAGGGTGAATACGTTTAAGGATAAAGGGTGGTATGACAAATACAATTCTCAGATAAAAAGAAAAATTTTACACACCGAATGAAACAAAAATTTAAATGGTAAGAATTACTGGCAAAAAGATCAATTTCTTTAATATATTATGCGTTCAATTATTAAATATTAAACATCAATACAGTATGTCCAAAACCGAAAATCGCAAAAGAAAACCAAATTTGAACTTATGATTCGGTTTTCAAAACAATTCTCTTTCTTTGGAAGTTTAATTTCAAAATCCAGAATCTAACTGAGCGTTCCGTTAAACAACTTCAAGTATAATTATTGGCTAATTTTTTCAAGATACTTCACCATGAATGATGTAAATGTAAGAATCTTATAGCATTTGGAATACTGCATTCGAAATTATTAAATCTAAATAAAAGAAAGTGATACTATTGTGATCATATAAAGAACCGTCTATAATTAAATTGTATCGGTCTGGTTCTTGTGCAAAGTAACACAGGAGACGAAGATCGACGAACAAGAGAGTAGTGAAAAAATTATGGTATGTAAAGTAATGTTTGCTAGGGATAGTCACTAGGGGTCAAACCGTGGTTGAGTGATTTTCGGGAAAATTTCGGGGATTTGGGGAAAAATAATTTTTTTCCGGGAGACACATAGATTTCGGGGAAATCCCCGAAAATTCGGGGATTGTGTAAGCCCTGATTATCATACAGATGTCCATCCGTCCTATCTCGATATGTTAAAAAAGAGGGTCGGGTATTCGGATGCCTTTTGGCTATATGTTATGACGTTTAATGCATTCTAGAAGTCAGAGTTGCCATGTTAGTTATATTTAGGCATTTTGATGGGTAAAAATTATAGCCAATTTTGGAAGCTTTACAATTTGTCATATACGGTACATGTAAAATAAAAATAAGGCTTAAATATTAAAATTTTACGGTAAAATACTGCAAACATATAAGAATTTAATAGTTTTATTTGCTTATATCCCATGGCTCGTAAATGTATATACATGTTTTTAATTTCTTTAAAATTTTGATAAAATGGCGGCATGTTGTTTGCCAGTTTAGCTGGTATGATCGCATTTAAACTTATTTTTTGATTTTATTCGTCTTTTGACCCCGAAATACGAATTCGGCCCAGCCAGGAATTGTGATAGCTTTTTTTTTAATCAATCTTTAAATATCTCTTATCGTTAAGTTTTACAAATATTCATTAGCCCTGGAAAAAAAAACTACTGAAGCGTTCACAAGGAAGCCTAGTACCTAAATTTGAGATAACCATAAAATTTTAGTAGGGTTCTATAAATTTTGTAAACCTAAATCCTGAGAGGCAGATGAAATACATTCTGTTCGATTTTTTGGCATATTAAATTAAAAAAACAAAACAAGTCCTATCCTTTCAACTGAAAATAAAGAACAACATCAAAACATAAAAACAGAAATTATTACGTATATGAAAGTTCTTATGAACAGCTGTCTTCTGTAAGTATTGATTCGCGGTTCCCACGAGGTTTATTTTTTATTTATTTATGAAACTGCATTTTTCTTCTTTTTTTTTTCAATGTTGTAAGTGAGTAAAGTATTGAGTCCTGCCACAAACAAATCTGTATAGATTTTCGCGTGGTAGGACTGTTAGATATTGATTTTTTTGTGAATATTGGTATTTAATTAAAAATGAATTTCTCTCTCTCTTTGGTCCTTCCTTAACACCTGGCTCTTTACGCTAATGCTTTTTAATAATTTTTTGTTCGTTTCAAGTTTTGATGTTGCTCATTACTTTCAGTTGAAAAAACCTGTTTTATCTTAAATTTAATTTCTGATGGTTTTTTGAATAATGCCAGGAAACCTGGCTTCACCTCCATAAACATTTATATATATATATATATATATATATATATATATATATATATATATATATATATATATATATATATATATATATATATATATATATATATATATATATATATATATATATATATATATATATATATATATATATATATATATATATATATATATATATATATATATATATATATATATATATATATATATATATATATATATATATATATATATATATATATATATATATATATATATATATCTATATATATATATATATATATATATATATATATATATATATATATATATATATATATATATATATATATATATATATATATATATATATATATATATATATATATATATATATATATATATATATATATATATATATATATATATATATATATATATATATATATATATATATATATATAATATATATATATATATATATATATATATATATATATATATATATATATATATATATATATATATATATATATATATATATATATAACTCAAATGACAAACTAAAAGACCCAAATAGAACTTTTGTCTCTCGGAAAATAGCTTGTCTTTCAACCAATCGTAAAGCATTATTTTAAACCATATATATCAAGTTTTATATACCAGTTTTTATTAGTATACTGTTGTATATCATTGTGTATTTATACTAGCAGCTTTATATTTCATTCTAAAATACCTGGATGGCTGGAATGTCTAATGACGAACATAAATAATAGCTTTTATTTCACAAAGATAACAGTTAGGTACTGCTTTACCACTGCCTACAATCTAACCACCATTCTGGATACTAAGTCTTACCAGAGAAAGAATTTATACATGGGTCTTTTAATAGGTCATTTGAGTTAGTTATTTCTATTAGCAAAAAATACATTCAAATGTAGTATACATAGCACAATAACAAAAAAAATGTTAATCTTAATTACACAGAGATGCTTTTAACTCCATTAAATAGTAACACCAATAGCTCTCACAATTTGTCTATTTCACTTACTCCTTTCTTAAATTATTTTCTAGTTTGATAAACGATTATCTATTTTCTATTCAAACTCTTTTAATTACATTCTTTTAAATTCATTTTAAAGGCCAATACAGCTGCCAAGTCAAGTGCCATGGCAATATAGTTCCAACCCTAGCAATTTCAGTTAATTTTCCGAACAAATTATTGAGTAAAGTAATCAACTTTTATTAGGAGACTTTATCTTCATATTTTTTCTACAACAGCAATGAAGGAGACAAGTTTAGAAAGTAAGAATTTAATTATATAAAAATTCAGAGGGAACCTTTCCTGGTTTCAGACAAATCCATAAAAAATAACTTTTACATCTTGTTAAAAAAAAAAGCTTGAAGCGTAACTGAACTTCTAACAACCCTGTTTCATACCCCCCTCATGGCCAAACTAAAATAGATTACAGGAAATAACTGATCATCCAAAAAAAATAATTTGTCTGAAAAAAGAGAGGAAAACCTATATGGACAGTCAATTAGTATAAGAAAAAGGCAATTAAAAAATAATACAACTTTATATTTCTTTATCATTTACTAATGTAATTAAAACAGTAATATGTGCATCAAACGTACATCCTCTAATTTTTTTTGCGTATCAGAACCATCTCAAAGTCCTTGATAATAAAATAAAGGGATTTATTATAATATAGTGTGTTTTCAAGGATCTGTTCATTGAATTATTTTGGTCTTTCAGAATTGAAACAGTTTAACTACTTCTAACAGATTTAACAAAGAATATATATCCAAGGAATTCCTAACGAAGTAGAAAAAAACTGTTCACATTTTTGATAATCTTTAAAATACGTTAACTTACTTTCTTGAAATTGGACTTACAGGCTTAAAGGTCTATAATGCTGACTCTAATATTTCATGTATTTCCTCTAGAAGCCAGAAGCGACAACAATAACCAAGGAAACTTTTAGTGACTAAGATTACGAAAAAAACAGCTTTTAGCACAATAATCACTCGCTCTAAGAAAATTGTTGGCTAGAAATAAAGGACATCCAGGATACTTTTTCTCATAAGAACATACACAGCGACAACAAAACTTTTAAGTGTACAGTCTATTCTTATCCAAAGATAATTTTCCACATTCGAAAATTTGAGTTCTCTCCTTTATTTGTATACATTCCATTTTTTTTTTTTTTTTGTAGTTTCAGAGTGCTAATATACATCTTACAAGGAAAAGCACCCGAAAATAATTTTTTAAACGGAAAAAGACAGACAAGTACTTCTGACCAGCTTTTCTCAGAGCCTTTACCTCAATCTCGAAATTTGAATTTATTATTTGTGTAAACAATAAGTTTGAAATAAACACGCATCTGTGATCTTTCTTTTGGCAAAAAATACAAAATTCCACATTTTGCAGATAGAAGCTTGAAACCTCTTTAGTAGGGTTCTCTGATACGCTGAATCTGATGGTGTGATTTTCATTACAGTTCTATGACTTTTAGGGGTTGTTTTCTTGTTTTTCTTAATAAGGCAAATTTTCTCAGGCGCATAACTATTGATGGGTAAGACATAACTTGATGAAACTTATATATTTGAAATCAGCATAAAAATTTGATTCTTCTGATGTATCTATTGGTATCAATTTTCCGTTTTTTATAGTTTCGGTTACTATTCAGCCGGGTTGCTCCTTACTTACAGTTTGTTACCATGAACTGTTTGATAAAGTACAAAATATTCAGTCCTTGATTCATCTTTTCAGCTAGTATTTACTCTGCATTTTGATTGTGCATGACTTTCTTGTGATACAAACAAAAAATTAATATCATTATAGTTAAGATAGCTAAATTACCTCACCTTCTGGTACAGATTCGCCGAAATTTTTTTTGGCGGTGCGCCGATTTTTCTGATTAAAAATAATAATAAAATTCCACTTCACCAAGCACGTTCATCCTCGGCTTTGTTTTAGTAACGATTTTTAAATGGTTGAATAAAAACATACAAGAACAATATGACAAAACAGGAATTTTTTTGGGCCGTGCGGAAATTGTTCATGTTCACCGTCGATCAGACCAAGTAGAATTCTCATTTTTAGCCACTAGACCCACGGAAACTTATGTTCTGCTTATGTTTAACATCGCATTGTTCCTATAAAATCGCGTGTTTAGTCATTTTCTTCTTGTTAATGATTTGGGCTAATGTGTGTATAACTTTCAAAGCTTGAAGTTCAAACACCTCCTGTTCATCAAATACATACGAAAAGGAAGTGAAAAAAAAAAACAAATAACAACATCGAAAAAACACTGTATACAGTTCAGATACCATGGCTTAACAACACCAACAATTTTAAGTCAGCGGTTACATCACTTCAGTTACAATTGATGTAAAAAAAGTGAGTTTGTTCACTCTGCCTGGAGCCAGTGATCTTTTTGCAATCACTATCAGTCCGGTCGTGCTAAAAAGCCGTTTAGCTGGGGAACTTCTGGCCGGTACAGCCAGAACTTGACGAGCGTAAACTGCCACTCGCGGGATTTGATACTAGCATTGGACCTTGGGGTCCCACAGAATGCCGCAAATGGGCTTCTTCTTTGTATCTGCTGAAATAAGTTGTTTTTATAAGGGAGAACTAACCTGTACCTTTACCATAGGGCTTCTGTGCCCTACATCACAGGGGGAACTAAAATGCACCTTTACCCTCTTTTATTGTCAATACGGAATAATCCTCCAAAATTCTTTCTGAAAGAAGTGGTTAAGTTATGAAGTTTCAAGTCAAAGTTTAAGGTTACTTCAACTTCAGTGTGCTCTGCTCACTGTGCAAAAAAAATGTAATTCATTTCTATAGATATATTCTATACTAGCTCTAGCTCTTTTCCAGATTAATTAAAAAAAAACTTTTTCCACAAAATAAGTTTTTCAAAGAAAAGTAAAGAACTCCATTAAACAAAAAATGAGCAAAAATAAAATCAAATAATCTACCAAGCGGGAAACTACCACATAACACCATCGATAAATAAATGAAACCCAAAACGAACAGAAATTACAAATAAATAACCGAGTCAAACTCAAAACGATCAGAAATTAACATAAGTTGGGCTCAAAAACCCCTATGCCCTCCCAAGGCCAGAACATAATTTACACTTTACTGGAAAAATATAAATGTTTTTACTTTTATAACTTTAATAAATCAAATAATATTAACATTTTGATTACTAAATATCAGTATATGTATAATAAACTGACAATGCACACACATTTGTATTTTTCTCAGTAAAGTGCAAAATATGTTCTGGCCTTGGGAAGGCATAGGGGTTTTGCGCCCAACTTATGTTAATTTCTGCTCGTTTTGAGTTTGACTCGGTTATTTATTGTAATTTCTGTTCGTTTTGGGTTTCATTTATTTATCGATGCTAATTTGTGATAGTTTCACGCTTGGTAGATTATTTGATTTTATTTTTGCTCATTTTTTGTTTAATGGAGTTGTTTTACTTTTCTTTGAAAAAAACTTATTTTGTGGAAACAGTTTTTTTAATTAATTTCTGTTCGTTTCATATTGACATAGTCTTTTCAGGGAAAAAGAAAATAATACTTTAAATCTTTTCGTTTTGTTAAGAATTCATAGTTTGGCCTGCTATTTGTATGCTGGAAAAATTTTCAGCAATTTTTAACAACCTAGACCCTTTTAAAAATCTGGACACAAATAGTAGTGTTTAATTTAGTTTCATACCTCCTCTAGTGGACCTGAAATGGAAAACTTGATACCATTCGCAAGAAAATCTGTTTAGTTTCATTGATAGGTTGGATACACTTATGCTATTTTCATTTGGTTAAATTTTAAGAGCAGAAGTAGCCCCGAAAGTTTGAACTCAGTCTCAGTCGTTCTTGGGATACTGCTGAGATGCCTTATTGGGAATTAGCATTAACACAGTGCATTTTGATTTAATCTTAAGACGACATTTACTTTTTAAACATAAAGGCAAATGGGAGGGTGGGCATGAGAGGGGAATTAGTTCTCCTCCAATCACTTGCAACTATTAAAAAGGACATCAGTCCTTTCTATTTGCAATCGAATGAGCCCTTTTCGAAGTTCCTATGACAACTCCTTCGATACGAAGTGCCTTGGTCTAAAAACAACAACAACAACAAAAAAAATGATACATTATACCCAAATCGATCTTTACTATAAAAATATCAAGCCTTCCAATCACTTTCGATTATTAAAAAGGGCACTAGGCCTTTCGATTTCCGATCGAATGATCCCTTTTTGAGTTTCTACGACAACGCTTTCTATAAACACCTTATATACCCCCGGGGCATAAATTACAACCCTTACCCTAAGGGCTGTGAGGGTGGTTGTCATCCTCTAAGACCTAATTTCCAGAACTTTAAACTACGTTAAACAAAATGGCTATCTCAAAATTTTGATTGGATGTGTTTTGGGAAATGGTGGGCGTGGAAGGGGTGTTAGTTGCCTTCCAATTGCTTTCGACTATTAAAAAAAGGGCACAAGCCGCTCCAATTTCCAATTGAATGAGCCCTTTTCGAAGTTTCTACGACAACTTCTTCGATACGAAGTGCCCTGGTCTAAAGGAAAAAAAAATAATAAACAGTACATTGTGCCAACATCGTTCTTATACACCCCCAAGGCATAACTTAAATCCCTTGCCTTAATGGTTGTGGGGGAGTAACCTCCTATAAAATATTTTCTCTCTGGAAATCAGTTACTCTGAACAAAATGGCTATTTTAAAATTTTGATTGGATGTTTTTTTTTGGAAATAGTGGGCGTGGAAGGGGTGATAGCTGCCTTCCAATCACTTTTGACTATTAAAAAGGGCACTAGCTATTCCAATTTTCAATCGAATGAGCCCTTTTCGAAGTTTCTACGACAACTCCTTCGATACGAATTGCCCTGGTATGGAACAAAAAAAAAAATAATACATTGTGCCAGCATTGTTCTTTGCTTAGGCAGCGCGATTGCCCTGCCTATGATAACATCCTGGATTGCCTAATGCTCTATTATCTACCTCTTTTCATCCGAAAAATCCGAAAGAAAAATGAACAGAATTGTTAAGCGAAAGGTAGAATCTTCTTCTTCTATTTAACAGCAGGCGGGCTTTTCAGTATAACTATTTAGCCCTTTTCCTTTTGCTTCACTCTGTGGGCTACAGAGCTACTGGCTTGATAGCCTCATAATTATTAGATATATTCAGATATCTTTCAGCAGATCTTTCGACTCTAGGAGTTCAAATATAAGATGATAGATGTCGATTTCTATGCTCTGTGTGCAGGTACAGTTGGCTAGGCTCTTGGCTGATAGTGGGATTTTGTGGTGTTTGAAGTATTTTAACAGTTTACAAAGCAAGGTATGTTGTGCAGACGTCAGCATATTACATTCAAATAGGCAATGGTCAATTGTTTCATTATTCATATTACAATGCCTGCAAAGAGGGGACAGGGGAATTGAACCACTTGAATTAGAAAGCTTATATGAGAATGCAAGGAAATTTAGTCCATTTGTTCCAGAACGAATTCTATGATAAATTTTAGAAAGATACTTATTGGGAAAGGGGGAAAGGATAGGATTAATCTTATTAAAATTAATATCTGATAGCCTCCATCGCTAAATATCTCTAATTGGGATTGGTCTCCCACTTGGCTGGTCAATATTTATAGCATTTTTTGCTATTTCATCAACCTGATGATTACCACTTATGCCAGAGTGGCTAGGAATGTACTGAAAGTAAGTTTTTATGCCACTTGAAGCAAGATTATCAATAATACTGAGACAATGATAAGTGTCAATATCCAACTTATATTGAGGAGCTGAGGCCAGCAACTCAAGGCTTGATAAAGAGTCGGAATAGATGATAATATTATTCGAATTTTCAATCAAAGGTTGGTTTTGCTTAAGGTGTTCTAATGCCATGATTATGGCATTTAACTCAGCAGACATTATAGATAAATTATTAATAATCTCTCTCCCATTGCAATTTTCAGGTGAGGAAGGAAAACACCACTTGCAACTTTCTCATCCATTTTTGACCCATCAACAAATATTTGGAAGTGATTTTTATAGGTAATTGTATTAAGTTCTGCAAATTTTTTCTGGACAAAAGCAATGGGGGTTAAATCTTTATTCCATTTTGAAAATTCAGTATTTATTATGGGAAATGACCAATTCCATGGAGGGGATTGGGGGAAAGTAGGTGCAATAGACTTTGCTGGTACAGGGAACTTCTTTTGAATATTGGCATACTCATCTGCAATACCTCTATACATGGCTGGATTTCTTAACCAATTATGTAATGTGTGTGAGCTATTTGATTCAATTTTTGTAAGATGTTTTATCAAGAGAAAGCTACGTCTCTCCCTTATTGTTGTTAATCCACTCTCCATAAGCAGAAACTTGGTGCTTGTGGGTTTCCTAAGACCAAATATGAGACGTATTATATCATTTTGTGTTGTTTCAATTTTTTGCATCTGGGTCTTTGCACATGCACCATAGACAATTAGCCCATAGTCAATATGGGGTCTTATATGTGATTTATAAAACTGGAGTAAGGTTTTCTCCTTACAACCCCAGGGTGTGGAAAGAAGTCTTTTTAGTATATTTGCTTTTCTATAACATTTTTTTATTGTGTTTGAAATGTGGAGGTGGAAATTAAGTTTTTGGTCAAGCATGAGACCTAGGTAATTAATATTATTATCTTCTGGAATAGTTGTTTTATTTAGAGTTAGTTTTGCATTAACATGGTTTTCGCTTCCGGTGAAATTGGATTATTTTTGACTTGGTGGGTGCAATGGGTAAATCTGAATGTTGAGAGAATTTTTCAAAACTGGAAAAGTGACTTTTGCAGATTTGACTGTGCTATCTGAAAGGTGTTGCCAGATGACCATAGCACCAGATCATCAGCATATTGTAGATTCGTGTGGGGTAGGTTCATGTCCCAGAGATATAGGGCAAAAAGGAGGCAACTGAGGACTGCTCCCTGAGGTAGGCCTTTGGAAATTGTCTTTTGGGGTGAAGAGGCTGAACCAACACAAACAATGAAGCTTCGCACTTCTATGAAGGATTTAATAAAGGATACTAGCTTAGGAGGTACTCCAAGGTTTGCAAGTTTATTTAAAAGGATTTGGTGGTTCACATTGTCATAAGCTCCTTCAAAATCTAGGAAAGCTGCCACTAGGATATTATTTTTTGAGAAAGATTCATTTATTGCATTTGTTAGCAAAATGAAAGCATCTGTTGAGGAGTGGTATTTCCTGAATCCAGTTTGAGTGTGTGGGATCATGTTATTTTTCTCAACAAACCAGAGGAGTCTGTGATAAATCATTTTCTCCATTATTTTCCCCATCACAGGTGTAATCATTATGGGCCTATAAGACTCAGGGTTATCTTTTGGTTTATTTTCTTTAGGATTGGTAGGAGGGACGAACATTTCCATATATTGGGGAACCTAGAAGATGCCCAAGCGTGATTATAACAATTTAGCAGTTCTTGTTTGTATGAAGGTGTGAGATTCTTTATCCATGTAGGGTGTATATTGTCATAGCTACTGCTAGTTTTGGACCTAATATGATGTATTGCATTATTCAATTCCTGGATTGAAAATGGATTAGTTATGTACTCGGATCCTGGGCGTGGTTGGTAACTAGGGTTCATAGGAATTGTGGACAGTTTGCTTTGATTATTTGATGTTAGCTTATTAACAAAAAGAGTTGCAAATAGGTTAGCCTTTTCATTATCATTGTCATAATGGGTATTATTATGTATAAGCTCATACAGGAGTGGGTTGGGAGAAGTCTTTTTCCCACATATATGGCTTATGACTTTATGTATAATTGGCTCATTTGTTTCTCTGGAGAGATTATTTGCAAAATTATTCCAGTATTTATATTTAGCATCTATTATAGTCCTTTTTAGATTAGATTCAGCTTGTAATTTTTTTAAATATGTAGTAGGTGTTGGTTTTTTTATGAATTCTGTCCTAGCTGCCTTTTTTATCCTCCATTTATTTAGGCACTCATTTGTCCACCATGCTTTAGGAATTTGTTTAGGGAATGTTTTCTTAGGTGTTGTCCTGGGGATAGCATGATTAGCTGTATTTATTAGTAAAGATGTCAACGCTTCAGCATGTGTGTCAACTGTTGTGTTAGAAATGCATGAACTTTGGGTGAAACTTGTTATTTCATCATTTAGCTTATTTTGGAAAATAGACCAATTTGCTTTAGTGTTGATATATTTGGATGTATGAGATAAAGTTTCAGCAGGTTCATTTAGGGAGCAAACTATAGCAAAGTGGTCTGTACATAGACTATCAATTTTATTTATGTAAATTTTGTTCAAAAAATTTAAAGACACAATTTGTAGGTCAATTGTGGAGAAATTGCCACTTTTGGGGTTGAAATAAGTATTCAGGTTTGGAGGGGTAGCAACAACTAATTCATTATTATTTGAAGTCATATGCTCAATAAATTTACCAGCTTTATTTGCTGGTTTATTCCCCCACAAAAGGCTGTGGGCATTGAAATCACCACAAATAATGATATTTTTTAACATATTAGAATTATTTATATAATTAAAGAAATCCTTGGCATCTGTAGTTTGGCCATTAGGGTTATAAAAGCTTATTATGAAGGTTTTAAATTATTCAGCCAAACACTTATACCAATTACATCAACATCATTTTCAAAATCTGGAAAATTGATGCCACAAAATTTTATATTATTAACTAATAAAGCTACACCACCTCCTTTTCTCTCTGAAGATCTATCCTTTCTCAGGATAGTATATCCCAGAGACTTAATTTGTTGATTTTGGGTTAAATGAGTTTCCTGGAGGCAAGCAATATTAATTGAATTATTATTCATAAATGATATTAGTTCATTTAGCTTATTTTCTGTGAGTGATCTTACATTCCATTGGAGTATTGATAAATGTTGTGTTGTTGATTTTTTCTTCATATGACTGTGTATCAATGTTCAGCTTTGTTAACAGTAAAGCAAGATCTTTTTTTGCTTGAATGAGCATATCATCTGGGATGTAGATTTTTGCCAATTCTGCAATAATTTTTGTTTTCTGTAGTGGATGAATGTTCATGGCCTGAACTGCATTACAGTTTAGAATGAATAAGCATATATTAGAATTTTTGTTTCAAGAAAAATTTCTTCTTCTCCTTCCTCCCAACCGATATACATGGCGAGCCCAAGGTGACAGTATTTATTTTTAAGAAACAGATTAGCCGGGATGACGGTTGAAGCCCGGAGGTCAATATCGATAAGCAAAAAAGAGAAAAAAAAAAAAAACAAAAAAACGGCGCCGTATTAGTGACGCCGCCGCCGATAGAATCAGCGGAGGCGTCAGCGCGCTAAAGCAAGCTAGGCGGCGCGCCACCGTTTTTTTTCGGCGGCGCGCCGCCGACCTTTTGGCGCGGCTTCGGAGTCTATCCAAAACACTATTCTCATAACTAAAAAATTTTTCTGGTTTCTTTGGAAAGCTGAGAAACCAAATGATCCTGTGGAGTATTGATTGTAAACAAAGGCTCGTCACCATCAAAGAAAAGTCTTATGTTCAAACAAGAGGCAAGTTCTGGTAATACAACTGCTGGATTATTAATGAAACGCTTCTTGGTGTTTTCCATATATGTAACCAATTCAGAATGATTCAACTGAAAGAAAGTGATTTTATTCTACAACAGCTCCCATACAATTGCATATAAAATCACAACAAGTGTCGACAAAAGATGGTATTGAAGTTAGATTGACATATACAAGGACTTGGGACAAGAACATCAATATAGATACTTATGCTATTGATGATTCTTTCCACATTTAGAACAAATTGGAGACGTCTGTTAAATCCCTAAAATTAGTGTCATACAAATTAAAGCTCTCTTATTCCTCAAAAAAGATGTCAATTTTTATTTGATAAAAATTTATCCTCAATTTTAGTGTTTATTAAGTTTTAGAACTATAGAGTGATTATATCTAGTTTTTTTTGTAGCTATGGTTATTTCTTGTTTGTTTATCCTTCCATATTATTGATGAGTGTACCACGTTTCACTTTATTTATAGTAATATATTGAACTTTAGACCAGTTGCTGCTTCCACGTAACTATAATATAAGCTTATACAAATAATATACGAATAACAAAATACAAAAACCATACAAATAATAAATCACATTTAAAATTATTTATTTGAACTTCTTCAGTAATAATAAATATTTGAATAATCCTGATTTGACTAGACAACCTCTGTTTAACGTTTTTAGAAGAAATTGAGGACAGACGAGCACAAGCACTAAAATTGTTGGTACCATAAAATTATGTAAGTTGGATGTCTGTATTACATACCTCTTGTCTGTGATCAGAACTCCCACCAGTCACTATCAAAATACGCCAGTTTGGCGGGAAATACGCTTATATGGCATATAGTGCGTGAATAATCCACAAGAAAAGAATCAATTCAGACAAAGACCAAAAGAAATCATAAAGAAATTTATCAGGTAAAAAGGTATAGGCTTGCATGAGGTCAGCCCATATTCAGAAACCATACTAGATTTTTCTGGAACTGCAAATCTTTGTACTCTAAAAGTGAAACTGCAAAATAGGGTAAAATTTTAGTTTAGCTACGTTTTGCATTCTGGGAAATGGGTTAGTTTAGGAAGATGAAACCATATTTATCTTGGTTAAATTCTACTTTTGGCTATCTTGGAAAGGGTTTAGGTTAAGAAAATGACACTTTCAGGGATGGGTCTACAGGCTAAGGTTTATCCTGGGAGGGTATTTTGAAGTAGCCTACCTACCTCCACGCCTCCCTCTAGAGGGTCCTAATCTTTGATGATCTTTTAAAATCTGTGTGTTATAAAACTGAAACCTTGCAAAATAGATCTTCTGGTAAAATTCTGTTTTAGCTACTTTTGGCTATCTTGGAAAGGGGTTAGGTTAGGAAATTGAAACTTTCAGGGATGGGTCTACAGGCTAAAGTATGTCCTGGGAAGGTATTTTTACATACCTACCTCCACTTCTTCTCCCTCTAGAGGGTCCTGAAATTTGCCTACATGACACCTAGCCTATTGAAATGTTGACAAAACAATATTTTACCTTAATTTTCAGTTATCAGTTTCTTTTTCTCTGTTTTTAGTTCTGAAAATGTAATTCCTGTTATTTGAGTAGAATTCTGAGCCATATCAATATTTTTGTAATTTTTTTTTTTCAAAATTTAGGAAATGTATTTGATATCTTTAAAACCTTATAAATGAGGATTGAGCAAAGTTCTGAATCTGAAAAACAATTTTGTTGTACTTCATTTAAGCAGAAGGTCTATTTTGCAATGTCTCATATTATTGACTTACAAATAAAGTAAACATACAACTTGATGTATTTTTTTATGCTTTTTCCAAATATAATAATCATTTTTGTTGGAAATGAATTTTATCCCACCCCCTATATACACCAATTCAGGGTATATAATATTTGTACATAAGAGGGGTGAGAGGAAAGTTTAAACTTACCTCTCATTTACATCAGAAATTAAATTTATCCCACCCCCTAATGTGCAAATATATACCCTGAATTGGTATATATAGGGGTAAGGGTAAAATTCATTGGTACTGTTCTTTTAACCAGGCTCTTTTGAATACAGCAATGCATACCATTCACAAAATAGATTGAGAAGCATGATGAAAACAGGTTTACAATGCCTTCTGGGATATAAACAAAGGCAAGAACTGTATTTAAATTGTTTTTTTTTTTGGGGTTTAGGGGGGGGGGAGGTAAGGTACCTAGGTTAGGTTAGGTTACATATTTAATATATATGTATGCTTTGCCCCCCACCCCCTTAATGTGCAAATATATAGCCCAAGTTTTTGTTTCTTAACTATTATATATTCATCCTATTTTATTTCATTAGCATTAACCAAACTAGCACTATATAAAAAAGCCTGGTTAATAGAACAGTACCAATTCATTTCCAACAAAAATGATTGCTATATTTGTAAAGAGCATAAAAAAGGTATTGAATGGTATGTTTACTTTATTTGTAAGTCAATAATATGAATAACAAAAAATTTACCAATATTAAATGGTTTCTAACCTAACCAAAGTACCAACTGAAATGTTTAGATTAAATATACCACAATGTAGTATATATACATTCTCTCAGCTGAAAGAAGCTTTTTTCAGCTTCTTTTGCTAAGCTTAAAGAAACTAGTTCTGTCAGACCAAGAACTTGAGTATGGTAGGACAAAATCACACCCCGCCACAGTCTGAGTTCAAGAACTTGAGTGTGGTGGGTATAAGAGATAACTACCAATGAAACTTTCAGTAATAATTCTGGGGCTAAAAACATACCCCAGGAAAGTATTGCAAAGCTACTGTTTTAACCTTCTTTTGATTTATAAGTCTCCAGAAGTCCTAATTAAAGAATTTTGGTTTGAACAGGGTTTCAGTATGTAGGAAAAACATATAGGAATCTAATTGTTTGATGAGAAGTTTGAAGTTTTACCTGAAAAGGGTACAAAACCCAGATTTTCAAAAATTAGAGCATTTTCACCTACAAATTCAACACAACAAAAAAGTTACCTGTTGTCAATGCTAGTTGGAACCCAATTTGACACATGTCAAAATACTTGGGGAGTACTTGTTGGTGGAACCTGGTCTATTTGACACTTGTCAAGATACTTGGGGAATGCCTGTGGACAGACCCTTGTGTATTCAGAACATATATTCTTGTTTCTTTGTTTTTCTTCAACTTCATTTGATGTATAAAAGTATAAAACACTTCAAAAAGTAGAAGTAATAAAACTAACAAAATTGTTTCAAGTATGTAGTATTTAGTATAACAAAATTGGTTAATCATAAGGAATGTGCTATTGTGACCTAGATCATATAATCTTCTTTTTTTTCTAAGTGTTGCATAGGGTAAAGGTACTGATGATTTGACAGTGCAATTTTGGAACCCCTGTCAAAACTTTCCTTCAAAATGGAATAACTCTGCTTAGTTGTGACTTGGAGTGCCATCTCTTGAAGTAATTTTTGTATTTCAAGGATAGGAAATGCTGACCCAATTTCAACAAAAAAGGAGCTCCCAACAATTTGTCATGTATGTAATGTTCAAACTACTGTTATTTGGTTATTTATTGCAAAAAAAAAAAAAATGGGATTAGCACCAATGCATCAAGATACATCTGATTTTATCTGAATTCTAGTCATATTAGCTTTTTCTTGATAAAATTAAATTAGAATAAAAACAAATTTTACATTGTTGAAACTAGATTCCAAGTGTTGAAAATTCTTGTTTAATGTAGTGGAATACCAGGTGCACTAAAAGTATTCCTTCAGTCAAATTCAAATGTAGATAATAGCTTCTATGAATTGATTTATTTCTTTTGCAAATATCTTGTAGTAACCTTGTTGAAATTTTCAACAGACAGCAACAGGCCCTGTCAAAATATAGGTGACTATCAAAACTTCACTGAACATGTAAAACAAATGAGAAATAATTGGTGTTTGAAATTCTAAGGTCCACTGACAAAAATATAGCTGTTGAATTTACAGGTGTCCACTACTGCCAAAAATCGCAGAGGTTCACATGGAAGTCATTTTTTCCTTTCCTTAGTACTTATGAATGAAACTATAAAAAAAGTCAAATTTAGAAAATCCTATTTTTTGGGGGTAGGGGGAGGTAAACGCCTAGAACCATGTCATAGAAATATATAGTGACCCCCCCCAAAAAAAAAAATAATCATAAGCTATGTTTTGGATGAAACTAACAATCTGCATATGAAAATAAAATCCACTAAATCAAATATAGTGACAATAAACTTCTTAAATTTCTTGAAATCCACTCCTGTCTTCCTAGACCCTATCCCTTCCAAAATGCTAGTGAAACAATTTTGTTATAGTAAATACTATTTGTATTGAATAATGTATATTAAAATTTGTAAAACCAATTTTGTTATACCAATACTACATACTTTTAAGAATTTTGTTATTTTTATTACTTCTACTTTTTGCATAGTGTTTTATACTTTAATAGATTAAATGAAGTTGAAGAAAAACAAAGAAACAAGAATATACATCTTGAATACACAAGGGCCTGTCCACAGGCATTCCCCAAGTATTTTTACAAGTGTCAAATAGACCAGGTTCCACCCACAAGTACTCCCCAAGTATTTTGATATGTGTCAAATTGGGTTCCAACTTGCTTTGAAAACAGGTAACTTTTTTTTTGTGTTGAATTTGTAGGTGAAAATGCTCTAATTTCAGAAAATCAGAGTTTTGTACCCTTTTCAGATAAAATTTGAAACTTCTCATCAAACAGTTAGATTCCTAGATGTTTTCCCACCACCAAACTGAAACCTTTTTCAAACCAAAAGTTCTTAAAATAATACTTCTGGAATAGAAAAACTGTTTTTTTTTTACAAAAACTGTCAAATCATTGGTACCTTTACCCTATATGCCACAGAAATAGCATCTCTGAACCCTATCTGGAATGGCCCACTTCCTGTTAGTTTTAATGACCCAGCAAAGATTTGTTCATTGTTGACAGTGTAAATGTCATCAACATTTGGCCATTTCAAAGTGTGATCTGTGATTCTAATCCAATTGAAAATTTTTAGTTTGGACTGTCCTTTATCAGGAAAGTCCAGAATCCTACCAACAAATAATGGCACCTTGCTTTTTTTGTCTCTAAAGAAAACAGCACAGTATTTGTCAAGCTGCAGTTCAACTTCCAACTCAAATTTGAGATTTTTTTTGTAGTTTCATTGATAAGTGCTAGGGAAAGGGAAAAATGACCCATGTGAACCTCTGAAATTTTTGGCAGTAGTGGGCATCCATAAATTTGACAGCTATATTTTCATCAGTGGACCCTGGAATTTTGACACTAATTGTTTCTCATTTGTTTTACATGTTCAGTGAAGTTTCAACAGAGTCACCTGTATTTTGACAGGGCCTGTTGCTGTCTGTTGAAAATTTTGACAAGGTTACTACAAGATATTCACAAAAAAAAAAATCAATTTATAGAAGCCATTATCTACATTTGAATTTGACACTTGGAACCTAGTTTTGAAAATATAATATTTCAAACTGCCTGAATTAAATGTTCTTTTCTTATCTGGGTGTACTGGATATTGTGTCAACGTTTCCTATTGCTGAAATTTAAAACGGCTTCAAGAGATGGCACTCCAAGTCATGACTAAGCAGAGTTATTCCATTTTGAAGGAAAATTTTGACAGGGGTTCCAAAATTGCACTGTCAAATCATCAGTACCTTTACCCTATGCAAAACTTAGAAGAAAATAAGATTTATATGATCTAGGTCACAATAGAACACTCCCTATGATTAACCAATTTTGTTATACTAAATACTACAATTTTTTAGTTTTATTACTTCTACTTTTTGAAGTGTTTTATACTTTTATACATTAAATGAAGTTGAAGAAAAACAAAGAAACAAGAATATACATGTCAAATACACCAGGTTCTGCCCACACGTATTCCCCAAGTACTTTGACATGTTTTGAATTGGGTTCCAACTTGTGTAAAAAACGGGTAACTTTTTTGTTGTGTTGAATTTGTAGGTGAAAAATGCTCCAATTTTTGAAAATCTGGGGTTTGTACCCTTTTCAGATAAAATTTCAAACTTCTCATCAAACAATTTGATTCCTAGATGTTTTTCCTACATACTGAAACCCTTTTCAAACCAAAAGTCTTTAAATTAGGACTTCTGGAGTGGAAAAACTGTTTTTTTTTTTTTTTTTTTTTTTTTTTTTTTTTTTTTTTTTTTTTTTTTTTTTTTTTTTTTTTTTTTTTTACAAAAACTGTTAAATCATTGGTGCCTTTACCCTATACCTATTAGAATTTTGACAAAACAACATTATACCTTAATTTTCAGATTTTGGTTTCTTTTTCTCTGGTTTTTGTTTTGAAAACTTAATTCCCGTTATTTGAGTATAGTTAAAAGCCATGTGAATGGGTTTTTTTTCTAAATTCAGGAAATATATTCAAAGATCTTTAAAACCTCATAAATTAGGACTAACAAAAGTTATGAAGCTGAAAATATTTTTCTTTTACTTCATTTAAGCAGAAGATCTATTTTGCAAGGTTTCACATCTGTAACACAGTTTATCAAAGGTCAATGCCCTCTAGATGGTGGAGTAACTGAGATAGCTACTTAAAAATACCTTCCCAGGGAATACTATAGTCTTTAGATCCATCTCTGAAAATTTCATTTTTTCAGCTGCATAATTTTGCTGAACCCCAATTTATGAGATTTCAAAGATATGCAAATAAATTTCCAAAATTAAGAAAATGCCATTGCTATGGTACCATTGCTATTGAATTCTACTCAAATAACAGAAGTTGTATTTCCAAGACTAAAACCAGAGAAAAAGAAACTAAAAGTTAAGTTAAATTGTTTTGTCAAAATTCCAATAAGTACCTGTCAAGTTGGCAAATTTCTAAGACTTTGAAATCAGAAGAAGGTTAACATCAAAGCTTGGTAATACCTTTCCAAAGTATGTTTTTGGTCCTAGATTCATTACTGAAACTTTCATTTTCCTGACCTAACCCCTTTCCAAAATAGCAAAAAAATAGCTTGTCTAGAATTTACTGTTATACAGCATTTTCTAAGATTAGGTTCAAGCATTGAATGTGTGACCAAGATTAGGCTTTGGTGCTGTCCAAATTCGAAATTGTGAGTGTCTTATGTGGTTAAAACTTTCACTAAGTCTTTGTATAATTTATTAGCTGGCCAGATTATCCTGCTAGAGTAGAGGTAGGTTAGAGTAGATGATGAACTGGCTGACTACTGGGTATCTTACCCTACACTTTGTTATTGGAATCTTGAAGATGCTAAACAGCTGAAATTATACTGATTGATTCTATTACTTGAAAATATTGAATTTTGCTTTTGTCAAATCTGCTTGCCTATGGTATACATGAACCTGTTCAGACCTGTTGTAACAGGACTGAAATTAGACTAGACCTAACCTAACTGTGGTTGTTGTGTGAATTGGCTCAAAAGTTAAACTCAAGCACCAAAATACAAAGATTTTGAGTAGAGCCCTACAGATGACTCTTTATACATTCTATGGTTTTATATCATGACTGAGAATTAAATTCTATTATAAACAAGCTTTATTAAGGTCATACTGATGACTTTAATATTGTTATTTTTTATGAACTAGTATTAAAAATAGTATGTTTTCTATAAAGTCAACCATAAGACAATTTATGTTTTCTATCATTATGAATATAAAAAAAAGTCTTTTACAAATAATATATTTTTGTGCTGCAATCTATATATAAGAGACTAAATAAAGCCATACAGATTCCCTTTTTACAAGTTATTTTATTATAGAGCAACCTAAATAAAGTCTACCAATGGAATTTTTCATTATACTGTATTAAAAAGAACCATGAATAATGTAATACAGATGACTTTAATATTGTCACTCTCTACAAATAATATAAAAAAGCAGTATATAAAGTCAAAAATAAGTCAATATATGTTTTCTCTCATTATGATGAGTAAAAAAAGTCTTACAGCTGACTTTCTACCTTAATATATATATATATATAAAAGGCTGAATAAAGCCATACAGATGTCTTTTTACTCATTATTTATTATAGAGCAACCTAAAAAAGTCATAGCCTGCCAATGACTTTTTATATCATACTGTATGATATAAAACCATGAATAATGTCATACAGATGACTTTAATATTTTCACTCTCTACTAATAAGCAGAAAGCTCTGTACGATTTTTAAGTCAAATATAAAAAAAACAATATCATGTTTTCTCTCATTATGAACACAAAAAAAGTAGGTCTTACAGATGACTCTATACCCTATACCTCAGTCTGTGTATAACAGCCTAAACAAAGCCTTGCAGATGACTTGACAGATTATACTATTATTGAGTAATCAAAATAAAGTAATTCAGAGTGCTAGAGATTTTCTTTATTAGTGATATTCTGTCTTTTGTACCTTTTTTTTATGGGTAATAAATAAATAATAATAACAATAAAGGTAGATCTTTTATTCAAAACCAAGTACCTATAGCAAAAAATCTCATTTAACGTACAAGCAAAACATAACAAGCAGGATTGCAAGCAATACTCATAGATGAAAACAAATGTGAGATCGAGTAGAAAGATTACCTTATCTTAGACCTTAGATCTACCTGTGCTGTCAGAGGCACCCAGGGCATCAACCAGACTTTGCTAATCTTTTCTGAATTGGGCAGCTGTGTATATGTCTTCCCAATTGGGTTGAAGAGAAGCATGGATACTGCACAGATCAGACTGGTATGTTTGTTGTGGAGTGTTTTGAGGTCTTCACTCTCTTAGACTTCCATTTGAGTGCCAATGTAAAGTGGCTTTTGGGATCTGAGTGTCCTGCATTTGGACAATATTGCCTAAGTATCTCCATCTCTGAGCTCTAAGAATGTAAGTCACCAGAGGCTGGTTGGCAATTTGTGGACTCTTTCATTTGTGATTTTGTTTGACCAATGAATATTTAAAATTCTTTGAAGACAATTGTTTTTGAATGCAAAGATTCTCTTCTCCTGCTCTTGGTTCAAACTCTAGGTTTTGTCTGCGTAAAGGAGGACTGGGATGACATTGCTGTTGAACAGGGGTAACTTAAGCCAGGTCTAGTAATTTTTTGACTTCCATATGCACTCAAGTCTATTGAAAGCAGCATTTGCCTGACCTATTCTGGTCATTATTTCTTTGGATATTGATCCCATATTCTTCAGTATGCTTCCAATGTACCTGAAGTCCACAACCTGTTCAATTTCTTCATTTCCACATCTAATATGAAGTGGGGAATCAATAGTCACCATTTTTTTTTGTTTTGCTTGAATTTATTCTTAGGCCAAAATGGCTTGCTTTTTGCTGACCCTGTTTTGAAGCTCTTGCAGATGTTGCTTGCACAACTGTAGCATTGTAATGTTATCTGCAAAGTCTAGGTCACCAATGGCACTTTGGCAGAAAGTTTGACACTGTTGGTTGCAGAGTTGCAGAGAATGAAGTCAATGATTATCACAAAAAGTAACAGCAACAGTACATGGCCTTGTTTGATGCCAGATAGAATTTAAAAGTATTGGGTTTGGCCTTGGGGTATCTTGATGCAGCACTTGCTGTCCTTGTAAAGAGCTATGATAACTGCAATGATTCTACTTGGGATCCCATAATAAAGAAGGGTCTTCCACAAACTTGCCCAATCTACATAATCAGAGGACTTTTCAAAGTCTATAAAAATCATGTAAAGCTTTGATCACCATTCCTCACTCTGTTCAGTGAGGACTTGCAAAGTAAATATAAGATCAGTGCAAGAAACGGTTTGGGCAGAAGCCATATTGTTCATCCCTCAGGTGCTTTTTGAGCTCATTTTGGATCCCCTTTCAGAATGACATGACACAGTAGTTTACTGGGGACCTAAAGTAAGTTTTCCCATTTTGTAGTAAACAGGGTGGTCCAGAATGTTATAAGTACTGCCACTGAGACCTTTATCATCTCTGCTGATATACAGTCTTCTCCTGGGATTTACCATTCTTCAATTGCTTGGCAGCTACTTGAATCTCTACAACACTTGGTGGCTCCACACTAATGTTTAGGGAGAAGAATGGCATTGCTGAAATTTTGGATGGTGGCCTATTGAGGAGTCTTTGGAAGTGGGATGCCCATAACTCATTCACTGGTGTTTGTTTGGTCATGAGTACAGCCGATGGGTCCCAAACTGTGCTGTTGATGGTATGCTTCTTTCCAACAATGTCACTTGTGATCTGATATAGGGCTCTAGAATCTCCTCTCTTGGCTGGTTCCTTGCCAAGTTTGGCTTTTTTCTCAATCAGGGTTTGGTGGTTGTTCCTTGTGCTCTTTGTTAGGGCTTTGCAGTAGCATGCATTTTTCAAGATTAAACCGCTTGGTGTTTGGCTTTGAAGAAGGTTTTTTTTACGAGTTTCCTCTCTCTTATGAGATCCCAAGTTTGGTCAGAGAGCCATTGGTCTTTAGGGCGTTTCTTGTACCCCAGTATTTGTGTTGCCACTGTATGGAAGGAGTTTTTTATGGCTTCTCACAGTTCTTCTTGATCTGGATTATCTTGTTTGGAAAGTGATTCAAATCTATTTGAAAGCTTGATCACAAAGTTTTCTTTTTACTGTGCTACAAAGTAGTTTATCCAAGTCAAAAGATGGGTTTGGATAAGGTACTTGTTTAACATTTTTCTTCAGTTTGCCTTTAAATTTGCCAATCATCAGGTTATGATCTGACCCTACATCAGCTCCTCTATGTGAATGTATGTCCACACGGCTAGTGCGCAATTTGCGACTCACTTGCATTGGTTCATCTTATTTCTGATGACACCATCTGGAGAGGTCCATGAATATTTGTGAATATCATAGTGTTGGAACAAACTCCCACCAATAACTAGGTCATTTGAGAGCACAAAATCAATTAAAAGCTCGCCAATTTCGTTTGGATTCCCAAGGCCTTGGCTACCCATAGACTGGGGCCAATATTTGTGGTCATCACCAATTTTTGCATTGAAATCAATGACAAAACAGGCTATGTCATGTCTAGTTATATCACTGGCAACTGACTGTGGGGTTCTGTAGAATCCTTCCTTTACATCATCACTTGCTTTGTTTGTGGGTGCATAACAGACCACTACAGAAAGTTTTGCATGCTGGCTGGCAAACCTAGCAGTAAGAATTCTGGTTGAAACTGGCTGCCACTTTAAAAAGGATATACTGTTTTTTTCTCTTCATCATAAGGGCAACTCCGTGTTCTCTCTTTGACTCTGGTCCATTGAATATGATGCTGTGTTCACTTGGCAACTTTTTGAGGCCTGAACCAGGCCATCATACCTCAGACAGGGCAAGTATATCAACATTGTACTGGCTCATTTCTTTCAAAACTTGTTGTGTCTTGGACAGCTGGGACATTGTAAGTAGACAGATTTGACAGCTTTATTAAAAGCCACATTTATGCTTAATTCATAACAGTTAAATTGTTGAACTCACTACATCTTCCCTCTTTTGAATACAAAATGTCCATACCGCAAAACAACAATAAACATGCTTTCACTTAACCTGGGTATGGAAAGCAATTTTTTGGTTATTTCACTTTAGTATTGTGATACTATGGTCTAATTGATTCACAGGTCTAAATACTTGGACTTTCGTATTTGTCTCCCAGATCTGATGGTCAGACCTTGGTGAGTCTCAGCATTTGTGTTTTTTTTTTGTAAAATCTCTGGATTGTCAATGGGTCATCTGTAAATGAAATATTGTGCAGTGAAGGTGATCTCAGCACATGACTGCAGGCCTTGTTGGTTAGAGGCTGAGAGTTCTTTGTAAGGGGTTAGTTTTTGGGACTGGGGACTTTGATGCTGATCATATGAAGGGGTTTTCTATGATCCTCAATATGAAATATGAATTATTTTACGTCCGTGTACTAATTCATCATCTTAGTGAGCTGTATCAAACCATTTGTGGTACTGTAAGTAAGGAGCAACCCAGCTGAATTGTAACCAAAACTGTAAAAAACAGTTTTGGTACCAATAGATAAATCAAAAGAATTGGATTTTTATGCTGATTCCAAATATGTTTTTCCTTCAGTTTAGTCTTACCCATCAAAGGCTACAAGCCTGTGAAAATTTGCAAAAAAATTTCTTCTTTTCAAAATTTCGAAAATTTTCGATTTTTGAAGCTTCTAGGGTTCAAGCTTCTATCTGCAAAATAGTGGAATTTTGTATTTTTTGCCTTAAGAAAGATGCGTGTTTATTTTTTTTTTTCAGGGGTGATAGGTAAGTGTTTGGGCAAATTTTCACCAGGATAGAATTGTCTAGAGCAGTGGTTCTCAAATGTACCCCTTTTTAACCAGAAAATTTTTAGGTACCCCTTCTCAGTTACTGGTACTAAGTAAACTACAGCTGAAATATAAATAAAATTGCCAGTTCTAGAGTAACAGGGTTGTTTTTTTTATGTTGGCTGGCAGTGTACCCCCTAAAAATATTTTTGTACCCCAAAGAGTATGCCTACCGCAATTTGAGAACCACTGTTATAGAGAATAATTGGTCAGTAGGAGGGATTTTCTCATGGAGGTGTAGCCAGATTTTCTGGCATTATTTAAAAAACGATCAGAAATTAATATAAAAAACAAGTTTTTTCAACTGAAAGTAAAGAGCAACATTAAAACTTAAAACGAACAGAAATTATTATGCATATGAGGGGGTTCGCCCCTTGTCAATACCTTGCTCTTGTCAATACCTTGCTACGCTAAAGTTTTTTTTAGTACTTTCATAAGAACTATTTATTCTAATTTAACCCTTCGTGATTCAGGGGTCATTCTAAAGGGGTGAAGGCAGTCCAAGTCACTTGGCTATCTCTTCAATGTTAAAGAAATTTTGTTTGTTTAAAGAAACAGATATATTAGAGAACTTAAATTATGATTCACCTGATTTGGGAGACTAATGGCTATCATTTGGTCTGGTTCACTTTTTTTTCTTATGCTACCTCTAATTTTTAAATGGTTTTTTATACAAAAACTCTTTTGGCTTTGTTCAAGAAAATGATATTAACAACTTTAATAAAATTCATACTAGCTTGTAAATATTTTTAAGCTAAACTATTTGTTCAGACAGTTTATGTTGATTTTACTCAATTAAAGACCTTTTTTATCCTTTTTTTTTGCTGCAATCGATTTGGAGTTATGGAGCCCTCAAGTTGAACAAGGGTTGTTTAATTTTCGGGTCAGTATTTCAATTAACAGGCGCCGTGTCTTGTGCATGATACCACTAAACTTGGATAAACATGCCATATCCGCTGTATGCTGTTGTTCAAAACCAATCGAAATATATCAAGAATTGAGCAAGTTCTATTCAAGAGATTGAAAAACTTTTTGAGCTATGGGAAAAAAGCGCATAAAAGAGGACTTAATTTAATTAATGTGCAGGAGGGGTCGCCCCCTCCTCAACACCTAGTTCTTCACCCTAAAGTTTTTTAGTACTTTAAAAAAATATTTTATTGTTCTAATTAAATGACCCTTGTGTTTCATGAGTCGTTATTAAGGAATTGGGACACAATTCTAACTTTAGCGTAAAGAGTGAGATGTTGACGAGAGGGAAACCCCCTGAAAATATATAATAATTTCTGTTCCTTTTAAGCTTTATTGTTGCTGCTTACTTTCAGTTAAAAAATACTTTTTTTTATAGTTTAATTTCTGGTGGTTTTTGAAATAGTGCCAAAAAATCCTGTTCCACCTCCACGGAAAAATTCCCCCTCCCACAGTGAGTTCCTCTAAACAATTCAATCCTGGTGAAAAATTTACCCCGGATAATTGCCCTTAACATCTCCATCCTTAAAATTTAGTCGACAAAGGGAAAGTAAGACAATAAAAAGAATTTCGCATAGGAATTTTGGCAAATTTCCCCAGTATAAAATTTCCTCAGAAAAAATTTCAACCCCCTCCCCCCTCGGAAAATTCTCTCCTCATGTAAAATTTTCCCTGTGGAAAATCCCCCGAGCAGAAAATTCACCACCCCTCCCTCACCCGAAAAATTTATGGCAACTTCACAATAACAAATACTATACGTAAACAATGGGCAAATTTTATAACTTAAAGTGGCTGCCCATGGGGCTATGGGGGCCATGTTCTCTCCATGGTTAGGGTATTATATCTCACAATTTTGATCGAACGATTTAGGGGAAAAGGGGCGGTGAATGTCAGGGGGAGGGCAAATTGCCCTCCAATCTTTTTGGTCACTTTATAAGAGCACTAGAACTTTTAATTTCCATCCGAATAAGTCTTTTTCCAATAATATAGGTCTATTGGTTCGATACAATAACCCCTTGGGAAAACAAACAACAAATAAACACGTATCCGTGATCTTTCTTCTTGCAAAAAAATATAAAATTTCACATTTTTGCAGAAGGGAGCTTGTAACTACTACAACAGGAGTCTTGGATACGCAGAACTTGATAATATGATTTTCATTAAGATCTCTTGACTTTTCGGGGGTGTTTACCCCCTTTTTTAGAAATCAGGCAAATTTTCTGAGGCTCGTAGCTTTTGATGGGTAACACTAACTATCAAACAGTTCGTGGTAACGAACTGCAAGTAAGGAGCGACCCGGCTCAATAGTAACCGAAACTCTAAAAAACGGATTTTTGATACCAATAGATACATAAAAAGAACCAGATTTTATGCTGATTTCAAATATATAAGTCTCATCAAGTTTAGTCTTACCCATCAAAAGGTACGCGAGAAAGGTACCTGAGAAAATTTGCATTTTTTCGAAAAAAGGGAGAAATAACCCCTAAAAGTCATAGAACTTTAATGAAAATCACACCATCAGATTCAGCGTATCAGAGAACCCTACTACAGAAGTTTCAAGCTCCTATCTGCAAAAATGTGGAATTTTGTAATTTTTGCCAGAAGAAAGATCACGGATGCGTATTAATTTGTTTGCTTTTTTTTTTTTTTGTTTTTTTTTGTTTTTATTTCCCAGGGGTGATTGTATTGATCCAATAGTCCTATAATATCGTGAGAGGGCTCAATCGAACGGAAATTAAAAGTTCTAGTGCCTTTTTCAAGTGACCAAAAAAATTGGAGGGCAACTTGGCCCCCTCCCACGCTCATTTTTTTTTCCCCAAGTCATCCAATCAAAATTTTGAGATAGCCATTTTGTTCAGCATAGTCGAAAATTTAATTAATATGTCTTTGAGGATGACTTAATCCCCCACAGTTCCGGGGGAAGGGCTGCTAGTTATAAACTTTGCCCATTGTTTACATATAGTATTGGTTATTGGGAAGTATACAGGCGTTTTCAGGAGGAATTTTTTCTGGTGGGGGGGGTTTGGAGTAGGGTTTACGGGGAGAGAATCTTTCCATGGAGGATGTTTCCTTGGGGGAAGGGACATTTCTATGAAGGGGCGCTGGATTTCCCAGCATTGTTTAAAAAACGATCAGAAATTAAATAAAAAAAACAAGTTTTTTTTCAACTGAAAGTAAGGAGCAACATTTAAACTTAAAACGAACAGAAATGATTACGTATATGAGGGAGTTCGCTCCTTAGTCAATACCTCGCTCTTTACGCTAAAGTGATTTTAGTACTTTCAAAAGAGCTATCTATTCTAATTAACCGGCCTTTGTAATTCAGGGGTTTGTGATTCGAACAAAATTCGAACTTTAGCGTAAAGAGCGAGGTATTGACTAGGGGCCGAACTCCCTAATATACGCAATAAAAACATACAAATATAGAAATTCGTTACGTAAGTTAATTCGTCAGAACAAAATTTCGAGAGTCATTTAGCCAAAAAAGAAAAATTAATATGCGAATTTCGTTTTTATTATTCATGTACGGTGAGCCATAATCAAAGCTGCATTAATTCAAAAACGTTCAGAAATCAAATATAAAAAAAAGTTTTTTTTTTTTTTTTAACTGAAAATGAGGAGCGACATTAAAACTTAAAACGAACAGAAATTATTCCATTTCTTACTTTCAGTTAAAAAAAAAACTTTTTTTTTATTTAATCAGCATGATAAGCTGATTCTTTTGATATAACTGTTAACACAAGAAATTTAATCTTTTAGTTTTGGTAAAAATTGAGCAGCGTCGCTCCTTACTTACAATTCGTTACCACAAACTATTTGATTCAAGTTTAAATTAGGCAAAAATCTATGAATAAGCCTTGCAATTTGTACTTAGTATTAGAAGCTTACAAAATAAGTCGGCGTAGTTAATTTGTGGCGGAATTCATGGTGTTTTTTAACCTTTTTTCCATGACATTTCAAGAAAAATTTCAATATTTCTTCGGATTCCGATTTGATTGTCGATCTATTAAAACTAAATTTTGTTGGATGGATGCTAAACTGAGTATTAACTTAGTTGCATCTTTTTTCTGCATTTATTTTTTGGGGTCATTGTCTTTTTTTGTAATACAGACAAATTGTTCAATTTTGCACACTTCTTTTTATCTGTGCTTTTACGACCTGTGCAAGCTATTTTTTGCGATCGTAAGAACTTTTGATATTATGGAAAAACATTTTTAAATGATTTATTTTGGTTTACGAGTGTTGAACAATTAGCCTATTTTCACCATTTGTGTTAGTTGAATAACAGCTTTTTAATGGTATGCTTCATGAAAAAAATGTTGTAATTTGTATTAGTAAATCTGATGCATGTGTAATGTATCGTTTGTCGTAATTAGGTAAAATCGTTTTATGGCAAAAATTTATAGTTTTCTCAGTTTTTTTTTAATCTTTATTTTCATGGCGCTACTTTTTTTTTTAAATTGTGTTAGAAGATTTTCATCAGATTTCTAATGGATAGGTAATCTATTAAAATAGAATTTTTTGTAGGTTGGATGCAAAATTGTGCTCTCAGTTTCACTAACCAACTTTCTTGTGTATTTTTTCTTTTTTTGTGCGCGCATTTTTTTTGTGTTGCAGATCCATTTTTCAAGATTCTGCTCTAGGTATTATCTATATTTTTAATAAATATAAGCCCATTTTCTTAGTTCATATCAGATTTGTTTTCATTCTTTTTGAAACCATATATTTTAAGTGACTTGTTTAAATTCGCGGGGTTGAACTATAAGACTGGTTTTTAAAATGGGTTGTGCTTCATAATGGGATGCTTCACAAAAAGCTGTTGTAATTTCTATTAATCAACCTGATGTGTTTGTATAATTTGTATTATATCGTAATTAGATGCATTCCTTTTATTGTGAAATAATAGTGTTTTGACCTTTTTTAAATGGTATTTTTTTAGTATGTCTTTTCTATAGTCGTGGCAGAAGATTTCCATCAGATTCCTAATGGACAGGTAAATTGAATATTCCTTTGGGTGGTTACAACATTGTGCTATCTCATGGGCGCCCATAATCTGAATTACAGGGGGAGGGGCAAACCTCGTCTTATTGGCACTTTTAATGCTATATAATAGAAATCTCAGAGCAAAAAAATATAAAAATAAGGCAACATCATTCAGCCAGGGGGGTGGGTGCGCCCCTCCCCCTGCCCCCCTCCTTATGGATGCCCATGTGCTATCAATACCGTCCCAAGTTCTTATGCATTTTCTTGAGTTTTGTGTGCGTTTTTTTTTTGTGACAAAGACACTTTTCTAGATTTTGTACTTGTTTTTATTTGTATTTTCAATCAATATAAGCTTGTTTTCAGTCGTGTTTTGCTTGTTTTCAATCAATATAAGCTTGTTTCTGTTCAAATAAGATTGTTTCTCGTGCAATAAACTGTTGTATTTTGAAACAGTATTTCTACATGTCATGACTTGTTTTAGTCCAGACGATCTGAATAATAAGCCTTTTAATCGGTTCTGAGCTATTTGAATGAGCTTCTTCAAGATAAACTAGTAAAGTTTTTCTGAATCAGCCTTATGTGCTGGTACACCCTCCAGAGGAGATAGGCAGACCATATTGTCAATCTGATCTTAATCCTATAAATAAAAGCCTGATTCCATATCGGGTGTATCCCATTTGAGCACTTTCCCATTTGAGCGCCATGGCGCGCAAATGGGAATTTCCTATTTGCGCGCCGTATTTTAATTAGTTCAGTTGTGTCCCATTTGAGCGCCAGATAATTAGGTCAGGTGACCTAATTGCGTAAGCGATTGCACAACCGTTTACCCACAAAATGCAATAGGATTTAGTGTGGGAGCATATTTTTTTACCCTCTTATAACAAGTATTTAATGATGCCAGGAACAATATTTCTGGTTAGTATTAATAAGTCAGTTTGACAATGAAGAGCTCCAAGAATAAACAACTGCTAGAACACGACGGTTTCGTCTACAGATTCGATAAGCCGATTTCTGGAGGAAGAAAGAAGAGCTGGAGATGCATGAAGAAGGGATGTCTCGGGCGGTTACACACTGATTCCAGCGACGGCTCACCAGTTTTCAGTTGGTACGCACGACCACAGCGCTGATCCTCTGCAGACCCAGCAGTACAAATTCCGGTCAGACCTTCGAAGCGAGTCAGCCCGTACTACTCGTCCGATTCCCGCTATCTACGACGGCCAGGTCGCAAGTGCTGCTGCCAGTGGGCTGAGTGCTTTGCCTCAGTTACCCTATAAGCACGTGAAGTCGTCCATGTACAGATCACGAAACAAGCTGATACCACCACTGCCCGCTGATACTATATCCGTACCGACGCCCTTGCCCCAGGCTTTCAGTGAGACGTCTGCAAACCAGAGATTCCTCCTCTTTCAGCTTCAAAATAACGCTGCGATTTGCTTTGCAACCGACGAGTCGTTAAGTCTGCTTGAACGAAGCCCGGAATGGTATATGGACGGCACCTTCGACTCAGCTCCTTCCCCATTCGGCCAGTTGTTCACCGTTCACGTTTTCTTCGGCGACAAGCAACTTCCCGCTGTCTTCGTGCTCATGGAGAGCAAGTCTGCGCAGCTTTACAACGACGTCTTCAGCGAGCTGATCCTACAGGCTGCGATGAAAGGAGTGACACTTCGCCTGACGACCGTCGTCTCTGATTTTGAGACCGGTCTGCTGACATCCGTGAAGCAAGTTTTTCCGGCCGCCAAGCACCGTGGGTGTTACTTCCACTTTTGCCAAGCAGTAATCAGAAACTTGGGGCGTCACTCAGTCCGTGAGCTGTACATGACCGATGCAGACTTCAACCTCTACGTTCGAAAGCTTCTGGCTCTGGCGTTCCTACCTCCAGCGATCGTCAGAATCAATTCTGGTCCAATCATTTCTCACATCGTTCGTACCTGGCCTTCGGCTCGTCCGTTTGTCACTTACTTCAGCCGTCAGTGGTTCGACCAATGTCCTCCTCATTTCTGGTCAGTCTACGGCATCCAGCGAAGGACAAACAACGACCTCGAATCATGGCACATGCGGTTTAACCGAAGAGTCGGTCGCTACCACCCGAACTTGTGGCAGTTTATCTCTTTCCTGAAGGAAGAACAAGCAGTCGTCGATTCTGCAAGGACACAGCTACTCCAGGGTCATGTCATCCATCGGACGAACAAGAAGTATGCAAGGCTGAACGAACGACTCGAAAAGCTGTCGACGTACAGGGCTGGAACTCGAACAGCAGACGAGCTTCTCTTGGGTGTCGCACATAACATTTCGCCGGATGTGTGATATTAGCAGTTTTTGTTTGTATTTTTACCAATATATTAATTTGAATTATCCGTTTTTGGCACGATTTTTGGGTGATTTCGTTCCATTTCTAAACGATCGTTGTGAAATAACTCTAAAAAAAGAGCCGAATATTTCGACTTGACGAGCAAGCCTTCTTCAGCGGCAATCAGTTCTTACCCTATGAACGTGCGTAAAATCTTCACTTATATTCTTCACAAGCTTAACAAACGTTTAGCTTCTTAACTCTCAGTACAGAGTTATTTCACAACCATTGACCCAATAAAATCCTCAGTTTTGTTCGTTGTCTTCGTGGCAATAAATATTTGTACAGGTCAATGTGGCCGCAAACCACGCTTCATCCACCGCAAAATCACAATTTTGGGTTTGGCGCTCAAATGGTACTCCGTGGCGCTCAAATGGGAACAAAATTCCGTGGCGCTCAAATGGAAACAAATTCCGTGGCGCTCAAATGGGAAAGCGCTCAAATGGGAACACCCCTCCATATCATCATGTGGTGAATACTATTTTTGCAAAACAATTTCGAAAAATTACCATAATTAGAGACAAATTCATACAGATGAATCTGTCCATAGTAAGAAAGGTGGAGCAGCTGCATGCATTCCATCCCTGGACCTTACTCTTTTTATTCTCCTTTCATTGGGATCCTCTGTTTTGTCGGTACTGTTTTACAAGTGGTAAGCGCGCGACAATTGTATTGAAAATCAGATAGGATAAAAACCCAGTACTAATACGAGACGCTGTATAAAGATAGGCGTTACAAAGGGTTTCTCCCTCCGGGAACTATATTTAAACTTTAGTTTTTTTGGGTTTAGGGGACTAAAAAGTACCTAAGTTGGGTTGATTATACTAGATTAGGTTACGTATTTATTATATACTATGCTTTACCCCCCCCCCCCCCCTAATGTGCAAATATATAGCCCAAATTTGTTTCTGAACTATTATATTTTCATCCTATTTTGTTTTATTTCATAAGAGTTAACGAAACTTCACTTTTCGCGCGCTTACCGCTTTGTAAAACAGTACCGTTTTGTCTCCTGAATTATGTACCATCCACCTTGCCCTAGATGTTCTATTAAATAAAAAAAAAACAAGTTTTTTTTAACTGAAAGTAAGGAGCGATATTAAAAATTAAAACGAACAGAAATTATTCCGTATATGAAAGGGGCTGTCCCCTCCTCAACGCCTCGCTCTTTACGCTAAAGTTTTTTACTGTTTTAAAAAATAGAGCTATGGGAAAGAGTCAAACTTTAGCATAAAGAGCGAGGCGTTGAAGAGGGGACAGGCCCTCTGTTCGTTTTAAGTTTCAATGTCGCTCCTTACTTTCAGTTTAAAAAAACTTGTTATTTTAATTTCATTTATGAGCGTTTTTGAAGTAATGCAGGTTTTGATTTTGGCTCATCGTACATGAATAATTAAAACGAAATTTTCATATTAATTTGACTTTTTTTTTGGTTAAATGGCTTTCTAGGAAGTTGTTTAATTTTATTTACTAACGTTTTTATTAGTAATAAATATACGTTACTTACGAATTAACTAACGTAACGTACTTCTATATTCATATATTTTTAATACGCATATTATGGGGTTCGCCCCCTAGTTAATACCTCGCTGTTTACGCTAAAGTTCGAATTTTGTTCCAATTCTTTAAAAAACCCCTTAATCACAAAGGCCGTTAATTAGAATAAATAGCTATTATGAAAGTACTAAAAAAACTTTAGCGTAAAGAGCGGTGTATTGACTTGGGGGCGAACCCAATCATAAACGTAATAATTTCTGTCGTTTTAAGTTTTGATGTTGCTCCTTACTTTCAGTTGAAAAACTTGTTTTCTTTTAATTTAATTTCTGATCGTTTTTTTTAAATAATGCTGGGAAATCTGGCACCCCCTTCATAGCAATGTCCCTTCCCCCATGAACGGTAAATAAAACTGCATACATGGCTTCAAAGGTAATGTATTTCAGCATTAGTGTTTATGTACTACACGCACTAAAAAATGTCTTAAAGTACCAAGGACACCTAAAATGAAAACTAATTCATTAAATTGGTCAATTGCAAACTTACACAGCCATATACGTCTTAAATTAGTGTGAAAAACCGATAATTCATTTTTTTAAGGAGAAAGATCGCCTGTTCACATAATGTATTCCAATACGCAAGTTCGTGGCCAATTTCAAAAATAAAGAACGTGTGCTGTTAAACAGCAGAAAATGACCAAAAAAAAAAATAAATCAGCATATAGCCTTAGAAAGTGTTGTTTTCTTGTATGTTCTGGTAAAACAGAAATCGGAACCTAGTTCAGCAAAGCTCTTTTCTTTGAAAAATACTTTTAAGGAATGCTTCTTGAAAAGAGCTTGGCTAGACTAGGCCTAGTCTTGATGTTACTAGGATTTTTGGCATTCCAGGATCTTTTAACCATGAAGCAGTGTAAAGGTAAACATTAATGATTCTAAAAGAAAGTATCAATATATAGGCTACCCTGTTGGTAGTTTTGCAGACCTAATGACTTCCACTGATAGCCTACCTTATGTAGGCTAAGGTAAGACACCTAGTAGGCTGTGTGATTTTGCTTGAATATTTTGATATAAATCTACCTCATAGTTACTATATAATAGTAGCATATACCTTTTATTCTTTTTTTATATTAGAAATACAAATTAGCCTACTTGGGTGAGCACTGTTTGACTAGGCCTATTAAAGTCATTGGTTCTTTATACTCTAAGCAACAAATATTGTCATTTACTCTTATATACAAAGCACTATAAATCAAAACAATAGGCAATAGCCTATTGTGTTTCCTTTAAACATGGAGAATGATATAAAGTCTTCTCTATGACTTTTTAAACATCAAATTATTATAGAGAAACATGAATAAAGTTATACAGAATGCTTTTTGGTTTTCTTATTTAATATATGATCCACTAAAATGTCATACAAAAGAAATTACATTACCCCACTGATACATAGAGAAAACAACAAAGTCATACAGATGGCTTTTCATAGTTCCAATTGCAGTTCAGGCAACTTGGTGGTCACATATCAATCCTAAAACTTAGTCAACCTTGAGAATTTATGTGGCCAGGAAAATTAGGCTTAGGATGCTTCTTCATCAGCAAGTTCCATAGACATTGTCTGTTGTGAGTCAGCCCCAAAAATCTTAGTCATCTCTATTGTAATTCAAGTAGACTTTCCAAGTAGGCCTGTCCGCCTAGAGTCTAAGGCATTTTGACCAAGTTTTAGGATTAACATGACCACTAAGTCCCCTGGACTTGCAGTCCTCAGTCAGAAAACCCAATCTATAAGCCAAGACAGTTACACTAAAACAGAATTAATTGAAAATTGGTTGACTGAAAAGTTGCCTGGCCTTGTGTGCAAACAAGTGGCATAGGGTCTACCTGCCTAAAGTCTTAGACAGGCAACCCAGTTTATAAGCTCAGACAGTTACACTAACACAAAATTCATTCAAAATTGGTTGACCCAACAAGTTGCCTGGATTTGCAGGTGAACAAGTGACATAAGGTCTGCCTGCCTGTAGTCTCAGGCAAGGGCAGCTGAGTTTTAGGACTAACATATGAACATCAAATACTCACAGGCAGACCAGCAACAATAATAATAATCAATTGAATTTTCAGAACATATATCCTATAGGCCTTCAAAAAATTATGGGTATTTATTAGTGAAAAGGATGTCACACTGTTATACTAAAGCAATGCAGGAAAAAAAGGTACTGTTCTAATATCTGGGGAACATGCGAGAAGTGAAGTTTGGTTAATGCTAGTGAAATAAAACAAAATAGGATAAAAATATAATAGTTTAGAAACAAATTTTGGCTGTATATTTGCACATTAGGAGGGTGGGGTAAAGCATAGCATATAATAAATACATAACTTAAACCAACCTAGGTACCTTTTTTCCTCCTAAACCCCAAAAAACTAAAGCTTGAATATAGTTCCTGTAGTGAGAAACCCCTTGTTTATAGAGCATAAGATAGGAAATTACTGGGTAATGTTATCTGTTCTTGGCTTTTCTCAAGTTGCATTCTTGCATGTTGCCCATATATTAGAACAGTACCAAAAAAAATTTAGTGGAACAAAACATGAATTATATTAAGAACAAAATTAGAGAGTCATGGCTTCTCTGAATGACAAATGTTGATTTAAATAAATCAATACTATTAGATCATTATCTGTCATTGTTATTATGTAATATATATTATTGTGTTATGAATCATATAAATATATTGTTGTATTGTTTGTACTTGCCATTGTACACTTTTTATTCTAATTCAGCATTAGGCCACATAATTTTGGGGTGCCAATTATGTGAGGGGGGAGCAGTTGCCTCAGTTAGACTTTGAAAAATACCTTCTTATTTCTATTTTGCTACTTTTTATTTATCAGGCTAACTGGTTATTTTTTGCCCCATTTACATTTTGAGGATTGGAATCACTGACATAATTACCAGATACAGATCATCAGCACAACTGGGTTATATTTTGTTTAGTGATGAGCCTGAATAAAAGACTCTTGCTTAGTTACTTCATAATAAATAAATTATTATGGTTATTAGACTTTGAAGTTGATACCACGAGCCTATGCTTTACTCCCCCCCCCTAATATGGGAAATATATAGCCTAAGTCAGCTTCAATCATTAGTCAGCTACATATGACCTATTTTTCTCCTTAGCCAGTTATTTAAAGAAGCAAATTTTTGAGCATAGGGTTACTAGGTTTCTATGGGCTGTTTCTGAGTCTTCTAGCCCCTTCATGGCTCAAAATTAATTGTCCCTGTAAAGTGATTATTTAATTATAAAAGAGCATGAAAAATACTCATTATTTTGAATTGTGCTGAAACGTTAAATTTTGTTGAAAACTGCAGTCTAGGCTATATACCAAAAATATGGTGTTGATTTATAATTCAGGGTATATTTTTCACCATTATGGGGGGGAGGGGGGGGGGGGAGTCTTTATAAATTTAGCTGTATATGGATTTGCAATGGAGTTCTGACTATACGTGTGTCTTATTTTTTAGGCCAGACCATCTTAATATTAAATTATGCTAATCAGAAAACTTTGAATATAGCTTTGAACTTAGAAGCTTAATTTTTTTTACAATGCCCTTTGCCTATCACATTTAAAACAGTTGAAATGGGTGACTTTGATATTGATTGTTTTTTTTTGTGCTCTTTTGGATTCTTAAAAAGATATCTTGTATTAAAAACAGGTACTATCAAGGTACTATCACTTAAATATAATAGCTCCCTATGCCCCCCCCCCCCTCTTCTATACTATCTTGATAGGATACTGTCTGTGCTTGAAATAACAAAAATATTTAACTTTGGCACCCCTTCTTTAAAAAAAATCGAGGTATTATGATTTAAATATTATAGCCCACTACTCTCCCCCCCCTCTCTGGATACCACCTTGATAAAATACCGTCTCTGCTTTAAATTAGAAAAAAAAAATTGGGGATCCCTGCTTTCAATAAAAAAAATTTCGAGATATTATCATTTAAATGTAATACTTCCCTCCCCCCCCCCCCTCTGAATACCACATTCATAGGATTCTGTCTCAGCTTTCATTAGAAAAATAAGTTTCTTAATAATTAACTAGGTCACTATATGGTTCAAACAAACATGCAAAATAACGTTAAAAAGCTTTATGTTCCTTGAAAAAAATTGAGGGTATGAGTAAGGGGGTACAAAGACAACAACAAAAATGTCAAAACTACTCAGATATACCTCAAATTATTGGAAAACTGAGTCATAGATTTGCCGTGGCATTCAATAAGATCCAAAGAATACAATTAAAAGGGAGCACACACAAAAGCCAAATTAGGCCAGTAGCCTATGAGAAGTCGCAAAATACCCAAGACAATGAACAAGTCCTAATGGGGGGCCTTGGGTCTATCAAAATATTTCAATGGTTTCCTAGGGAATTTGATATCATTTTCTTCTGTCTCCATTTTAAATGAAAAAAATAATTAACCTTTTGGCATCCCCGCTTTCAATAAAAAAATGAGGCATTATCATTTAAAAATGATAGCCCCCTATCCCCCCTCCTATATTCAATAATTTACAATTTATTTTTGAATCATATTTTTTAGGTAACTTCCAGTTCAATCTTTAATTCCCAAACCTTGTACATAGCTTAGTCTATAGCTAAATTTGTCAAAATAGAAGGTTTTTTTTTGGGGATTCAACTTGAAAATAAAATTCTTGACTACAAACGATGTAAGAAATAGCGATTGGGAAACTGCATTCGAAATGATTTGAACTCATTTCATAAAGACGATCCTGTTTTTTGTCAACATATGAAGAACTGTGTATATTGCAATATTGGCAATTGCATCTGTCTCCTTTTATGCAAAGTAACAAAAGAGACGAAAATTAATGAACAAGAGAGTAGTGGTATGCCAAGTAATATTTGGCAGGGAAAGTCACTGGTGATAAATCGTTAGGGGTGGCACCGTGATTGCGTGGTGGTTTTCGGGGATTCGGGGAACCAAATTTTTTTTTCGGGGTGACGCAATATTTTCGGGGAAATACCCGAAAATTCGGGGATAGTACAAGCCCTGCTTGATTTCTAATCAGGAAAATCGAAATACTAAACCACACAAGAAGGAAAAGCTCCGAATTCGCGGTTGACGCAATAAAGAATTGCCGCAAAATTAATTTGAAATCGACCGAACGCCGCCGCCTCTGTTGGCGGCGGCGTGCCTGCAGCGCGCCGTTGGCATTACGACACTTCGGTGGCGCCAAGCCTCTCGTCGGCGGCGTTTGGTCGATCCGCCGGCACGGCGTCGGGGTCTAGCTGGAACAAGTATCCTGAAATGGTATCTTGCATACCATCTAGCGCTTATATTTTCTGACACATCAGAATAGTCACTTTCTGAACTTGAGGTCATATTTTTTCACAAAATGTATTTTCACTAATATATATATAACAATCAACAGATTTTGTAAATTTGAATTATACAAATAAAAAAACAGTGTCGGATTCGTAGGAAATAGTTTTCGCTAATATTATTCAGCTCCGAAGTTTATCGTTGTCTTATTATTGACAACACTGTTTTGCGAATTTATTCAAACTAAAAATGCTAATAGCAGCTAAACAAAAACTCATAGGAACCCGGATTTTCAGGTATGAATAGACCTAAAATAGATTAAGAGGGCTAAATGTGTTTTCATTTTGGTGTCCTTGGTACTTTAAATGCTGAAAACGAATGCATTTGTACATATGTATGTTATTACTATTTAGTGGATATAAATTTACGTTTCATAGCTGCCCTTGTCATTGAAATTTTCCTGTCTAGATTATGCTAAAACCACGGTAGGATTTTCTTCAAAATTAACAAAAATTTCCTTTTATATGCAAGGTCAGTCTGGACTAAAAGATAAAAGGAAAGCCCCATGTGTATGAAATTTCTAACCCCTTCATATATAAAAAGATGCGCGATTTCCGAAGGAATACAATTGATTCTGTCACGAAAGAAGAAAATACAGCCCAGGACCAAGTCAGGGCTCTGAAAGTCATTGTGGTGCTTACAAGTACCACATATTATCGCAATCTGCGAGCCATTTCTTAGCGGATCGAGGGCAGGGGCGTAATTTGCTATGGGATAGGGGGGGGGGGACAACTGCTCCTTGCAGGTCCAATTTTGCCCCCCCCCCCCCCCAGACCTCAGTTTGAAGTTCCCCCCCGCCAGCTAAAATTGATTTTTCGCAAAAAAAATCTTGTCAAAACTACGATAAGCCTGCATAATTTAGGCATCCAAAAAGAAACTGGTCAGTTTTCTTCAATATATCTTTGCCTTTATGGTAATATATGGATCATTTTTCAGTTTTTTTATGTCATTTTCACTTGATTTAGGAAAAGTGGCTCCAGCTTTGCTCCTCCCCCCTCCCTCAAGAATTTGACAAAATTACGCTACTGGTCGAGGGCCAAATAAAATTGCTTGTATGAGTTCTAAGCAAGGCAGTATCTGTTGTTTTTTTTAGGGGGGGATACAAAAAACACCCATCAAAAATTAGATTATATACATTTTTGTTGTGTTTTTACCAGTCTGACAAAATTTTGGGGAGGTTAAATCACCTCTGGATACAGCCTTGCTTCTATGAAAATGTATTTCAGTATTAATGTTGATATGTTCCTCGCATTTAAAAGTATCAACTGTCTAACCTGAATGAATTTATAGGGTTTTCTTCAAAATTTCCCAAAAACTTGCAATTTTTTTTTAGTTGTTTATATATTTTAAATTTCAGTTAATTCCTGCCCCCCCCCCCTTTCAGTCTATTTTTCAATCATATTTCATTTTTCAACGAGTAGGGCAAACCCAATGAAAAATCAAGTTTTGAATTAGGTTTGTAACGAAAGTTTCTTTTAGCTGCCCAAGTATTTAGTGTGTCAGCTAATTCTTCCTCAGACAGTTCCCTCTCAGAAAAATCCTCCCCGCATATAAAATTTTCGTCAATCAAAATAACCTCATTTTGTAAAATTACCAATTTCTTTAAAATCACCTCTGACTCATTCTTTTATTTTTCCTCCGTCAAGGTACAAGGCATTTTGCATAGGAAAATTTGCTTCAATACATTCATTTGAAAACTTCAACCAATTTTTGCTCCCTTATTACTAGTCAAACCACAAATTCTTGATGACAACTAGTCACCTGTAAGAGTTCGCTAAATGTTAGATTCCTGCTAAAATGTTACAGATTCTTGCCACTAAATTAAGTAATCTCTATGCTTTTTATTTTCTGGAAAAAAATTCAGGATCGGTATCCCAGAAATAAATCCGCGAAGTAACGACCCATAACAGAAAGACATGGAAACACTGCCATAATAAATGTACGTCATTCCTTTTGAAACCCGTTTGTTTCTGAATCCATCTATTATCAAGTTGAATTGTATGCTTACTGCACGTGGACAACGGTCGCCCCTTAAAGAATTGAAACAAACTTCGAACTTAATAGCACATGCTTCAAGCTTGGCATGGCATACAGCAGAAGGACTAATAGGTTGGTATAACTCCGAATTAAAGTGGTCGACTACTTACTTTTGACGATCTTCATGTAAGGAGAGAAAAGAGCAAGGTATTGACAAGGGGGCAAACCCCCTCATATACGTACATAATAAAAATATACGAATATAGAAGTTCTTTATGTAAGTTAATTCGTGAGTTACGTATATTTGGTTACTAATAAAAACGTTTGTAAATAAAATTAAAAGTTCTAGGGCCGTTTTGAAGTAACCCCAAAAATTGAAGGGCAACTAGACCCCCTCCCCCACCCCTTTTTTTCTCAAAATAGCCAAAAAAAGTAAAATTAAGATGCAAATTTCGTTTTAATTATTCATTTATGGTGTGCCAAAATTAAAACCGGTATAAATTCAAAAATATTCAGAAATAAAATAAGTATATGAAAAGGGACTGTCCCCTCCTCAACACCTCGCTCTTTACGCTAAAGTTTGACTCTTTCTCACAACTCTATTTTTTAAAACTATAAGAAATCTTACCATAAAGAGCAAAGTGTTGAAGAGTGACAGCCCCTTTCATTTACGGAATAATTTCTGTTCGTTTTTAAGTTTTAATATTGCTCCTTACTTTCAGTAATAAAAACTCGTTTTTAATTTATTTAATATAATAATTGCGGCCCTAGACCAAGGTTCTCTGGGTTGTTTCTGTATGTCTACTGATGGACCTGTTTGTAGTTTTGGTAAGGCTTTTGATGATTGATCCTAATATAGCTTTTTGAGACAGTTTTTGTTTTACTCTCTGTTGTATAAAGCCTTTTTTTGGCATTAATTTTCTTTTTCGGTGAAATTTTAGTGATTAACAAGATTGATTGGTGTTGTTTACTCATTAGGAGCTGGGTTGGGAAAGCTAGATTGTCACCTGGGGCATTTTGATATTCCAGAAGGTCTAAGGAATGATTATTTCTGTAAGATTTTCTTTTCCCATAGTATTTTTATAGTGTTTGAACGGTTCATTTAGTAAGTCCATTTGATTTTGGGTAATATTGGCTTGGAGTTATCTGACAGATTTCCCAGTGGTTTGTGGAGTTGTTGAACTTTAGTTCAAAATTGGGGATATTATCATTCACTAGTTACTTGGGTTTACCAATATACCAATTTATTGACCAAGGCATGAATAATACAAATAATATAATAAGCATCAAGCAAGTATCAAGCCACTTAATAATACAGCATCAACTATCATACCAAGCTACCATAATATTACAGTAAGCTGAAAGTGGTAAAATGTGAGGATATTTCAGATAACTTTAGTGACCAACATCCAGAAATAAGGAAAATATTTTGTTCCCCTGAGCCTTGATATCACATAATCAAATGTTGGGATTGGGTAATGGGGTGTCCTGATTTACTTTGTTGACAACCACAGTCAAGATACAAAGCCAAATACTTCCATCTTTTTTCCCAATCCAGACCAATGCATTTACCCAATTGGTTAGAATGTTAACTTTCTCTATTTAATTTTGACTTTCAAGTCTCTCAAGCTCTTCTTTTAATTTTGTCTACAGGGCAATGGGGATCTTTTGCTGGGTATACTGAGGGTCTAGACTTACAGTATAGGAAAAGTTTTAGAGGGAATGACACAAATCCTGAGAAAAAGGTTCCAGGTTGAGTGCTGAATGGCCCAAATCCAGGTGTACAGAAATTTTTGTTTGAAACAGACTTAGTTTGCAGGGGCAGAATAAAAATCCATTGAGAGACTTAATCTACAGGGATAGGAAACACCCATTCTGTCCCCAAAACCCCTTCCTGCCCCAAATCCTGTGGTTTTAAGTATAGTTTCTTATAATATAGTATAAAACATTGTAGTTTTTTGTCTTTTCTTCCAAATTTCTCTGCTTTCTCAGAACCAATTTTTACCGTTTGAATTTTTTTTCTACCGTATTCCTCCAGATTTTGTTTTCAAACCAAATGAGCTCCCTCTCAAGTTTATAAAAAAAACTTATTCTATATGAGGTCCCTGGGGGAGGGAAACTTGTCGCTGCTGGTACTTGTTAAATATCCCTACCCCACCCAAGAAGTGAAGTCAGGTTAAGTCTAATAAAATATACCAAAATTTGATGGAAAAAATATGCTTTAGAAACAAAATATGGAAGCTACAACAAACCATTATGAAAAGCAGGACGCATTATGTTAAAGACGGTTCTAGGCGTCTACCCCCTGAAAATATCCCCCCCCCCCTCCCGAGGAAAATATTACCCACTGAAAATTCCTCCAAACAGCCCCCTCTTCTGCAGAAAACTCCCCTGCGAAAAAATGACTGTATTTTTCTGCATTTGCACTTGCAACCTGCATTGTAAATGCTCGGACCCAGACATCCTTCAGGGTCTTCTCATTACTTTTCTCTGTGAATATTCGGAGCAAAGCCTTCTCTCCAGCTTTGGCAATCTCCTGGTGGTTGGATCCTGGTGTCATAAAGATCTTGCAAACATCCTTAAACCACAGTGAAACCACTGGTGATCTCTCTACGTTGTAAAGTCTGGATGTCGTTTGTATCTCAGCCAGACATTGCGTGGCAAACAAGTAGATTTTCTGCTGCTTTGGTTCCTAATTTTAATAATTTTTATGTCGTACACTCGTCGGTTATCTTCATGCGTTTCTGTCTGCATAAAGATAGCACATGCTTCAAGCTTGGCATGGCATACAGCAGGAGGACTAATAGGTTGGTATAACTCCGAATTAAAGTGGTCGACTACTTACTTTTGACGATCTTCATGTAAGGAGAGAATTGCACATACATCAAGCTTGGCATTGCATATAGCAGAAGGACTAATAGGTCGGTATAATTTCCTATTAAAATGGTCGACAAAGTTTCAGCGCAGTAGACTGCAGTTTGCACAACTAAGACATTAGGATGATCCTGAGCATTTAGAACTTTACATCCTGAATTTGCATGCTTCTCAATATTTAGGTTGATGAAGAATTTTTTTATTTTTGGGATTTTTCAAAAATTTTCCAAACATCATCCTGAGCATTTAGAACTTTACATCCTGGATTCATCAGCCTCTCAGTAAATAGGTCGATGAAGCGTTGTTTATTTTTGAGATTTCTCAAAAATTCGTCCTTACTTTTGTCAATCGTCATGTAAGGAGAGAATTCAGTCGTTGGACACGACAAACCTGTGGTTCTCTTCAGCTGCGTACAATTTTTCGTCGTTGGTGTAGCAGTGTAAGAGTCAAATCTACCACTGCCATGCCGAAATGCCTTGTGGCATAATCTACGTAATGTTCTGCTGCCTCAGACTGGCAGTCCATGTGGATCTGGCAGTCCACAGGATTTTGTTGACTAGCACAAACACCGTCCAACATTCTGGGAGGTTGGCAACGTCATTGGACCATCGAGCCCCTTAATTTTCATCAATACATTTGTGAGACAGGCTTTCTCGGCTGTCTTCATTACCTCGAACGAACTAAAGAGTGATGGTGCAAAACTACAGAGCTCGAATAACAGAACCTCGCTAAAGTCTGAACCACTGGTGCTAGCCACTTCGGCTAGACATTTGATGATGAGAGCTAGGTCGATCATTTATCTCTCGCTATCTATCACCGCGGATGACGTCTCAGTCATAGTTAAAGCTTTCTCCTGAAAAAATATTTTTCAATGCCTTTGGCTTTCATGTCCTTCACAATCCTCCCACAGATTCAGCATCGTCTGTGTTTACAGATGATGAAGCGTGGACAACAGTAACCACGTTCAACAGCTGTGAATTCTTCCTGAGGGGTTTTAGGGACTCAATGTATCAAACTATCTATTCAATGTCTGCTAGATCTTTAGCTCTCCTCGAAGATATTGCGTCTGTGTCATTTTCGATAGTCAACTCCGCGAGGCCAGTCGGGTTCTGTATGTGCTCGTTAACGAGAACCAAAGTAGGCATAACAGATGCCCAAATTGTACGCTGCAATTCAGTCATGCCTCTACCTCTCCTCAGACCGCCTGTCGTTTTCATACTTCTCTAAACGTCTGTTCTATCACCAAATGAGGAGAAAATGCCGCCCAGTAGTTGTCAGTTTCTCAGGATGAACAGGTATTCCTGTAACGTTCTGCACTGCTCTGAGTTGTCTTTGGCCGGAGTAGTAAGTAGACTTCGTGTAAAGATTGTGGCCGAAAGCAGCAAATTAATGGAGCATTTCATACAACGACTGTAGATAAAGCTCAAGGTTGCCACTTCGTTCAGCTCTCAGGATCTTTCTCTGGATTTCAAGTAGGTCCAGACACTGAAACAAAAGACGGACAGTTCTGGACTTGGATAATCGTTCTTTTTTTCACTATGAACTATTTCATAGATATGCTCTACTATTTTAAATAAGATAAGATCTACAGGATAAGCACATACTATTTCATAGTACTATGGTAGATGGCCCCACTGTTTAGATAAACTAAAGAATAGCACTTTGGAAGGAAAACAACGAACTGAAGGGGAGGGGATTTTGGAATACTGGTTTTTAATTTAAATTGTTCGAGACTCATATTCTAAGGTGCCATTTCTAGCTTAATAGGAAATGATGAATCGACCAATAATGGTTAAAATAACTAGTTCGTGTAGGTCAGCTTTCACAACCGTTTTAGGTAAGATGAGGTATTTAGCTGTATAAAATCAAGTCCTTCATTTTCGAATTCACCATCATTGATTTCATAGGAAACGGCCAAACAATCCAAAGACATCTTAATTTCAAGTATTAGTCCCCCTTCCCGTTCTTTTAGGGTGAAAATGGGGAATTAGGAGAAATTAGGCGAAAGGATGAATCAACTAAAAATGGTTAAAATAACTAGTTCATGTAGGTTAGCTTTCACAACCGTTTTAGGTAAGATGAGGTATTTAGCTGAATAAAATCAAGTTTCTACCTTCATTTTCGAATTCACCATCATTGATTTCAAAGGAAGCGACCAAACATCCAACAACCTCTTAATTTCAAGTATTAACCCCCCCCCCCCCCCTTTCCCGTCCTTTTAGGGGGAAAATGGGTATTAGAGTGTGGAAAAAATGAAAAATATGACTTCAGATTTGGCGTCAGTATGCTTGATAGGAATAGACCATATACCCATAAACACAAAAATTGATTTCCCCCCCTCATTTTCCTTCTTAAAGGGCAAATTTAGGACACTTATGCAAGGGGGACTTGAGTGAATTTCTTTTGTGTAATTAAGCTGATGCTTCTGAACATTTTCATGTAAAAAAAAATTCTGTGACAATTTCCCAGAGTTTTGACCCTTCTTTCCCCGTATCTTTCCTCCATTAATCAGACAAATACAGAATTAGTTCTAAGGGAGCGACGAGGGGAGGGTAGAGGTTGAGATTAATCTATAATCTTCTTGGCCGTAGCAATGATTTTTGTTTGGGGGGGGGGGGATACAAAGAAACTTTAAAAAAACGTGAAATTGATATCTACTTCCTTATGATTTCTGGGAATATTTCAGGCCTACACTGTTATTATGAAAGTAAAGAGTAAGATTGATCCCCAAAATGAGGAGAATTTATTCCGTATAGGAGGGTGACTTTCCCTTCCTCATTATAAGTCGAAAGTGAATGGAGACCAAAAAGCCGCTGGGGGGGGGGGGGGGGGGGACATAAAATTTTCCAGGGGGTGTTTCTGAGATAGAATTTTTCAGTGGGGGAAGTTTCTGCGGTGTGTATGTGTTATTTTCCATGGTGGGTTATTTTCCGGGGGGGGGTCTATATATTAGACCCCCCCCCCACCTCTATATATTATATAATTAATAAAAATATACCTACATCTTAGTTTTTTTCAATGAGACTAAGCTAATTATAACCTACTGGGACAGACAAGCCGGTTTTTCTCAGATCATACAGATCAAATTCTTGAGCGGGGTTGGGATATTTAATGAGAAGCATACAACCGTCCTGCCTAAGTAAAGAGCGATGTAGGCACAATGTGTTTATTATTATTATTATTTTATTATATACCAGGGCACTTCGTATAGAAGAAGTTGTAGAAGCTTCGAAAAGGGCTCATCCGATTGGAAATTGAAAGGGCTAGTGCCCTTTTTAATATTCAAAAGTGATTGAAGGGCAACAAGCCCAACCACCACCCACCCCCCTCCATGCTCCTCACTTTCCCAAATACATCCAATCAAATTTTGAGATAGCCATTTTTAACAGCGTAGTTGAAAGGTCGAGAAATTATGTATTTGAGGATGACAGCCCTGGAGTAAGAATGGTAAGTTATGCCCTGAGGGCATATAAGGTTTTTATAGAAAGGGTGGTCGTATAACGTTCGGATAGATTTTCTTGGATTGGTAATCAGAAGCTCTAGTGCCTTTTTAAGTGTCAGAGTGATCGGTTGGCAGCTACCTCCCCCTCCCCTCACGGCGTATTTCCAGAAATGTATCCGTGAATATTTTGAGATAGCCATTTGTTTACAATTGTTCAAAGAGCATATAACAAAATCTTCAGGGTAGACACAATCCCCCCGGAGCCCTGGGGCGAGGGTTAGTGTTGGGCGAAAATTGAATTAAATGATTTGTTGATATTCTTACTTTCGATATTCGATAATCGATATATCGTTTTTGATATTTCTGATCAGTTTTTTTTTTTTGCTCAGATTAACTTTAGGTTTTGGCAAAATTCGATGACAAAGTTTGTAATTAATGAGTATTTTTGCATAATTTTCTTCCAAATTTTGAATAAAATACAAAAAAACTTCTATTACATGAACGAATATTACCAAAAACCATGATTTGGAATTACTCGTGCTCAGGGTAAAGAAAAATAAGCTATTGGCTATTTTTGGCTATTCAAATCAGCAGCATGTCAATATTTTCCCCTGAGAATTGCTTCAGCCTTTCAGGGGTTAAATTAAAAATCTTTTTTTTTTCAACTGAAAGTAAGGAGTTGTTCCGTATATAAGGGGGATATCCCATCCTCAATACCTTGCTCTCCGCGCCAAAGTTTGTTTTTGTATTTTAACAATGTCCTTACTTTAGTTTGATAGCTCATGCAGGGGTGGATAGTAGATTGCTATGTTCCATTTCTATAGAGGCCCCAGGAAGCACTGCACCGTGTCAAGGCCAGGGCCAACGAACTCCTTGAAGGCCAGGCAGCATTGAGGAATCAGTGACCTCTACCAAAGGCCAGGCGCTCGGCAATGTCATTGCCTTGACTAATGCAATGGATGTGACCTTTACCTGAGGATCGGTGCGGTCGATTTCTTTATCCATGAGTTTGTATATAAATAACCTGATAGGAAGTTAATGACTGTTCCACAAAGATATTTGACTAATTTACATTGATTTAAGTTAGAAAAAAATGTTTGAACATTGATTGAATTGCAAACAGTTATGTCTAGCAAGAGACGTTACGATATAGATTCTGATGTACCATTGGAACAGGGTAGTGATCTATGTTTTTCGTCATATGCTTAGTGGAAGGGGTTGATTTATCGAAACACATTTATAATCCCTTTAATTACCAAATCGCAGGTAACTGTATGTCATATATCATCTTTAAATTGAAAAAAAAAAACCTCCCTAGCTAGTAGTTATTCTTGAACCTTTTAATTCAATTCGTGAAATGTTTTTGAACCTGGACTGTCAGGGGACAGTAAAGAGCAACATCAAAACTAAAAAGTGCATAAACATTGCCTTTGAATATTTTGCGAGCTAATAAGTCGATGCTAATAAATTGTTCTTAGAAATGTATATTGACAGAAACCCTTGCATATCACCTTATGAATTAACAATTAAATAAAATCAGTAGTAAGCTATAACTAAGTCCGACCGTACCCATTGAATTCATGAATTATTTGTCTGATGTAGGAAGTGAATGGGAGGCTTGAGATTTCCTACGGTAAAAGATTGACCTTATAAGTCAAAGTTAATCCTAAAAAGTCAAAGAATCTCCATGAAAATTACACTTTCAGATTCAGCATGTTGGAGTACCCTATGGTTTTAATGTTTCAATGTGAGATGACTATTCACCTAACCTAGTGTAATCTAATCCTAAAAGTCAAAGAATTTTTATGAAAATTATGTCTTCGGGTTCAGCGTGTCTGAGAACCCTACGTGGCTTCTAACCATTGATGATTTTAATGTTTCAATGTAAGATGACTATTCACCTAACCTATTGTAATCTACTCCTAAAATGCAAAGAATCTATGAAAATTATGTCTTCGTGTTCAGCGTGTCAGAGAACCCTACGTTGCGTGTAACTATTGCTGTTAAATAGAAAAGGAGTGTCTCCCCGCCCCACTCAATTGGAAATCAGAAGTTCCAGTGCACTTTTTAAGAGTCAAAAGTAATTGAAGGGCAATCGTGATGTTTTTTTTTAACTTTGAGGCGTTGTCTTTTTGCATGGAGACGTTTTTTCCCTATAACTTTCTACCACAATGTTTAAGAACAATAAAATTAGTTTGCAATTTCTCTTTCATCAGTAAAAACATGTGATGATTGTTGAAACGAAACCCTAGACGCATGTCATAGAAGTCATAAAAAGTAAGGAAAAGTATGTTAAAACATGTTTATTGCTTAAAAATTTATTCAGCATAGAAAAAAATTGGAAAAATGTACATATTTATATGTTTAAAAACAATATCTAAATGTCACTATTCCGCATCCATAAATTAGGATCCCATATTGTCGCTTTAGCTTTGGTACGGTTTTGATTGTATCGAATACACTTAGCGGTCTTAAGTATTTTTTCAGGTATCCATCGTGTAAAGTAGCTCACTTCATCTCCTGCTGATGATATTGACCTTCAAATTTGGGGCAATCAATTGTTTTAAATTAAAAAGTGGAATGTCTGGCTCACACTTTTTTAATTAGAATCTTGTCCGTAGGTGAATTACCTTTTACGTATAATGCTTTAACCCCAAAAAAGTTGCATATTTCTTTCACCTCTTTCTGAACGACCTTGAGTTCAATACCATTTTTATTATATGGCTTAATCACTTATCTATAAAACCCATTTTGTTCATGTGATATAATGTAGGTTTCCATAATCTTCCATCGGGTTCACACATATTGTATTTTATGTCCAATTGGTAGGTGTCAATTTTTTTTCGATTTTTCATCTAGCAACATGAAGGCAGCTTCGAAAATCATGCCACAAGATGCATGTTTTAGTCTGATCAGTTCTGTATCAAATACACCAATCATATTCCATTGTTTTTTTTTTTTATTTGATTCTAAAGATTGTGAATTCAAAGATGCTCTTGAACTAATGTTATTACAGCGATAAGTTCGCTATTTGAACTTCCTGGGGCACGATGGTAGATGGAACTGTAGTATTCCCGGGCGGGAAAGTATAGTTGAATAGATCATCATCCATTCCTCACCCTGACTTCGCTATTCTGATGGGTCTGCCCCCTGCCCAAGTCCTTGGTATTTTCGTCGGATCAGTTTAGAATAATATAATAAAATATAACATGATTGAATTGTTTTGATTTTTTTCTTAGACTTCAATTCAAAAATTGAAGGCAAAAAAAATTTTCCTTCAAGAAGTTTTTACCATTGTATATCATTTACAGACGCAAAAAAGATCGAAAAGAACAGTTTAAAAAATAAAAATTTTTGTGACGTTTTTTTAAACTTAAAAGAGCTTTCTTCCTTCGAGACGTTGTTTTTAGCTTGGAGACGTTTTTGTTTTCTTTGCGACGTTGTGTTTTTTTATTCGTGACGTTTTTTTTTTACTTTGAGATGTTTTCTGTCTTTGAGACGTTTCTTTTCTTTGTGACGTTTTTTTCCTTCGAGACGTTGCTGTTTTTCTTAGAGACGTTTTTGTTTTTGTTGCGATGTTGTTTTATTTGCTTTGTAACGTTTTTTTTTGTGACATTTTGTTTTTAGCTTAGACGTTTTTTTTTTTCTTTTCGAATCATTTTAAGACGTGAAAACAAAATTGAAAAAAACTTTAGTTAAAAAAAAAATCTTTGACGTTTTTCTTTGAGAAATTGTTTTTTTTAGCTGAGATGGAGACGTTTTTTGTTTTCTTTGTGACGTTGTTCTTTTTATTTGCGACGTTTTTTTAATCTCATTTTAAGACGTGAAAAAAAAAAAATTGAAAAAAAAAGTAGTTAAAAAAAATTCTTTGTGACGTTTTTTTTCTTTGAGAAGTTGTTCTTAGCTTGGAGACGTGTTTGTGTTTTTCTTTGTGACGTTGTTCTTTTTATTTGCGACGTTTTTTTTTTTACTTTAAGACGTTTTTTGTCTTCGACAGGCTTTTTTCCTTCGAGACGTTGCTGTTTTGCTTGGAGACATTTTGTTTTCTTTGGGGAGTTTTTTTGGCTTTGTGACGTTTTTTTTTTTATTATTGACATTTTGTTTTTAGCTTTGACGTTTTTTTTCTTCGCGAATCATTTTAAGACGTGAAAGAACAAGTTTGAAAAAACTTCAGTTAAAAAAAAAAAATGATCAGAATCAAAAAAAGTAAGATTTGCCTCAAGGGCTAAGCTCGCAAATCATTCAAAGGCAGTGTTTACGTCTTTTTAGTTTTGATATTGCTCTTTACCGTCTCCTGAAGGTCCAGGTTAAGTTATTAAAATTAAAGATGATATATGATATACAGTTACCTGCAATTTGGTAACTAAAGGGATTATAAATGTTTTCGATAAATCAACCCCTTCCACTAAGGATATGACAGAAAACATAGATCACTAACCTGTTCCAATGGTACATCAGAATCCATATCGTAACTTCTCTTGCTAGACATAACTGTTTGCAATTCAATCACTGTTCAAACGTTTTTTTTTCTAACTTAAATCAATGTAAGTTAGTCAAATGTCTTTGTGGAACTGTCATATTAACTTTCGATCAGGTTATTTATATCCAAACTCATGGCAATGACGTTGACGAGTGCCTGGCCTTTGGTATAGGTCACTGATTTCTCAATGCTGCCTGGCCTTCATGGAGTCCGTTGGCCCTGGCCTCTATAGAGTTCGTTGGCCCTCGCCTGGACACGGTTCAGCGCTTCCTAAGGCCTCTATAGAAATGGAACATAGCAATCTACTGCGTATCTTGAGCAAAATTTTGGGGAGGCCCCAATGAGCAAAATCTCGGGGGGGGGGGGAATGTGATAAAGGTTCCAATAAATGACCAAACTGGCAAAGCTATTGTAAAAAAAAGTAAGAAAAAGAAAAGAACCTTATCCCTAAAATCCCTCCCAAAAAACTTTATGCGTACAATTCAGCCTTGAAAATTATTTTTAAGCCTACTTTTGTTTGAAAAAAAAAGTTTTCTTTTTTTTCTTTTAATTTCTAATTGTTTTTCAAATCATGCCGGACATCCTCCTTCCGTGAAAAATTTTTCCTTAAAATTCTCCCTCCTCTGAATGAAAAGTTTTTCCCACGCGAAAATCCCCCACGGATAATCTCCCACAGAAAATCCCCCAGCAATCTCAACTCCTTTGAAAATTTTCCCTGGGAAATTTTCATGGAATATCTCCACGTGTAAAATTAAACTGGCAAAGAGAAAGTAATTTAAACCCTCGAGTCAAAATGTTTGTCCGACTCGTAAAAAACGTAACAAAATGAATATAAACCAATTTGTGATGTGCTTTTTTTTTTAAACTTTTCTTAAGTACCCCCCCCCCCCCCCACCCCACCCCGCGGATTGAGAACCGCGGATTGAGGTATGTGGCAATTTTAATGAGTGTGATCTGAACAAGGTCAATAACCTTTTAGGTATTTTATCTATCCAAGCCTTTTGAGGTTCTTAGCAACATTTGAGAACCCACCCTCACTAAATGTAGTTTGAGAACGGGCTATACCATCTTATGGATACAGCTAGCCTATGTATGCTGTGTGTCAGTATTAATGAGTCAGTATATTGAATAGATTATTCTTCTTCTCTGCCATTTGCGAAACAATTTTCTATGTTAGATCATTTCTGCTGGATGTTCACCGGTAGATAACAGAAAATGCCAAAATAATATAATTTTCGATATCGATATTTACGTTTCAGGGGTGAACTTGTGTGGGCAAAGTATTCACCGGGGGAATTTGGCAGTATTCCTATACAAAATGCTTTTTATATTTCTCGCTTTCTCTTTTCCGTCTCAATTTTACCTGTGGAGCTGTTAAGGGTAATTGTCACCGGGATTGAATTGTCCTAGAGAATATATGCTTGGAAAGGGTATTTCTCCGTGGGGGTGGAGCCAGATTTCCTGGAATTATTAAAAAAACAGAAATTAAATAAAAAACAAGTTTTTTTCAACTGAAAGGAAGGAGGAACATTGAAACTTAAAAGGATCAGAATATTACGTATATTAAGGGGGTTGCCCTCCTTCTCAACATCTCGCTTTTTATGCTAAAGTTTGGATTTTGTCCCAATTCTTTAAGAACGAATCCTGAAACACAAGGATCGTTTAATTGGAACAATAAGAAGCTTTTTTCAATGTTACTAAAATACTTAAGCGTAACGAGCGAGGTGTTGAGGAGGAGGCAACTCCCTTCATATACGTAATAATTTTTGTTCGTTTTAAATTTTAATGTTGCTCCTTACTTTGAGATGAAAAAACTTTTTTTTTTTTATTTAATGTTATTGAGAAAGGTTTGTATTTTAAACTTTCTTTCCAAAAAGACGAAGGGCACTCAGGTGACCATTTTAAAGAATGTTGAGTAGAGTGTTGAACTAAATCAAAATACGTTCTGTGTATACGGATTGTCAAAAGGGCGTAACTCAGGAATGACTGAATATGTTAATTTCAACAGTTGTGGGGCCATAAGGCTTTCTATGACACACATACGGAAAATAACACAGGGAAATTAGCATAGGGAAAATAGCATTGGATCTTAAACGGAGCCCTCTGACGTCACACTCTCGTAAGTGTTCCCAGCTGGCAAGATTCCTGTTTTTGGCAAGAGTTCAATGTCCTTTTCGGTTAGGTCAGGTGTTTTTCTATGGCACACCCTTTTTTTGTTTTTCTATGACAAGCCCTCTGACGTCACGCGACACACCCTCGCACCGGCACAATGCGGTCAGTTGTTACTTGCCCCTCGCACCTGTTTCCGGCTGGCAAGATACCCATCCTTGGCAAGAGTTCAATGTCCTCCCGTCCCTTGGCAAGAGTTCAATGGCCTTTTCGGTTAGGTCAGGATGATAGGTGAATTTCTGTGACAAGCCCTCTGACGTCATGTGACACACCCCTTTGTTTTTCTATGACAACCTTGGCAAGATTGCAAGCGCATACCCTATTTCTAGGTGAAATTCCCAGGTGTTTTCAATTACAAGATATTATTAATAATTTAATGTCTCAAGATATTAAATGCGTGTCTTAATCGTGCTAACAACTACATCTTAAAAACAGACATTGTAAATGAAAGGTTTTATTATTTCAACAAATTGACAAGCAACAATACATAGAAAAAAAGACAGCTAAAAAAAACACGACATAAAATAAAAGGTAAAAAAGCCATGTCATAATATATGCAAAAAGAACAGTGTATTATAGAAAATCAGGGCTCCTAGCATGTAACCCCGAGGGTAGGGCAGGGGGAGTGATATTAGACATGGATTTAAAGTGTTTTAAGAGCTTTTAAGGAAAATACCTCTTTTTCATTGAACTAAATTTATGAATATTTAACAATATCCTAAAAATAGGTTCCATCCTCCTAGTAACATTCATTTTCAGAGGAGCCTTCAGAGGGAGCCTTGATAATAGACATAATTTTTAGGCATTATTGTGGCATATAAAAGAATAAAATATAAACAGTAACATGCGTAATTTAAGGAAAGACGTGGGGAGAGGGCGTCTGTGGGGGAAGGGAGACCTGTTTTTTCCCTCGCCAGCTCAGCACTGCCTTTCTATTCATATATTTTTTTTTCGTTACACAAAGCAATAATTTTCAAATGTTTCATTTTTAAATATTTCCTTATTTATTGTTAGCACTCCTCCTTCCACTAGGGCGTCGTCCCGCTCGCTGGCCGCCTCCGAGGAAGTGTCCGCCCCTCCGAGTGCTTTGTCTCAGCCTTGACGCAACCCCAGGGAGACATTTTTCAGCAAAAATATCAAAACACGCAAAGGAGTGAAATTCTTGTTCCCACCTATCCCGCGCACTACGGGGGAGTTTGGTGAGTGTTTACTCATTCCGGAGACGGAATTCGGTCTTTGGCTAGGCGATAAAGGAGGTTAAAAACGGTCTTGCTCGAGATAACTTTAAAAGTAGTAATAATAGCGGGAAACTATCATAGAATTTCTAGGATATGCCCGCCTCTGACGTCAAATCATCCCTGTTTTTAGCTAGCAAGATTCCCACCCCTGGAACCCCAACCGGGATTCCAAGCGTTCTATATTATTTCTAACCATTATTTCCTAACCATTATTTTGGTACATTGTTTTTCAGGAAGATCTCCTGGATTTCCGTGACCATGTCTGATATGAATGACGCCTGTGTATATCACAAGCTAGACTAAAAGGACCCCTTGGGGGAACCCTTCGAGCACGGCACACACATACACACGGGTGCTGCGTAATAACGGCCGTGCACATCTTAAGTAAAGATACCTAATGAGAGAGGATTGAAAATCATCTGGCGAGAAGTGTAGATACCCAAACATTAAAAAGTATAATTATTGGCCAGAGCGGAATAGCGCTGTCACACTATTTTCACACTGGCGCCAGCCCTCCACATGACACCAACCCTCACCCCCTAGGACGTTTGCAATATTCTCACTCCGAAAATAAGCTAAAGAATTCCATGAAACAACCTTTTGTTCCTATTCCGCGCACTACGGGGGAGTTTGGTCAGTGTTTACTCATTCCGGGGACGGACTTCGGCGCTAGGCGATAAAGGAGGTTTTAAAAAAAACGGTCTCGCTTGAGATAACTTTAAAAGTAGTAATAATAGGGAAATTATCATGGAATTTCTAGGATATGCCCGCCTCTGACGTCAAATCATGCCTGTTTCTAGCTAGCAACATTCCCACCCCTGGAACCCCACCCGGGATTCCAAGCGTTCTATATTATTTCTTCTATATTGACAGGATTCCTAACCATTTTCTGGTACATTGTTCTTCAGGAAGATCCCCTGGATTTCCGTGACCAGGTCTAATATGAATGACGCCAGTGTATATCGCAAGTTAGACTAAAAGGACTCCTTGGGGGAATCCTTCGAGCACGGCACACACACACACGGGTGCTCTAATGTTTAGCTTCTATTGAACAAATCATAATGGAGTTACTTGCAATTCCATTTTTTTTTTTTTTACAAAATTCGCATTTACAAATCTATTCAATACTTTACGCCTCTCTCGTAACGTTCTAATGTCCTTTGCGTTTTATGACCTTTCCGTTTGGCCCCAGATGAATGGTCAAAAACTACAATCGTAGCATATATTCATGGATAATAACATTAAAGCAACCACACTTGTAAAGTGAATTGAGACATTTTTTACAATGTCATAAGCTTCGTTGGGGGCCATGTTTCAGGTTCGCACATTCTTGATTTTGACGTTTCAAAATTATGAAGTTTTATATACTTTTTTCACAAAAGTTTTTCAAAAAAGTAGAGCTCCATTAAGCCAGAAATGAGTAGAAATAAAGTAAATCGATCAAAACAAAATACATTTTAAATGTTTTCACTTTTTTTGCTTTAATAGATAAAAATTCTCAAAACTTTAAAGGAATAAATATTAGTATATATAGGCTATGTTAAACTGACAATCCACGGTAATTTGCTTTTTTTCATTAAAGTGCAAATTATGTTCTGGCCTTGAGAAGGCATGGGCGTTACCAGCCCTACTCATGTTAATTTTTGCACGTTTTGTGTTTGAATCGGCTATTTATTGTAATTTCTGTTCGTTTTGTATTTCATTTATTTATCGATGGTGATTTTTGGTAGTTTTACGAATTAGAAGATTATTTGAATTTATCTCTGTTCATTTTTGGTCTATTGGAGCTCTTTAGTTTTCGTTGAAAAACTTGTTTTGTAAAATAAGTTATCAAATTAACTTCTGTTCGTTTTTCATTGACATAGTACCTTTCAGTGAAAAAAAATTATATTTTATATATTTTTTTTCTATAGGAATCCATAGTTTGGTTTGCTATTTGTATAATGGAGAAACTTTTTCAAAAATTTTTACTCTGGACACAAATTGTATTGTTTAATTTAACTTTATACATCCTAAAGTTGACATGAAAAATAATACTTAATATCATTCCCAAAACATTCCATCTATGCTCTTTGAGAGCCTGGATACACTTAGACTCTTTTGATTTATTTAAATTGTAAAAGCAGAAGTTGTAATAGCAGCAGTCTGAAAGTTAGCACCCCCAGTCATTCTAGAGATATCGCTGAGTTTTCTTATAGGCAACCATCCACACAACACTTCGATTTAGTTTTAAAGCATAATGGGTCAATTGCATAAATGTAGGAGATTGATATACCCAATATTCCTAAAGACAAAGTTGCTGGACATTTCTACTATGGCTAACAAAATAGCTGTCTCAAAATTTTCACTGGATGTGTTTGGAAAATTAAAGGGGCTTTGAAGAAGGCCTCCAATCTCTTTTTACACTTAAAAGGAGCACTAGAACTTTTAATTTTGAATCGAATTACCTCTTTTAAAAGTTTCAATGATATTTCTAACTATTAAAAAGCGGCGCTGCTCAGTGGCGCCAATTCACGAAAATGTAGGGGGGGGGGGGGGGGGCAAGGATTTTTTTTTCTATTTTTTTTTTAAATGAAGATTCCAAAAAAAAAAACATTGAGCAAACATACCTAAAACGGGGGGAGGGGGGGGTAGTGGTGACTTCGCTGCTTGACAAAATCGTCGAAAATCTATCCAAATCCAGTTTCTTTACCTCCTGCTTTTCAACGGCCATTATCATGAGATCACTGAGTCTGTCGTTTCCTATCGTCGGTCGCAGATAGTCCTTCACACGCCCTAATGCCGAGAAGAATCGTTCATTGCTGGCAGTGGTCACAGGAAAAGTAGCAACTAGCTTCTTCAGTTTTAGCACTGCAGAATAGGCAACTGGGAGGTCGGATAAGATTCCAGCTAATCCAACCCATACTTTGACCTTATCCCAGCTTCGATAGCTTGAAGAAGATCCATCTTTGAAATATCATTTTTTGACAGATGCAGCTTTGCAAGAGAAAGCTGGGATTCTATGGCATGGTCATCAACATCGAAAATCCCTTGATAATGACACATAAACCTTTCCACTTTCAAAAGTTCGAGAAAATCGGAACTTGAGGGGTCGAAGGCAGACAAAGCCTTTTTTGAAGTTTCTACGACAACACCTTCTATAAGAACCTTATATGCCCCCAGGGCATAACTTAAAATCTTTTTCCTGAGGGTTGTGGGGGAGTGTCCTCCTCAAAAACATATTTTCTATATGGGAATCAACTACACTGAACAAAATGGATATCTCAAAATTTTGATTGGATGTGTTTTGGGGGAATGATGGACGTGGGGGGGGGGGCAGTTGCCCTCCAATCACTTTCGACTATTAGAAGGGTACTAGCCCTTCGACTTTCCAATCGAACGAGCCCCTTTTGAAGTTTCTACGACCCCCCTTCCTGACGACCCCTTCCATATGAAGTACCCAGACCCCTCTAAAGGCCTAAAAAAAAAAATAATAAATAGTACATTGTGCCAACATCGTTCTTATATACCCTCAGGGCATAACTTAAAACCCTTGCCCCGAGGGTTGTGGGGGAGTGTCCTCCTCAAAAATATATTTTCTATCTGGAAATCAACTACGCTGAACAAAATGGCTATCTCAAAATTTTGATTGGATGTGTTTGGGAAATGATTGGAGTGGGGGGGGGGCTAGTTGCCCTCCAATCACTTTCGACTATTAAAAAGAGCACTAGCCCTTTGAATTTCCAATCGAATGAGCCTTTTTTGAAGTTTCTACAACGCCTTCAAAAAAATCCTTATATGCCCCCAGGGCAAAACTTAAAAAACCTTGCCCTGAGGGTTGTGGGGGAGTGTCCTCCTCAAAAAACATATTTTCTATCTAAAAATCAACTACGCTGAACAAAACAGCTATCTCAAAATTTTGATTGGATGTGTTTGGGGGAATGATGGGCGTGGGGGGGGGCTAGTTGCCCTCCAATCACTTTTGACTATTAAAAAGGGTACTAGTCCTTCGAATTTCCAATCGAATGAGCCTGTTTTGAAGTTTCTACGACACCGCCTTCTAACCTTATATGCCCCCAGGGCATAAATTAAACCCTTGCCCTGAGGATTGAGGGGGAGTGCCCTCCTCAAAAACATATTTTCTATCTGGAAATCAACTACGCTGAACAAAATGGCTATCTCAAAATTTTGATTGGATGCGTTTGGAAGGGGGGCTAGTTGCCATCCAATCACTTTCAACTATTGAAAAAGCCACTAGAACTCTCAATTTCTAGAATCAAAATCTTGATTGGATTTGTTTGTGGGAATGATGGGCGTGGGGGGGGGGGGCTAGTTGCCCTCCAATCGATGGCGAATATTAAAAAGGCACTAGCCACGCCAATTTCCAATCGAATGAGCCCTTTTCGAAGTTTTCTACGACAACTCCTTCGATACAAAAAGCCCGACTGAAGAAAAAAAAAAAAAAACACAGTGTTCCCACATCGTTCTTTACTTAGGCAGCGCTAGCGTGCTGCCTATGATATTGCTTTATCACCTTTTTGAAAATTCACAAGCATAGTTAGTTTTGATTTAATCAACATCTGCCTAATTTTTGATTGGATGCGTGGGCTAGTTTTTGATTGCGGGGGGCTAGTTGCCCTCCAATCACTTTCGACTATTAAAAAGAGCACTAGCCCTTTGAATTTCCAATCGAATGAGCCCTTTTTGAAGTTTTTACGACAACACCTTCAATAAAAAACACATCATAAGGATTTTTATTGAAGGTGTTGTAAAAACTTCAAAAAGGCTAATTCGATTGGAAATTCAAAGGGCTAGTGCTCTTTTTAATAGTCGAAAGTGATTGGGAGGGCAACTAGCCCCTCCCCCACGCCCATTATTTCCCCAAACACATCCAATCAAAATTTTGAGATAGCCATTTTGTTTCAGCGTAGTTGATTTCCAGATAGAAAATAAGTTTTTGAGGAGGACACTCCCCCACAACCCTCGGGGCAAGGGTTTTTAAGTTATGTCCCTGAGGGCATATAAGAACGATGTTGGCACAATGTACTATGTATTATTTTTTTTCCTTCAGAGCAGGGCACTTCATATGGAAGGGGTCGTCGTAAAACTTCAAAACGGGCTCATTCGATTGGAAATTGAGAGTTCTAGTGGCTTTTTTAATATTTTGAAAGTGATTGGAGGGCAACTAGCCCCCCTCTCCAAACGCATCCAATCAAAATTAGGCAGATGTTGATTAAATCAAAACTAACTATGCTTGTGGATTTTCAAAAAGGTGATAAAGCAATATCATAGGCAGCACGCTAGCGCTGCCTAAGTAAAGAACGATGTGGGAACACTGTGTTTTTTTTTTTTTTCTTCAGTCGGGGGGCTTTTTGTATCGAAGGAGTTGTCGTAGAAACTTCGAAAAGGGCTCATTCGATTGGAAATTGGCGTGGCTAGTGCCCTTTTTAATATTCGCCAGTGATTGGAGGGCAACTAGCCCCCCCCCACGCCCATCATTCCCACAAACACATCCAATCAAAATTTTGATTCTAGAAATTGAGTTCTAGTGGCTTTTTCAATAGTTGAAAGTGATTGGAGGGGGCAACTAGCCCCCCTTCCAAACGCATCCAATCAAAATTTTGAGATAGCCATTTTGTTCAGCATGGTTGATTTCCAGATAGAAAATATGTTTTTGAGGAGGGCACTCCCCCTCAATCCTCAGGGCAAGAGTTTTAAGTTATGCCCTGGGGGCATATAAGGTTAGAAGGTGGTGTCGTAGAAACTTCAAAACAGGGCTCATTCGATTGGAAATTCGAAGGACTAGTACCCTTTTTTTGATATTCGAAAGGGATTGGAGGGCAAATAGCCCCCCCCCCACGCCCATCATTCCCCCGAACACATCCAATCAAATTTTTGAGATAGCTATTTTGTTCAGCGTAGTTGATTTCCAGATAGAAAATATGTTTTTGAGGAGGACACTCCCCTACAACCCTCAATGGCAAGGGTTTTAAGTTTTGCCCTGGGGGCATATAAGGATTTTTATTGAAGGCGTTGTCGTAAAAACTTCAAAAAGGCTCATTCGATTGGAAATTCAAAGGGCTAGTGCTCTTTTTAATAGTCGAAAGTGATCGGAGGGCAACTAGCCCCCCCCCCCACGCCCATTATTTCCCCAAACACATCCAATCAAAATTTTGAGATAGCTATTTTGTTCAGCGTAGTTGATTTCCAGATAGAAAACATGTTTTTGAGGAGGATACTCCCCCACAACCCTGGGGGCAAGGGTTTTAAGTTATGTCCTGAGGGCATATAAGAACGATGTTGGCACAATGTACTATGTATTATTTTTTTTCCTTTAGAGCAGGGCACTTCATATGGAAGGGGTCATCGTAGAAGCTTCAAATCGGGCTAATTCGATTGGAAATTGAGAGTTCTGGTGGCTTTTTTAATAGTTGAAAGTGATTGGAGGGCAACTAGCCCCCCCCCTCCAAACGCATCCAATCAAAAATTAGGCAGATGTTGATTAAATCAAAACTAACTATGCTTGTGGATTTTCAAAAAGGTGATAAAGCAATATCATAGGCAGCACGCTAGCGCTGCCTAAGTAATGAACGATGTGGGACACTGTGTTTTTTTTTTTTTCTTCAGTCGGGCTTTTTGTATCGAAGGAGTTGTCGTAGAAACTTCGAAAAAGGCTCATTCGATTGGAAATTGGCGTGGCTAGTGCCCTTTTTAATATTCGCCAAGTGATTGGAGGGCAACTACGCCCCCCCCCCCACGCCCATCATTCCCACAAACACATCCAATCAAAATTTTGATTCTAGAAATTGAGAGTTCTAGTGGCTTTTTTAATAGTTGAAAGTGATTGGAGGGCAACTAGCCCCCTTCCAAACGCATCCAATCAAAATTTTGAGATAGCCATTTTTTTCAGCGTAGTTGATTTCCAGATAGAAAATATGTTTTTGAGGAGGGCACTCCCCCTCAATCCTCAGGGCAAGGTTTTAAGTTATGCCCTGGGGCATATAAGGTTAGAAGGCGGTGTCGTAGAAAACTTCAAAACAGGCTAATTCGATTGGAAATTCGAAGGACTAGTACCCTTTTTTAATAGTCAAAAGTGATTGGAGGGCACTAAGCCCCCCCCCCACGCCCATCATTCCCCCAAACACATCCAATCAAAATTTTGAGATAGGTGGTTTTTGTTCAGCGTAGTTGATTTCCCGATAGAAAATATGTTTTTGAGGAGGACACTCCCCCACAACCCTCAGGGCAAGGGTTTTAAGTTTTGCCCTGGGGCATATAAGATTTTTTTTTGAAGGCGTTGTCGTAAAAACTTCAAAAAGGCTCATTCGATTGGAAATTCAAAGGCTAGTGCTCTTTTTAATAGTCGAAAGTGATTGGAGGGCAACTAGCCCCCCCCCACTCCCATCATTTCCCCAAACACATCCATCAAAATTTTGAGATAGCCATTTTGTTCAGCGTAGTTGATTTCCAGATAGAAAAATATATTTTTGAGGAGGACACTCCCCCACAATCCTCGGGGCAAGGGTTAAGTTATGCCCTGAGGGTATATAAGACGATGTTGGCACAATGTACTATTTATTATTTTTTTTTTTTTCCTTTAGAGCTGGGTACTTCATATGGAAGGGGTCGTCGTAAAACTTCAAAAGGGGCTCGTTCGATTGAAAGTCGAAGGGCTAGTACCCTTCTAATAGTCGAAAGTGATTGGAGGGCAACTGCCCCCCCCCACGTCCATCATTCCCAAACATATCCAATCAAAATTCTGAGATATCCATTTTGTTCAGTGTAGTTTGATTCCCATATATAGAAAATATGTTTTTTGAGGAGGACACTCCCCCACAACCCTCAGGACAAAGATTTTAAGTTATGCCCTGGGGCATATAAGGTTCTTATAGAAGGTGTTGTCGTAGAAACTTCAAAAAAGGCTTTGTCTGCCTTCGAACCCCTCAAGTTCCGATTTTCTCGAACTTTTGAAAGTGGAAAGGTTTATGTGAGTAGAGATGCTCGTCTGGATTCTATGGGGCCCCCGTACAAACAGTTTTTTTCTGTTAATTTTACTTCTACAGGGTCATTACACTCTTTCAAAGAGGAACGAGTTACGCAATACCGGTCCTAGTGTGATTGATTTTTTGGACAATTGCCTTTAGTCAAGACTAGTTTGTTAAGAAATGTGTCGTTGCTAAAGCTAACTCTCATTGGAAAAAAGGGGTATAAAGCTTTTTTTTTTTGATAAGAATTGCACAATGAATGTATCGTTTGACGTGGGCATTTTTATGAGCCAATCAGAGGTTGTTCAATATACGATAACTTGATTTGTGGTTGGGATTTGAATAAAAGAAATGGTTATGTTATTTGCTTGCGTGTATAGGAATTCCCATGTTATTTGCTTGCAGGTATAGATATTCCCTTGTTATTTGCTTGCATGTATAGGAATTCCCATGTTATTTGCTTGCGTGTATAGGAATTCCCATGTTATTTGCTTGCATGTATAGGAATTCCCATGTTATTTGCTTGCGTGTATAGGAATTCCCATGTTATTTTGCTTGCGTGTATAGGAATTCCTATGTTATTTGCTTGCGTGTATAGGAATTCCCATGTTATTTGCTTGCATGTATAGGAATTCCCATGTTATTTGCTTGCATGTATAGGAACTCCCATGTTATTTGCTTGCATGTATAGGAATTCCCACGTTTTATTTTGCTTGCGTGTATAGGAATTCCCATGTTATTTGCTTGCGTGTATAGGAATTCCCACGTTTATTTTGCTTGCGTGTATAGGAATTCCCATGTTATTTGCTTGCGTGTATAGGAATTCCCATGTTTATTTGCTTGCATATATAGGAATTTCCATGTTATTTTCTTGCGTGTATAGGAATTCCCATGCTATTTTTAAGGGCTTATGTCCCCCCCATGCTATTATAAGAGTTTATGCCCCCTTCCTATGTTATTCCAGGAGCTTATGTTCCTTCCTATGCTATTATAAGAGGGCTTTTCCGTGTGGTTTTTTCTTTACTTGGTACTCATTAAAAACAAATTTTTGTGTTAAATAAGTAGTTCTTATATCTTTTAAAAGAGCTTTACGGGTTTTGAGACTCTGTTGCCTGATTCCGTTTGATTTTTCTTTACTTAGTGCTCATTAAAAACGAAATTTTTGTGTTAAATAAGTAATTCTTGTATCTTTTAAAAGTGCTTTACGGGGTTTGAGAGACTCGGTTGTCTGATTCCGTGTGATTTTTTTTTACTTGGTGCCCATTAAAAAAGTTGGTAGCGAAAACCCCGTGTGGATGAGTTGAAATAAAAAAATTTAACAAGAAATGGCTGAAAAGTGTTTTGGGGGAGATGGGTTGATTGGCAGAAGGATGTATTAGCGAATTTAAAGTGGAGGGCGAGTTGCTAGCGAAAAAATCTAAGCTAATAGGGGTTTTTGACCGTAAACTCTAGTTTTTTGTAAGAAAATTATGGAAAATACAATTCGTTGGTTCATAGGTGAAACTTAAGTCCAGGTATGGATCGAAAAATAAACTATTTCTGTAGAATCTGAGCTAATAAGGGTTTTTTTGACCATAAACTCTAGTTTCCTGTAAGAAAATTATGCAAAATACAATTCTCTCGTTCAAATGTGAAACTTAGGTCCATTCTCTGGTTCAAATGTGGAAAACCCCGTGGGAATGAGTTTAAATAGAAATTTTTTTTAACAAGAAATGACTGAAAAGTGTTTTGGAGGAGATGGGTTAATTGGCAGAAGGATGTATTAGCGTAGTTATAGTGGAGGCCGAGTTGCTAGCGAAAAACCCGTGTGGACGAGTTGAAATAAAAAATTTTAACAAGAAATGTCTGAAAAGTGTTTTGGGGGAGATGGGTTTGATTGGCAGAAGGATGTATTAGCGAAGTTATAGTGGAGGGCAAGTTGCTAGTGAAAAATCTAAGCTAATAATGGTTTTTGACCGTAAACTCTAGATTTTTTTTTGTAAGAAATTATGGAAAATACAATTTGTTGGTTCATAGGTGAAACTTAAGTCCAGGTATGGATTGAAAAATAAACTATTTCTGTAGAATCTGAGCTAATAAGGGTTTTTGACCATAAACTCTAGTTTCCTGTAAGAAAATTATGGGAAATACAATTCTCTCGTTCAAATGTGAAACTTAGGTCAATTCTCTGGTTCAAATGTGAAACTTAAGTCCAGTTTCGGATACTCATAATAATGAGGACTGATGGTTCTAATTCAATACCCCCCTTTTTTTTTTTTTTTTTCATCAAAAAAACAAACTATTTTTTTTAAACTTCGAATTATTCAACTTTTTTTTTTGTACGTATCTTAAAATGACAAAATATGCTTACGGCTCTAACAATTGTACTCTGTGATTGGTCAGAGACACAATGTGGCTTTCCCACTGGCATTCTATGTCCGGATATCGACACTACCTAATCTATTGCATGTATTAAATCAGTATTTTTTACGCAGTAGTACGATAAACACATAAGTCATATCTTTTAAAAAAGTGAAGATGGAGCATTTTAATAAAGTGTGTTCACATGTCAATGTTATTGTAGCATTGAATGCTGACAAGGAGAAGTATTTAAACTATGAAACAAGTAAAATGGTAGCACTATTGGAAATGTATGTGTGCATTGTCATGACAGTAAGGAATTTAATTTCTTGGAGTACCAAAAAAATTCAACTCTTTTTATGGTGGATATGCAAGAGTGAGATATCCAGAGATGATAGCACTCAAAGAAAATGCCACATAAAAATAATAGTTGATGAAGAGGGACATCTTCTTGCCAGTGCTTGTGGTAACATGCTACCTATTGTTACACCCCATCGTCAACTTTCGGGTATTAGCATTCAACGGAAAGATCAAAGAAGACATGCATACTCTTCTACTAATATCATAAACCATATCTTGTCGACGTGCCGAAACTGTTACCTTTGTAAAAATAATGTTGTAATAGACAGTGAAATTGCCGGAAAAAAATAAAAAGGGCATTGGCAGAAAATATCACTAAGGAATATAAAGATGAATCGATGAAAAAAACAAAGTGCCAGCAAACTTCACTACCATTAATCAAACAATTAATGAACCAAATAATAGCAAAGATGAAGTGCATATTGAACATGTGGATGACCCCCCATTAGAAATGTGTTCACATGCTAGTGTTATTGTAGCATTGAATGCTGACAAGGAGGAAACGTATGCGTGCGTTGTCATGACACTATGGAATTAAATTTCTTTGGAGTACCAAAAAAATTCAATTATACAAATGGTGGATATGGGAAAGTATCATTTCCAGAGATGTTAGTACTCAAAGAGAATGCCAACATAAAAATAATAGTTGATGAAGAGGGGTATCTTCATGCTAGTGCTATAGGTAACACGCTACCTATTGATAGAACCTTTCGTCGGCTCTTAGGTATTAGCATTCAAATGAAAGCAAAGAGGAAAAGAAAGGCCTACTCTGCTACTAATATCATAAACCATATCTTGTCTACGTGCCTAAACTGTTACCTGTGTAAAATAATGTGATAATAGACATTGAAATTGCCAGAAAAATAAAAAGGGTATTGTCAGAAAATATCACTATGGAATATAAAGATGAAACGATGAAAAACAAAGCACTAGCAAACGTTACTGGCATTGATCAAACAGTCAATGAATCAAATAATACCAAAGAAAAGCATATTGAGCCTGTTCATGAGACACCAGTAAAAATTGTGTATGATTCAAATGGAATAATGATTATTCTACTGATTACGAACTAAGAGAAGACAATAACTACAATATCAAGAGAGAACATGGTGAACCATTTTATTGGAACAGATTCAAAATGTCCAAAGTTAATCATTGATATTAATAATGTATCATAATATATTTTTGTATTAATATTCTACATAACACTATTTCATTAAAAACATTACATTGTTATGTGTTCATTATTTTTTAGAGTAAGCTAGCACGTCAAGCGTTTAGAATGTCTATTAAAACATCGACGATGTAAGAAAAGGAATTTGCGTACATCTATTGTCAAACACATGGGATAACATTGTCAAAATCTAGGTATCAGAATGAAAAATTGTAGGTAAGTAAGTAAGCAAGTAAGTAAGTAAGTAAGGAAGTAAGTAAGTAAGTAAGTAAGTAACAAACTCTTTCTTGAATTCACCTCATGGATACACAATGCAGAAATTTCATTTAAGAAATTATGAAAAAAATTGTAAGCAAGTAACAAAAAATTGTAAGCAAGTAACAAACCCTTTCCTGAAGTCACCTCTCGGATACACAATGCAGAAACTTCATTTAAGAAATTATCAAAAAATTGTAAGTAAGTAGCAAATTCTTTCTTGAATTCGCCTCTTGGATAAACAAAAAAAGTCATTTCATTCAAGAAATTATGAAAAAATTCCAAATAAGTAACAAATCCTTTCTTGAAGTTACCTCATGGATACACAACGCAGAAATTTCATTTAAGAAATTATCAAAAATTGTAAGTAAAATAGCAAATTCTTTCTTGAATTCACCAGCTGGATAAACAAAAAGACATTTCGTTCAAGAAATTATGACAAAATTCTAAGTATGTAACAAACTCTTTCTTGAAGTTACCTCATGGATACACAATGCAGAAATTTCATTTAAGAAATCACCTGCTGGATAAACAAAAAAGACATTTCGTTCAAGAAACTATGACAAAATTCCAAGTAAGTAACAAACTCTTTATTGTTTTTCATGACTTAGATACACAATGTAGAAATTTAATTCAAGAAATTATGAAAAAATTCTCAGCAAGTAACATTTCTTTCTTGAAGTCAACTCTTGTGTAGAAATTTAATTCAAGAAATTATGAAAAAATTCTCAGTAAGTAACAATTTCTTTCTTGAAGTCAACTCTTGGATACACAATACGGGAATTTCATTCAAGAAATTATGAAAAAATTGTAACTAAGTAGCAAATTCTTTCTTGAATTCACTTGTTGAATAAACAAAAAGAAATTTCATTCAAGAAATTATGACAAAATTCTAAGTAAGTAACAAACTCTTTATTGTTTTCACGAGTTAGATATACGATGTAGAAATTAAATTAAAGAAATTATGAAAAAATTCTCAGTCTAAGTAGCAAATTCTTTCTTGAATTCATCACCTGTTGGATAAACAAAAAGACATTTCGTTCAAGAAATTATGACAAAATTCTAAGTAAGTAACAAACTCTTTATTGTTTTCACGAGTTAGATAAACGATGTAGAAATTAATTTCAAGAAATTATGAAAAAATTCTCAGTAAGTAACCATTTCTTTCTTGAAGTCAACTGTTGGATACACAGTACGGAAATTTCATTCAAGAAATTATGAAAATATTTGTAAGTAAGTAACAAACTCTTTATTGATTCCACCTCTTGGATATACAGTACAGATACTTCATTCAGAAATTATGAAAAAATCGCAAGTAAGTAACTTTTTTTCTCTTTATCACAAACAATTTTCACTTAGCTACATGATGTAGAAATTTAATTCAAGAAATTATGAAAAAATTCTCAGTAATTAACAATTTCTTTCTTGAAGTCAACTCTTAGATACACAATACGGAAATTTCATTCAAGAAATTATGAAGGTATTTGTAAGTAAGTAACAATCTCTTTATTGATTTCACCTCTTGAATATACAGTACGGATACTTCATTCAGAAACGTGATTAAACACGTTTTTGAAACTACATGCTATTGCATGCCTTTCCTTGGCACCTTTCCAAATGAGCGGGATTCCCCACTGTTTTCCTACACATTGCGCGAAAAGTGAGCAGTACGAAAACTCCACGTTTTCAACCAGACTGGTTTTTTAGACAACACACCCACAGAGATGACACACAGAGACGAGACACGCACAGACACGACACACAAACAGAGTCATAGTGAGAGAGATATCCAAAAAGTTTGGGTTGATCTAGGTTCACTTAGAGTGGCGCGCAACTCTAAGTGAACCTAGATCAACCCAACTTTATGGATATCTCTCTCACTATGACTCTGTTTGTGTGTCGTGTCTGTGCGTGTCTCGTCTCTGTGTGTCATCTCTGTGGGTGTGTTGTCTAAAAAACCAGTCTGGTTGAAAACGTGGAGTTTTCGTACTGCTCACTTTTCGCAATGTGTAGGAAACAGTGGGGAATCCCCGCTCATTTGGAAAGGTGCCAAGAAAGGCATGCAAATAGCATGTAGTTTCAAAACGTGTTTTAATCACGTTTCTTGAATGAAGTATCCGTACTGTATATTCAAGAGGTGAAATCAATAAGAGATTGGTACTTACTTACAAATACCTTCATAATTTCTTGAATGAAATTTCCGTATTGTGTATCTAAGAGTTGACTTCAAGAAAGAAATTGTTAATTACTGAGAATTTTTTTCATAATTTCTTGAATTAAATTTCTACATCATGTAGCTAAGTGAAAATTGTTTGTGATAAAGAGAAAAAAAGTTACTTACTTGCGATTTTTTTCATAATTTCTTGAATGAAGTATCTGTACTGTATATCCAAGAGGTGGAATCAATAAAGAGTTTGTTACTTACTTACAAATATTTTCATAATTTCTTGAATGAAATTTCCGTACTGTGTATCCAACAGTTGACTTCAAGAAAGAAATGGTTACTTACTGAGAATTTTTTCATAATTTCTTGAAATTAATTTCTACATCGTTTATCTAACTCGTGAAAACAATAAAGAGTGTTGTTACTTACTTAGAATTTGTCATAATTTCTTGAACGAAATGTCTTTTTGTTTATCCAACAGGTGAATTCAAGAAAGAATTTGCTACTTAGACTGAGAATTTTTTCATAATTTCTTTAATTTAATTTCTACATCGTATATCTAACTCGTGAAAACAATAAATGAGTTTGTTACTTACTTAGAATTTTGTCATAATTTCTTGAATGAAATTTCTTTTTTGTGTTATTCAACAAGTGAATTCAAGAAAGAATTTGCTACTTAGTTACAATTTTTTCATAATTTCTTGAATGAAATTCCCGTATTGTGTATCCAAGAGTTGACTTCAAGAAAGAAATTGTTACTTACTGAGAATTTTTTCATAATTTCTTGAATTAAATGTCTACACAAGAGTTGACTTCAAGAAAGAAATTGTTACTTGCTGAGAATTTTTTCATAATTTCTTGAATTAAATTTCTACATTGTGTATCTAAGTCATGAAAACAATAAAGAGTTTGTTACTTACTTGGAATTTTGTCATAGTTTCTTGCTTGAACGAAATGTCTTTTTTGTTTATCCAGCAGGTGATTTCTTAAATGAAATTTCTGCATTGTGTATCCATGAGGTAACTTCAAGAAAGAGTTTGTTACTTACTTAGAATTTTGTCATAATTTCTTGAACGAAATGTCTTTTTGTTTATCCAGCTGGTGAATTCAAGAAAGAATTTGCTATTTACTTAGTATTTTTGATAATTTCTTAAATGAAATTTCTGCGTTGTGTATCCATGAGGTAACTTCAAGAAAGGATTTGTTACTTATTTAGAATTTTTTCATAATTTCTTGAATGAAATGGCTTTTTTTTGTTTATCCAAGAGGCGAATTCAAGAAAGAATTTGCTACTTACTTACAATTTTTTGATAATTTCTTAAATGAAGTTTCTGCATTGTGTATCCGAGAGGTGACTTCAGGAAAGGGTTTGTTACTTGCTTACAATTTTTTGTTACTTGCTTACAATTTTTTTCATAATTTCTTAAATGAAATTTCTGCATTGTGTATCCATGAGGTGAATTCAAGAAAGAGTTTGTTACTTACTTACTTACTTACTTACTTTCCTTACTTACTTACTTACTTGCTTACTTACTTACCTACAATTTTTCATTCTGATACCTAGATTTTGACAATGTTATCCCATGTGTTTGACAATAGATGTACGCAAATTCCTTTTCTTACATCGTCGATGTTTTAATAGACATTCTAAACGCTTGACGTGCTAGCTTACTCTAAAAATAATGAACACATAACAATGTAATGTTTTTTAATGAAATAGTGTTATGTAGAATATTAATACAAAAATATATTATGATACATTATTAATATCAATGATTAACTTTGGACATTTTGAATCTGTTCAATAAAATGGTTCACCATGTTCTCTCTTGATATTGTAGTTATTGTCTTCTCTTAGTTCGTAATCAGTAGAATAATCATTATTCCATTTTTGAATCATACACAATTTTTACTGGTGTCTCATGAACAGGCTCAATATGCTTTTCGTCTTTGGTATTATTTGATTCATTGACTGTTTGATCAATGCCAGTAACGTTTGCTAGTGCTTTTTTTTTCATCGTTTCATCTTTATATTCCATAGTGATATTTTCTGACAATACCCTTTTTATTTTTCTGGCAATTTCAATGTCTATTATCACATTATTTTTACACAGGTAACAGTTTAGGCACGTAGACAAGATATGGTTTATGATATTAGTAGCAGAGTAGGCCTTTCTTTTTCTCTTTGCTTTCATTTGAATGCTAATACCTAAGAGCCGACGAAAGGTTCTATCAATAGGTAGCGTGTTACCTATAGCACTAGCATGAAGATACCCCTCTTCATCAACTATTATTTTTATGTTGGCATTCTCTTTGAGTACTAACATCTCTGGAAATGATACTTTTCCCATATCCACCATTTGTATAATTGAATTTTTTTTGGTACTCCAAAGAAATTTAATTCCATAGTGTCATGACAACGCACGCATACGTTTCCTCCTTGTCAGCATTCAATGCTACAATAACACTAGCATGTGAACACATTTCTAATGGGGGGTCATCCACATGTTCAATATGCACTTCATCTTTGCTATTATTTGGTTCATTAAGTGTTGGATTAATGGTAGTGAAGTTTTGCTGGCACTTTGTTTTTTTCATCGATTCATCTTTATATTCCTTAGTGATATTTTCTGCCAATGCCCTTTTTATTTTTCCGGCAATTTCACTGTCTATTACAACATTATTTTTACAAAGGTAACAGTTTCGGCACGTCGACAAGATATGGTTTATGATATTAGTAGAAGAGTATGCATGTCTTCTTTTGATCTTCCGTTGAATGCTAATACCCGAAAGTTGACGATGGGGTGTAACAATAGGTAGCATGTTACCACAAGCACTGGCAAGAAGATGTCCCTCTTCATCAACTATTATTTTTATGTTGGCATTTTCTTTGAGTGCTATATCATCTCTGGATATCTCACTCTTGCATATCCACCATAAAAAGAGTTGAATTTTTTTGGTACTCCAAAGAAATTAAATTCCTTACTGTCATGACAATGCACACATACATTTCCAATAGTGCTACCATTTTTACTTGTTTCATAGTTTAAATACTTCTCCTTGTCAGCATTCAATGCTACAATAACATTGACATGTGAACACACTTTATTAAAATGCTCATCTTCACTTTTTTTAAAAGATATGACTTATGTGTTTATCGTACTACTGCGTAAAAAATACTGATTTAATACATGCAATAGTTAGGTAGTGTCGATATCCGGACATAGAATGCCAGTGGAAAGCCACATTGTGCCTCTGACCAATCACAGAGTACAATTGTTAGAGCCGTAAGCATATTTTGTCATTTTAAGATACGTACAAAAAAAAAAGTTGAATAATTTCGAAGTTTAAAAAAAATAGTTTGTTTTTATGAAAAAAAAATATTGAATTAGAACCATCAGTCCTCATTATTATGAGTATCCAAACTGGACTTAAGTTTCACATTTGAACCAGAGAATTGACCTAAGTTTCACATTTGAACGAGAGAATTGTATTTTCCATAATTTTCTTACAGGAAACTAGAGTTTATGGTCAAAAACCCTTATTAGCTCAGATTCTACAGAAATAGTTTATTTTTCAATCCATACCTGGACGTAAGTTTCACCTATGAACCAACAAATTGTATTTTCCATAATTTTCTTACAAAAAACTAGAGTTTACGGTCAAAAAAACCATTATTAGCTTAGATTTTTCACTAGCAACTTGCCCTCCACTATAACTTCGCTAATACATCCTTCTGCCAATCAACCCATCTCCCCCAAAACACTTTTCAGACATTTCTTGTTAAAATTTTTTATTTCAACTCGTCCACACGGGTTTTTCGCTAGCAACTCGGCCTCCACTATAACTACGCTAATACATCCTTCTGCCAATTAACCCATCTCCTCCAAAACACTTTCAGTCATTTCTTGTTAAAAAATTTCTATTTTAACTCATTCCCACGGGGTTTTTCCACATTTGAACCAGAGAATGGACCTAAGTTTCACATTTGAACGAGAGAATTGTATTTTGCATAATTTTCTTACAAAGAAACTAGAGTTTATGGTCAAAAACCCTTATTAGCTCAGATTTCTACAGAAATAGTTTATTTTTCGATCCATACCTGGACTTAAGTTTCACCTATGAACCAACGAATTGTATTTTCCATAATTTTCTTACAAAAAACTAGAGTTTATGGTCAAAACCCCTATTAGCTTAGATTTTTTTCGCTAGCAACTCGCCCTCCACTTTAAATTCGCTAATACATCCTTCTGCCAATCAACCCATCTCCCCAAAACACTTTTCAGCCATTTCTTGTTAAAATTTTTTTATTTCAACTCATCCACACGGGGTTTTTCGCTAGCAACTTTTTTAATGGGCATCAAGTAAAAAAAAAATCACACGGAATCAGACAACCGAGTCTCTCAAACCCCGTAAAGCACTTTTAAAAGATACAAGAATTACTTATTTAACACAAAAATTTCGTTTTAATGAGCACTAAGTAAAGAAAAATCAAACGGAATCAGGCAACAGAGAGTCTCCAAACCCCGTAAAGCTCTTTTAAAAGATATAAGAACTACTTATTTAACACAAAAATTTTGTTTTTAATGAGTACCAAGTAAAGAAAAACCACACGGAAAAGCCCTTATAATAGCATAGGAAGGAACATAAGCTCCTGGAATAACATAGGAAGGGGGCATAAACTCTTATAATAGCATGGGGGGGACATAAGCCCTTAAAATAGCATGGGAATTCCTATACACGCAAGCAAAATAACATGGAAATTCCTATACATGCAAGCAAATAACATGGGAATTCCTATACACGCAAGCAAATAACATGGGAATTCCTATACACGCAAGCAAAATAACGTGGGAATTCCTATATATGCAAGCAAATAACATGGGAGTTCCTATACATGCAAGCAAATAACATGGGAATTCCTATACATGCAAGCAAATAACATGGGAATTCCTATACACGCAAGCAAATAACATAGGAATTCCTATACACGCAAGCAAAATAACGTGGGAATTCCTATACATGCAAGCAAATAACATGGGAGTTCCTATACATGCAAGCAAATAACATGGGAATTCCTATACACGCTAGCAAATAACATGGGAATTCCTAAACATGCAAGCAAATAACATGGGAATTCCTATACATGCAAGCAATAACAAGGGAATTCCTATACACGCAAGCAAATAACTTGGGAATTCCTATACATGCAAGCAAATAACAAGGGAATTCCTATACACGCAAGCAAATAACATGGGAATTCCTATACACGCAAGCAAATAACATAGGAATTCCTATACATGCAAGCAAATAACATGGGAATTCCTATACACGCAAGCAAATAACAAGGGAATTCCTATACATGCAAGCAAATAACATGGGAATTCCTATACACGCAAGCAAATAACATGGGAATTCCTATACATGCAAGCAAATAACAAGGGAATATCTATACCTGCAGCAAATAACATGGGAATTCCTATACACGCAAGCAAATAACATAACCATTTCTTTTATTCAAATCCCAACCACAAATCAAGTTATCGTATATTGAACAACCTCTGATTGGCTCATAAAAAATGCCCACGTCAAACGATACATTCATTGTGCAATTCTTATCAAAAACAAAAAGCTGTATACCCCTTTTTTCCAATGAGAGTTAGCTTTAGCAACGACACATTCTTAACAAACTAGTCTTGACTAAAGGCAATTGTCCAAAAAATCAATCACACTAGGACCGGTATTGCGTACTCGTTCCTCTTTGAAAGAGTGTAATGACCTGTAGAAGTAAAATTAACAGAAAAAAACTGTTTGTACGGGGGCCCCATAGAATCCAGACGAGCATCTCTACTTATGTGTCATTATCAAGGGATTTTCGATGTTGATGACCATGCCATAGAATCCCAGCTTTCTCTTGCAAAGCTGCATCTGTCAAAAAATTTTATTTCAAAGATGGATCTTCTTCAAGCTATCGAAGCTGGGATAAGGTTGAAGTATGGGTTGGATTAGCTGGAATCTTATCCGACCTCCCAGTTGCCTATTCTGCAGTGCTAAAACTGAAGAAGCTAGTTGCTACTTTGCCTGTGACCACTGCCAGCAATGAACGATTCTTCTCGGCATTAGGGCGTGTGAAGGACTATCCGCGATCGACGATAGGAAACGACAGACTCAGTGATCTCATGATAATGGCCGTTGAAAAGCAGGAGGTAAAGAAACTGGATTTGGATAGATTAGTCGACGATTTTGGTCAAGCAGCGAAGTTACCGCTACCCCCCCCCCCCCCCCCGTTTTAGGTATGTTTGCTCAATGTTTTTTTTTGGAATCTTCATTTTAAAAAAAAATAGAGAAAAAATCCTTGCCCCCCCCCTACATTTTCGTGAATTGGCGCCACTGAGCAGCGCCGCTCTTTAATAGTTAGAAATAGATAGATAGATAGATAGATAGATTTATTTTCCATATACCAGTAAAATAATTACATAACAATCTGCAAATCCCCACAAAGGCTCCATGGCCTGTAGGAGGGGGATTATGAAAAGATCAAATAAACATTAAACATTTAAACGCTTAAGATTTAAACAATATAAACATAACATTAATACTTAAACATATAAACATAAGCATTTGAACTTTTAACATGTAAAGCATTTGCTTAATAATAAAAAAAAAAAAAAAAAAAAAAAAAAAAAAAAAAAAAAAAAAAAAACAAAAGGAGAGTTCACTAACTAAGCTTTATCAAACTACAGTGAATCACAACATCTATAAAAAAAAAGGAGAGTTCACTAAATAAGCTTTATCAAACTACAGTGAATCACAACATCTAAAAAAAAACAAAAAAAAAAAACAATAATAATAATAATAAAAACTATTGGCAGCAGGCAAAAGTAAAGAAAATTAATCACATGAAAACAAATATTTTTTGTACTAGTCTTTTGAAGGTGCCAAACGAGTGGCATTCTCGAACCGAATCGGGAAGGGTGTTCCATGTCAAATGACACGCAACAAGAGGATTAAAATCGGATCTTATTGTTGGTGTATGGGGAATTTGGATATTTAGAGAACTACGGAGTTGATAATTTGACCGATCAGATACAAAAGAAGACGTAAATCTAAGGGACCTAGGAATATCACCACGGATTTGAAGAAAAGCGAAAGACGCACAGGAAAGAATATAAAGTTTTTTAATATCAAGTAACGGTTTAGTTGCCGAATGATTTACATCCTGGATAAGATTTATAGCTTTATCATAAGTATTCGAAAGCGGTTTGAGAAAAGAAGGGAAAGTAGACATCCATATGACTGAACAATAGGAAACATAAGAATGAATTAAGCTATGAAATAGGATTCTTAGAATTGGCCCTGGAAAGATATGTTTTAGTTTTCTTAGAATACCGAGGTTTCTGCATACCTTCATTTTAATCAAATCAATATGGTGTTTAAAAGATAAATTTTCATCTAGGAGGATACCTAGGAAACGGACATGGCCATCCTTTGGTCTACTAATAAAGCCTTTGGATATATGAATTTCAGATAATTGAGGACAAGCCTGGGATATACGAGAAAAAACTAAAAAACTAGTTTTAGAAACATTTAAGGCAAGAGAGTTAGCATCAAACCAAATTGAAACTCTCTCAAAGAGGTCCACTAACTTTGTACGAACCTCATCCTCTGTTCTCCCAGAAGTAATAAGGGTGGTATCATCGGCAAAAGTAACAAGAGAATCCGAGGTATGCAAACTATAGTTGTGGGTAAGGGAGACTGTTGGATGACATAGACGACAGCAATAAAGAGGATTTTTATTTCTAACTGCAAAAATTAGGTCATTTATATAAATTAAAAACAGTGCCGGCCCTAAAACTGACCCTTGAGGGACCCCCTGGTCAACACTTGATGGTGAGCAAAAAAGTGGATCAACAGAAATTTTTCTACCAGACAAGAAAGACTTGAACCAATAAAACGCACTACCTCTTACGCCAAAATGAGAAAGTTTAAATAGAAGAACACTGTGGGTTAAAGAATCAAAGGCTTCACGAACATCCAGAAACAAAGCAGCAGGAATCAAATGGGAATCTATGGCAGAGTGAAGATAATTCAGTAAAACTGCACAAGCATGCTCAGTCGAATGATTTGCTCGAAAACCAAATTGAAAATTGTGAAAAAAATCTTTAGAAGTAAGAAAATTATTAAGACGAGAAAGCATCGCCTTCTTAAATATTTTGCTAAACACAGACAACAAAGAAATTGGCCGATAGTTGGCTGGATCATTTCGTGTCCCCCCCTTATATAATATGATGACTCGAGCACGCTTGAGACTACTCGGGAAAATACCATGCTGAAAGGAGAGGTTAATAAGTTTTGTTAAGGGATAAATAATGGAAGGAAGTATGAACTTAATTACTTTAGTAGGAATATTATCAGGGCCAGACGACGAACAATTTTTCAATCCCATAACAATTTTAGCTATTTCTTTCTCCGTCGCTGGTTCCAAAAACATTGACTTCATACAAGGTGGCCCAAGATAAGACCTGAAGTTGGATCCTGAAGGAGAAGAACCAACAGCCGAAGCGGTCCTTTTACCAATATTCGCAAAATATGAAGTAAATGCATCTTGAACATTCAGTTCACCTTCGATGATTTTGCCATCGAGATCCAAAAAAGAAGGGGTTGATGGAGACTGAAAAGAGGGCCTAAGCACAGATTTTATAACCTGCCATGTTTTTCATATATCTTTACCACAATCTGAAAAACAATTAAAATAATACTGGGACTTGGCCTTTCGACACACAAAATTATAAATATTCCTATAAATTTTAAATCGCTGAAAGCAAATAGATTTCATTGAAGGGCTAGCAGACTTAAAGGCCCTCCAGAGATTATTTTTTTTCCTACAACTCCTAAGGAGACCAGGGGTCATCCAAGGATTTAGAGGAAAAGCATTCTTAGACTTTCGATTAGAAGGTGAAACAGAACAAATATCAAGAACAGCGTCTTTAATAGACTCATAAAAAGTATCAAATAAATTACAAAAATCAGAATCACTCTCAAAACCACCCCAAGAAATTTCTGCCAATCATGACCTAAGAAGCATCAATTCCACTTCACCAAACCTAAAAGGCCTCTTACCAGACTCACTAGTCCTCTCAATAGTCAGTTTATCAAAACAGTATCTAGAGTAAACAGGGAAATGATCGGAAATGTCGCTCACTAAAACATAATTTTGGATCAAGGTGGCCGTACAGAAAATATTGTCAATCAGAGATGACGTACTCTCTGTTATGCGAGATGGGATACATACAGAAGGTAAAGTACCTGCGGCAAGCATGGACGACAGAAAATCCAAAGATACAGAAGACTTTATATCCATCAAGTTTATATTAAAATCTCCCATAATAATTAATTCAGTCGACTGTTTTAGGATGGTATCCAGTAGATCATTAAGGGTGTGTAGAAACAGTGGAATAGAGCCACTAGGAGATCGATAAATAATACCAACAATTAAATCCTTACCTCCACATTTAATATCTACGAAAAGTGACTCAATGACACCTTCGATATTTCTGGATAAATCCATTCTAAGAGAATATGGGAGATTATTAGAAATATACAAAGCAAGACCACCCTTGGCCATCTTTTGTCGATTCAGTCGTTCCATTTTATAACCTTGCAAATCCAAAAGCATATCATTTTTAGAATCTAAAAAAGTCTCGCATAAACCAACAACGTCAGGTAGCCCATCAGAAATAATCTGTTTTAGATGGTCAATTGAAGAACAAAGACCCTGGATATTCAGCTGGAGCACTTAAAAATATCCATCCCGCTTGACAGCCTCCCTCAGACTAGAAACATATTTACTTATTACTGTGTGGTTCACTGTGGTCAAATCACTGTTGACATGTCCGATAGAATTATTGATAATGCTTAAAACATCTAACGGGTTATTTTCAAGCTCAAAAAGTCGTCCTACAACTGGGGGCGTTTCTAATTTGCCAGTAAAAAAAAGACAATCGATTTTAGATATGGCATTAAATCATAAAATATGCATGCACAAAAAAAAAAAAAAAAAAAAAAAAAAAAAAAAAAAAAAATATCTAAGCACAATCCGCGAATGATCGAATCTTTCGTATCATTGATTGACCAGGTGGTTTGGCCAAAATTTGCCCGCGGTCAATCCATACATTAAATTTACCGAAGCAATCTCTTGCCGCATTTAAAATTTCACGACGCTTTTTTGTTAGCGATTCTGATAAAAATATTCCACTCTTTGCTAGTTTAGTCTTTTCTTTGAAAACAACTCGAGCTAATTCCACATTTTTGAAGCGTATTAGCACTGGAGACACTTTAGATTGATCATTAGAGTCATTCAAACTAAATCGATAAACATTTACAATATTATTAACTTCAAAACCAGGGACCAGCATCTTGTCTAATGATAACCGATATTTCTTTCTTTAGATCATTTCCAGGCCTCTGCCTTACTCCATTCATCACTAAGCAATCCAACATCTTTTCTTGTTCAAAATCATCCACTTTCGATTCCAATGACAAAATCCTACTTTCCAAGCTTTTAACCATTGCAAATAGTCCTTTGAGTGATTTTTCTATTTCTTAGAATTTTGGGTTGTAATCAATGGAAATAGCATCATGAATTTTTTTTACTATAATATCAATTGCTTGATTTGCTGTATCAGGGTCTGATAGTTTAGCTTTAACTTGACGGGAAATCTCAGCTGTAAGATTCACTTGTGTCCGATTTAATACATCCTGGGTAAAAGCTATTTTTTGCAGGATTAGGCTAGGTGCCAGTGAGTCTTCTGCAATAACGCTCGCTGGGTTTAATGCTAGATAAGTAGGTGATGACGATTTATAAATGTCTGGAAACGAATCTAATTCGGTAAATACTTTACCAACATCTTTTTCCGTTCTTTTGCGAGCACTAGGGTTATCCGAAAGTAATTTCAAATTAGACTCTGCCACTTGGTGCTCAGAATGATCGCTGTAGCAAAAAACTGTATATCTCCATAATCCTTTAGCACTACTTTTTGACTGCAAAACAATTGCTGGCCAAGGGGGGTAACTTTTGAAACTAGCGAGAACAATGTCAAAAGGCTTGAATTTCGACATGAGCGTAGCACTGAAAATAAATAATTACTTATCTTTGAGTGGGCCAATTAATCCAGTAATTTGCAAATATTTTCAAGTAATTGCAAGTAGTCCAAGTATTTCAATGCACGATTCAGATGATAATAGTGCTGAATACTAATCCAAAGCCACAATCCATGAATAATCCTTAAGCCGTAATCACATGCAAGTCACTTGTGTAATCAGATTTTAGCTTGATAATTTCCTTTTACGCAAAATCAATTGGCTCCGTGCCTAGGTTTATCCACAAGTAAAAAATATTAATCCGTGAAATGTACTGTTTATTTTAAGATGTGAACTGGGTCGCAGACTGATGAGAACTGATCATTGGAACTTTTAAAAGAGGTAATTCGATTCAAAATTAAAAGTTCTAGTGCTCCGTTTAAGTGTAAAAAGAGATGGGAGGCCTTCTTCAAAGCCCCTTTAATTTTCCAAACACATCCAGTGAAAATTTTGAGACAGCTATTTTGTTAGCCATAGTAGAAATGTCCAGCAACTTTGTCTTTAGGAATATTGGGTATATCAATCTCCTACATTTATGCAATTGACCCATTATGCTTTAAAACTAAATCGAAAAGTGTTGTGTGGATGGTTGCCTATAAGAAACCTCAGCGATATCTCTAGAATGACTGGGGGTGCTAACTTTCGGACTGCTGCTATTACAACTTCTGCTTTTACAATTTAAATAAATCAAAAGAGTCTAAGTGTATCCAGGCTCTCAAAGAGCATAGATGGAATGTTTTGGGAATGATATTAAGTATTATTTTTCATGTCAACTTTAGGATGTATAAAGTTAAATTAAACAATACAATTTGTGTCCAGATTAAAAATTGTTGAAAAAGTTTCTCCAACATACAAATAGCAAACCAAACTATGGATTCCTATAGAAAAAAAATATATAAAATATAATTTTTTTCACTGAAAGGTACTATGTCAATGAAAAACGAACAGAAGTTAATTTGATAACTTATTTTACAAAACAAGTTTTTCGAAGAAAACTTAAGAGCTCCAATAGACCAAAATGAACAGAGATAAATTCAAATAATCTTCTATTCGTAAAACTACCAAAAATCACCATCGATAAATAAATGAAATACAAAACGAACAGAAATTACAATAAATAGCCGATTCAAACACAAACCGTGCAAAAATTAACATGAGTAGGGCTGGTAACGCCCATGCCTTCTCAAGGCCAGAACATAATTTGCACTTTAATGAAAAAAAGCAAATTACCGTGGATTGTCAGTTTAACATAGCCTATATATACTAATATTTATTCCTTTAAAGTTTTGAGAATTTTTATCTATTAAAGCAAAAAAAGTGAAAACATTTAAAATGTATTTTGTTTTGATCGATTTACTTTATTTCTACTCATTTCTGGCTTAATGGAGCTCTACTTTTTTTGAAAAACTTTTGTGAAAAAGTATATAAAACTTCATAATTTTGAAACGTCAAAATCAAGAATGTGCGAACCTGAAACATGGCCTCCAACGAAGCTTATGACATTGTAAAAAATGTCTCAATTCACTTTACAAGTGTAGTTGCTTTAATGTTATTATCCATGAATATATGCTACGATTGTTGTTTTTGACCATTCATCTGGGGCCAAACGGAAAGGTCATAAAACGCAAAGGACATTAGAACGTTACGAGAGAGGCGTAAAGTATTGAATAGATTTGTAAATGCGAATTTTGTAAAAAAAAAAAAAATGGAATTGCAAGTAACTCCATTATGATTTGTTCAATAGAAGCTAAACATTAGAATCATATTCTTGTTTCCCTGTTTTGACGAATGTTGAAATATTTTTTTTGTTGCTCAGAGAAGGGGAGGGGCTATTTTATGGATCCTAATTGAGAGTTGCATCACTCCCTAACTGAGCTCCAATCACATCAAAATTCCCTTACATTCCCGTATTAAAGTTGTTTTCGCTCTGCTTAATTTCTCTACCTATGATTGATAACTGACAGACGTGTAAGTTGGTGTTACACGTCTCTGTATAAAATGAGTTATTAGGAACATTCTATAATATTTATTTTTTAGGTACTAACAAAGAACATTCATTTGGAGAAGAAGATTCATCTAGAGAACATTAATTTTAACCAAAATTATCCTGAAAATTGTGGACAACGAGCTAAGTAGTCATGGTAGATGGTTGTGAAGTAACCTACGATTTAATACGTGCGGTTCGTGAAGGAAAACTCGAAAGAACAAGGGAGTTGATCAATACCTTCGGGCTGTCATACTCAAAAGAGTGGTCTGATGGATATGTGTTACTTCGTGAGGCTTTGATAAAGAAGAATATATTAATCGCTAGATTGCTTTTAGATTACGGTTGTAAAGTTAACTGTGAAAATTCTGAAAATGCAACTTTTCATACGCCTCTTCATTACGCTGTAATATGTGGTGATGTAGAAATTGTTAAGATTGTTTTAGGTAAAGGCGCTTGGATTGATGCTGAAACTAAATCTGATAACAAACTATTATGGCCAAATTATGATGGTACAAGATTTGTCCCAAAAGGTTGTACACCCTTGCATATTGCAGTAAGCTACAGACGGGAAGGAATAATTAATTTGTTGATAATCTATAAAGCTGATGTAAATGCCCAAGATAAAACTGGGAATACACCACTCCATATTGCTGCTAGACTAGCCAACAAGAAGATTGTGAAACTATTATTAGAGAGTGGTGCCAAACCTGACTTTAGAAATGAGTTTGGTGAAACAGCACTTCATTATGCCTGTGATAAACGATATACGATATCTAGAACCTGTAGTGAATGTATTGACTGTCATATAGAAGTTATTGCAGCCCTTTTGGAATTTGGGTTCGACATAAATATTACGTGTCAGAATGGATGTACACCTCTTGGTTGTTATTCAAAGTATTTTTTCGGTTATTCTACTCGCTCGATATTCAATGTCCCAGTTGCTATATATCTTGTCCGCCACATTGATAAAATGAAAGTGGCAAATTTATATGTAAGGGAAACAAATTTGCTAATAGTAAATAAAATAAAGAATTCGAAAGAGTTTCGTTTGATGATTCGGTTTGATGAGGGTGATTTTCTTGATCAATGTGTGAGAGAACTGGAAAGAATGAAGAATGAAAAAGTTTGTCTTTGTACTATTTCATTTTATGACATTTTGACAAAAGGGGCAAATTCATTGGCAGTGTCCATGAGGAATGAAAATCTAGT
>JAPEVW010000065.1:935000-984754 GCA_027921565.1 Artemia sinica
TCAAAAACAGATAAAAATAGGGGAAAAAACAAGGATAAGATAAGATATTTATTTCAAAAAAATGTCTATCACCAGCCCCGAAGGACCGAATTCGCATTTCAGTCATAAGCCAAAAAATAAAGAATCATAAAAAAAGCACAAAAACAAAAAAAAAAACTGGCAAACCAATGCCAAAAACAACAATATCCGAATGGCAAAACCATTCGTTAGTCAACAAAAAAAATTAAGCGGGAAAATGTCAGAAAATGAGAAAGGTAAAAACAAAAAAAGAGTGAAATAAAATTAACGTTGAAAAGGTTTAAAAGATTATATACAAAAGAGGGGAGGAAACAAAAAAAATCGAACGAACAAAAAATTTGGGTATCACCAGTACCAAAGAAAAAAAAGGCAAACTAGCGGTTTATTTTATCCGTAATGAAGGGTACAAAGGTTCTTCATACCTGGAGGTCAAGCAGCGGATAGGGGACACGATAGGAACGGGTTCAGAAACAGCACGTGGCAGGCGGTGTCTGGACGGGGAGTGTATTTTGGGGAAAATGTTTTACGTGCGAGGGTTTTGTATTTTTTTTTTTGCAAAACGGAGGCACAACGTTCCTCTCCTGTGCTCAAGTGCAAAACGGAGGCACAACGTTCCTCTCCTGTGCTCAATTGAATTCAAGAAGCCAGGCCTCAGCCCATTGACCCTGAAGTTGAAGATTAAGCATGATCTTCAAAGGATAAATCTGGTCCAAGAAGTTTCAGGTCATCTGCATAAAGAGTTGATCTACTGCTGACAATGGAAGGAGCATCATTGATGGAGATATTAAATAGTATAGGACAAAAGACACTTCCTTGAGGAACTCCACTCAGAACACACGTTTAGAAAGAAAGAATACGATTACTAGAGCAATCAAATAACTGAACACATTGATTTCGCAAATAAAGAAAATCAAGGATCCAGAGCAGGGATTTCTCTTCAAGCTTTACTGCGCGTAATTTAATTGCAAGTCGATTGTGACACAATTAGTGAAAAGCTTTAGAAAAGTCAAGCAGATGCTGATTTGTGGTAGTTTCGAGCTTGGTAGATTATTTCATTTTACTTTTGCTCATTTTTTGTTTAATGGAGTTCTTCACTTTTCTTTGAAAAACTTATTTTGTGGAAAAAGTTTTTTAATCAATTTCTATTCGTTTCATATTGACATAGTCTTTTCAGGGGAAAAAAAATAACGCTTTAAATCTTTTCGTTTTTTAAGACTTTATAGTTTGGCCTGCTATTTGCATACTGGAGAAAAATTTTCAGCAATTTTTAATACCATGCACCATTTTAAAAATCTGGACACAAGTCCTGTTTAACTTCGTTTCATACCTCCTCTAGTTGACCTGAAATGGAAAACTTGATACAATTCGCAAAAAAATCTGTTTACTTTCTTTGATAGCTTGGATACACTTACACTATTTTGATTTGGTTAAATTTTAAGAGCAGAAGTAGCCTCGAAAGTTTGAAAATAATACCCTCAGTCGTTCTTGGGATACTGCTGAGATGCCTTATTGGGAATTAGCATTATCACAGAGCATTTTGATTTAATCTTATGGCAACATTTAGTTTTTAAACATAATGGGCCAATGAGAGGGTGGGAGTGGAAGGGGAATTAGTTGCCCTCCAATCACTTTTCTATTTTCAATCAAATGAGCCCCTTTCGAAGTTCTCACAACTCCTTCGATACTAAGTGTCCTGGTCTAAACAACAACAACAACGCAAAATATTACTAATCACTTTCGACTATTAAAAAGGGAACTAGCCTTGGAATTTCCAATTGAATTAGCCTTTTTTGAAGTTTCTATGACAACACCTTCTATAAAAATCTTATATGCGCCAAGGGCATAACTTAAAACCCTTGCTCTGAGAGTTGTTGGGGAGTGTCCTTCTCAAAAACATATCTTCTATCTGGAAATAAACTAGCCTACGCTAAACAAAATGGCTATCTAAAATTTTGATTGGATGTGTTAGGGTGAATGATAGACGTGGGGGGGGCTAGTTACCCTCCAATCAGTTTCGACTATCAAAAGGGCACTAGCCCTCCCCAGGACATAACTTAAAACCCTTGCCCTGAGGGTTGTTGGGGAGTGTCCTCCTTAAAAACATATTTTCTATCTGGAAATCAACTACGCTGAACAAAATAGCTATATCAACGCCTTCTATAAATCCTTATATGCCCCCAGGGCATAACTTAAACCCTTGCCCTGAGGGTTGTGGGGGAGTGTCCTCTAAAAACATATTTTCTATCCGGAAATCACTAGCCTACGCTAAAAATGGCTATCTCAAATTCTGATTGGATGTGTTTGGGGAATGATGGGCGTGGGGGCTAGTTGCCCTCCAATCACTTCCCACTATTAAAAGGGCACTAGCCCTTTGAATTCCCATCGAATGAGCCTGTTTTGAAGTTTCTACGACAACGCCTTCTATAAAACCTTGTATGCCCCCAGGGCATAACTTAAAACCCTTGCCCTGAGGGTTGTGGGGGAGTGTCCTCCTACAAAACATATTTTCTATCCGGAAATCAACTAGCCTACGCTAACAAAATGGCTATCTCAAAATTCTGATTGGATGTGTTTGGGGGAATGATGGGCGTGGGGGGCTAGTTGCCCTCCAATCACTTCTCACTATTAAACAGGGCACTAGCCCTTTGAATTTCCAATCGAATGAGCCTGTTTTGAAGTTTCTACGACAACGCCTTCTATAAAAACCTTGTATGCCCCCAGGGCATAACTTAAAACCTTTGCCCTGAGGGCTGTGGGGGAGTGTCCTCCTCAAAACATATTTTCTATCTGGAAATCAACTACGCTGAACAATGGCTATCTCAAATTTGATTGAAATCAGCTACGCTAACAAATGCCTATCTCGAAATTTTGATTGGATGTGTTTTGGGGAATGATTGGCGTGGGGGGGAGGTCTAGTTGCCCTCCAATCACTTTTGACTTTTAAAAAGGGCAATAGCCCTTTGAATTTCCAATCGAATGAGCCTGTTTTGAAGTTTCTACGACAACGCCTTCTATAAAAGCCTTATATGCCCCCAGGGCTTAACTTAAAACCCTTGCCCTGATGGTTGTGGGGGAGTGTCCTACTCAAAAACACATTTTCTATCTTGAAATCAACTACGCTGAACAAAATGGCTATCTCAAAATTTTGATTGGATGTGTTTGGGGGAATGATTGGCGTGGGGGGGGGGGGCTAGTTGCCCTCCAATCCCTTTCGACTTTTAAACAGGACACTAGCCCTTTGAATTCCCAATCGAATAAGCCTGTTTTGAAGTTTCTACGACAACGCCGTCTATAAAAACCTTATATGCCCCCAGGGCATAGCTTAAAACCTTTGCCCTGAGGGCTGTGGGGGAGTGTCCTCCTCAAAACATATTTTCTATCTAGAAATCAACTACGCTGAACAAAATGGCTATCCAAAAATTTTGATTGGATGTGTTTGAGGGAATGATGGGTGTCGGGGAGGTGCTAGTTCCCCTCCAATCACATTCGACTATTAAGAAGGGAACTAGCCCTTTGAATTTCCAATCGAATGAGCCTGTTTTGAAGTTTCTACGACAACGCCTTCTTATAAATCCTTATATGTTCCCAGGGCATAACTTAAAACCCTTGCCCTGAGGGTTGTGGGGGAGTGTCCTCCTAAAAAACATATTTTCTATCCGAAATCAACTAGCCTACGCTAACAAAATGGCTATCTCAAAATTCTGATTGGATGTGTTTGGGGGAAGGATGGGCGTGGGGGGCTAGTTGACCTCCGATCACTTCCAACTATTAAAAAGGGCACTAGCCCTTTGAATTTCCAATCGAATGAGCCTGTTTTGAAGTTTCTACGACAACGCCTTCTATAAAAACCTTTTATGCCCGCACGGCATAACTTAAAACCTTTGCCCTGAGGGCTGTGGGGGAGTGTCCCTCAAAACATATTTTCTATCTGGAAATCAACTACGCTGAACAAAATGGCTATCTCAAAATTTTGATTGGATGTGTTTGGGGGAATGATGGGCGTGGGGGGGGGCTAGTTGCCCTCCAATCCCTTTCGACTTTTAAACAGGACACTAGCCCTTTGAATTTCCAATCGAATGAGCCTGTTTTGAAGTTTCTACGACAACGCCTTCTATAAAACCTTATATGCCCCCAGGGCGTAACTTTAAACCTTTGCTCTGAGGGTAGCGGGGGGTTGTCCTCCTCAAAAACATATTTTCTATCTGGAAATCAACTACGCTGAACAAAATAGCTATCTCAAAATTTTGATTGGATGTGTTTGGGGAATGATGGGCGTGGGGGGTGGGCTAGTTGCCCTCCAATCCCTTTCGACTTTTAAACAGGACACTAGCCCTTTGAATTTCCAATCGAATGAGCCTGTTTTGAAGTTTCTACGGCAACGCCTTCTATAAAAACCTTATATGCCCCAGGCATAACTTAAAACCCTTGCCCCGAGGGTTGTGGGGATGTCCTCCTCAAAAGATATTTTCTATCTGGAAATCAGCTACGCTGAACAAAATGCCTATCTCAAAATTTTGATTGGATGTGTTTGGGGGAATGATGGCGTGGGGGGGGGCTAGTTGCCCTCCAATCACTTTTGACTATTAAAAAGGGCACTAGCCCTCTGAATTTCCAATCGAATGAGCCTGTTTTGAAGTTTCTACGACAACGCCTTCTATAAAAGCCTTATATGCCCCCAGGGCTAACTTAAAACCCTTGCCCCAAGGGTTGTGGGGGAGTGTCCTCCCCAAAACATATTTTCTATCTGGAAATCAACTACGCTGAACAAAATGGCTATCTCAAAATTTTGATTGGATGTGTTTGGGGGAATGATGGGCGTGGGGGGTGGGGCTAGTTGCCCTCCAATCCCTTTCGACTTTTAAACATGGACACTAGCCCTTTGAATTCCAATCGAATGAGCCTGTTTTGAAGTTTCTACGACAACGCCTTCTATAAAAACCTTATATGCCCCCAGGGCATAGCTTAAAACCTTTGCCCTGAGGGCTGTGGGGGAGTGTCCTCCTCAAAACATATTTTCTATCTGGAAATCAACTACGCTGAACAAAATGGCTATCTCAAAATTTTGATTGGATGTGTTTGGGGGAATGATAGGCGTGGGGGGGGTGCTAGTTCCCTCCAATCACTTTTGACTATTAAAAAGGGCACTAGCCCTTTGAATTTCCAATCGAATGAGCCTGTTTTGAAGTTTCTACGACAACGCCTTCTATAAATCCTTATATGTCCCCAGGGCATAACTTAAAACCCTTGCCCTGAGGGTTGTGGGGGAGTGTCCTCCTAAAAAACATATTTTCTATCCGGAAATCAACTAGCCTACGCTAACAAAATGGCTATCTCAAAATTCTGATTGGATGTGTTTGGGGGAATGATGGGCGTGGGGGGCTAGTTGACCTCCGATCACTTCCAACTATTAAAAGGGCACTAGCCCTTTGAATTTCCAATCGAATGAGCCTGTTTTGAAGGTTCTACGACAACACCTTCTATAAAACCCTTATATGCCCCCAGGGCATAACTTAAAACCTTTGCCCTGAGGGCTGTGGGGGAGTGTCCTCAAAACATATTTTCTATCTGGAAATCAACTACGCTGAACAAAATGGCTATCTCAAAATTTTGATTGGATGTGTTTGGGGGAATGATGGGCGTGGGGGGGGGCTAGTTGCCCTCCAATCCCTTTCGACTTTTAAACAGGACACTAGCCCTTTGAATTCCCAATCGAATGAGCCTGTTTTGAAGTTTCTACGACAACGCCTTCTTATAAATCCTTATATGTTCCCAGGGCATAACTTAAAACCCTTGCCCTGAGGGTTGTGGGGGAGTGTCCTCCTCAAAACATATTTTCTATCTGGAAATCAACTACGCTGAACAAAATGGCTATCTCACAATTTTGATTGGATGTGTTTGGGGAATGATGGGCGTGGGGGGGGGGCTAGTTGCCCTCCAATCACTTTCGACTTATTAAACAGGACACTAGCCCTTTGAATTTCCAATCGAATGAGCCTGTTTTGAAGTTTCTACGACAACGCCTTCTGTAAAAACCTTATATGCCCCCAGGGCATAACTTAAAACCCTTGCCCCGAGGGTTGTGGGGGATGTCCTCCTCAAAAACATATTTTCTATCTGGAAATCAGCTACGCTGACAAAATGCCTATCTCAAAATTTTGATTGGATGTGTTTGGGGGAATGATGGGCGTGGGGGGGGGCTAGTTGCCCTCCAATCACTTTTGACTATTAAAAGAGCACTAGCCCTCTGAATTTCAAGTCGACTGAGCCTGTTTTGAAGTTTCTACGACAACGCCTTCTATTAAAGCCTTATATGCCCCAGGGCTTAACTTAAAACCCTTGCCCTGATGGTTGTGGGGGAGTGTCCTCCTCAAAAACATATTTTCTTTCTTGAAATCAACTACGCTGAACAAAATGGCTATCTCAAAATTTTGATTGGATGTGTTTGGGGAATGATGGGCGTGGGGGGGGCTAGTTGCCCTCCAATCCCTTTCGACTTTTAAACAGGACACTAGCCCTTTGAATTCCCAATCGAATGAGCCTGTTTTGAAGTTTCTATGACAACGCCGTATATAAAAACCGTATATGCCCCCAGGGCATAACTTAAAACCTTTGCCCTGAGGGCTGTGGGGGAGTGTCCTCCTCAAAACATATTTTCGATCTGGAAATCAACTACGCTGAACAAAATAGCTATCTCAAAATTTTGATTGGATGTGTTTGGGGAATGATGGGCGTGGGGGGGGGCTAGTTGCCCTCCAATCCCTTTCGACTTTTAAACAGGACACTAGCCCTTGGAATTTCCAATCGAATGAGCCTGTTTTAAAGTTTCTACGACAACGCCTTCTATAAAACCCTTATATGCCCCCAGGGCGTAACTTTAAACCTTTGCTCTGAAGGTTGTGGGGGGTTGTCCTCCTCAAAAACATATTTTCTATCTGGAAATCAACTATGCTGAACAAAATGGCTATCTCACAATTTTGATTGGATGTGTTTGGGGAAATGATGGGCATGGGAGGGGGGGCTAGTTACCCTCCGATCACTTTCGACTATTAAAAAGGGCAAACGCCATTTGAATTTCCAATCGAATGAGCCTGTTTTGAAGTTTCTACGGCAACGCCTTCTATAAAAACCTTATATGCCCCCAGGGCATAACTTAAAACCTTGCCCCGAGGGTTGTGGGGGATGTCCTCCTCAAAAAGATATTTTCCATCTGGAAATCAGCTACGCTGACAAAATGCCTATCTCAAAATTTTGATTGGATGTGTTTGGGGGAATGATGGGCGTGGGGGGGGCTAGTTGCCCTCCAATCACTTTTGACTATTAAAAAGGGCACTAGCCCTCTGAATTTCCAATCGAATGAGCCTGTTATGAAGTTTCTACGACAACGCCTTCTATAAAAGCCTTATATGAACCCCAGGGCTTAACTTAAACCCTTGCCCTGAGGGTTATGGGGTAGTGTCCTCCTCAAAAACACATTTTCTATCTTGAAATCAACTACGCTGAACAAAATGGCTATCTCAAAATTTTGATTGAATGTGTTTGGGGGAATGATGGGCGTGGTGGGGGGCTAGTTGCCCTCCAATCACTTTTGACTATTAAAAAGGGCACTAGCGCTTTAAATTTCCAATCGAATGAGCCTGTTTTGAAGTTTCTACGACAACGCCTTCAATAAAAACCTTATATGCCCCCAAGGCATAACTTAAAACCCTTGCCCTGAGGGTTGTGGGGGAATTTCCTCCTCAAAAAAATATTTTCTATTGGAAATCAACTACGCTGAACAAAATAGCTATCTCACAATTTTGATTGGATGTGTTTTGGAAAATGATGGGCATGGGGGGGGGGCTAGTTGCCCTCCAATCACTTTCGACTATTAAAAAGGGCACCAGCCCTTTGAATTTCCAATCGACTGAGCCTGTTTTGAAGTTTCTACGACAACGCCTTCTATAAAAACCTTATATGCCCCCAGGGCGTAACTTTAAACCTTTTGTCCTGAGGGTTGTGGGGGAGTGTCCTCCTCAAAAACACATTTTCTATCTAGAAATCAACTACGCTGAACAAAACGGCTATCTCAAAATTTCGATTGGATGTGTTTGGGGGAATGATTGCCGTGAGGGGGAGGGGGCTAGTTGCCATCCAATCACTTTCGACTATTAAAAAGGGCACTATAACTCTCGATTTCTAATCGAATGAGCCCCTTTTGAAGTCTCTACGAAGACCCCTTCTATATGAAGTGCCCTGCTTTAAAGAAGAAAAAATAAACTGTACATTGTCAACATTGATCTTATATGCCCTCAGGGCATAACTTAAAACCCTTGCCCTAAGGATTGTGGGGGAGTGTCCTCCTCAAAAAGATATTTTCTATATGGAAATCAACTACGCCGAACAAAATTGCTATCTCAAAATTTTGATTGATGTGTTTTGGGGAATGACGGGCGTGGGGGGGCTAGTTGCCCTCCAATCCCTTTCGACTATTAAAAAGGGCACTAGCCACTCCAATGTCCAATCGAATGAGCCCTTTTCGAAGTTTCTACGACAACTTCTTCGATACGAAGTGCCCGGGTATGGAGAAAAAAAAACAAAACATTGTGCCCACATCGTTCTTTACTTAGGCAGCGCTAGCGCGCTGCCTATGATTAAAGAGCATTTTGCCTCCTCCTTCCCGCTTAGTGACCCTTGGAACTTACCTAGCGTTTATTAAAATCTGATATATAAGAAGATTGGAACTAGAGGATAATACAATATTCCTCCCCTGGTGTATTCTCTGACGTTTATACGAAAGGGGGACGCTACTCCGGTTTTTAGCCACTTTTGCATTTCTCAACCCGTGCTAATATTATATAAAGGCGGCCCAGATGTTTTACAGATAGGCTAGGGAAGAAAGGGGAATTAAACTGCTAGATTAAGAATTTCAATCTCTTCCGTCCAAATTGATTCAGTTTTCTCTAGAAAAGTTGGAGTTTATCAAAGTTCCAAAGAGCATTAACTTCTTTTTCAAGATACAAACATAAGAACTTAATTTAGTTTACACAAATAATTTGAGATCAAATAAAAAGGTTATTCCTAGTTTCCGAGAAACAATAATTTGATGCAAAGAAATTTAATTACCTTGGTACACAAGTCTTGTCTAATTATTTAAGAGCAACACTTGCGATTAGAAGTATCGATAGCCTAGAATTAACTTAACCATTTTTTCCGGTAAACATTCATGGAGTGAACAGCAGACCCACACAATATTAAACAACAAACGGCCTAGAAGAGGTATTAGAAGTAATCAAAATAAATAGAAATAGAATATTTTTCCTTTTATTTTATTTTATAATAAATATTAGTTGTCACTGGATTCTGAGTACCGATGTTACCAAACGCCTCAGTTATAACACGCTACTAAATTTTTGCCCTGATAAGTAGGGGCAACCTTAACTAGTCAAACTCAAAACAAGCAAAATTACATTAGTAGGGCAGAAAACCCCCATGTATTCTAAAGAACAGAACATAATTTGCACTTTGCTGAAAAGAAAATACTGTGGATTGTCAGTTTAATATACATATACTGATATATATTCCCTAAAGATTTAATGATTTTGTATTCATTCAAGTTAGAAAAGTGAAAACTTTTTAAATGTATTTTGTTTATTTAAATCATACAATAAACAGCCGAGTCAAACTCAAAACGAACAAAAATTAACATGAGTAGGGCTGAGCCTTAGCACCCAGGGCAAAGGTTGTAAATTATGCCCTGGAGACATATAAGGTTTTTATAGATACAGTTGTCGTAAAACTTCAAAAGAGGCTCATTCAATTGGAAACTGAAAGGGCTAGTTCCCTTTTTAATAGTAGAAAGGGATTGGAGGGTAACTAACCCCCGTCTCACCCCCACCATTCCTCCAAACATATCCAATCAAAATTTTCAGATAGCCATTTGTTAAACGTAGTAGAAAGTTCTGGAAATTAGGTCTTTGAGAATGACAACCCTCACCCCAGCCCTCAGCGCAAGGGTTGTAAGTTTTGCCCTGGGGGAATATAAGGTTTGTATTGAAAGTGTTCTCGTAGAAACTTAAAAGGGCTCATTTGATTGGAAATTGAAAGGGCTAGTGCCATTTTTAATAGTTGAAAGTGATTGGAGAGCGACTAACGCCCCTCTCACGCCCACCATTTCCCCAAACACATCCAATCAAAATTTTGAGATAGCCATTTTGTTTAACGTAGTTGAAAGTTCTGGAAATTAAGTCTTAGAGGATAACAACCATCCTAACAGCCCTTAGGGTAAGGGTTGTAATTTATGCCTTGGGGGCATATAAGGTGTTTATAGAAAGCGTTGTTGTTTCAAAAAGGGCTCATTCGATTGGAAATCGAAAGGCCTAGTGCCCTTTTTAATAGTCGAAAGTGACTGGAATGCTTGACATTTTTATAGTAACGATCGATGTGGGTATAATGTATTTTTTTGTTGTTGTTGTTGTTGTTGTTTTGACCAGAGCAGTTCGTATCGAAGGAGTTGTCGTGGGAACTTCGAAAAGGGCTCATTCGATTGAAAAAAGAAAGGGCTGATGCCCTTTTGAATAGTCAAAAGTGATTGGAGGGCAACTAATCCTCCTCCCACGCCCACCCTCCCATTTGCCCATTATGTTTAAAAACTAAATGTTGCCTTAAGATTAAATCAAAATGCAGTTTGTTAATGCTAAATCCCAATAATGCATCTCCACAGTATCCCAAGAACAACCTAGGGTATTATGTTCAAACGTTCGGGGCTACTTCTGCTCTTAAAATTTAACCAAATCAAAATAGCGTAAGTGCATCCAAGCTATCAAAGAAAGTAAACAGATTTTTTTGCGAATGGTATCAAGTTTTCTATTTCAGGTCAACTAAAGGAGGTATGAAGCTAAATTCTACTCCAAAAGGAGCGCCTTAGCTCCGCCTTCGAGTTCAACTGAGATAGACCTTTGCAATCGCCTCGATTGACCAAAACAAAACCAGTTGACGTTAGCATTCGCTTTGATTCAGACCAAATTAAATAATGAGTGATAGTGAGTTAGTGATTGGATTGTTGGACAATTTAGTCGATGAAGATTATGATCGTGAGAGGCGTGGCAGGCAATATAAAGCTCATTCGCGTCGCAGAATACTCTCAAGTGAGAGTGATAGCGATCAAACAAACGGCTCTCGGAGCCCAGAGTTTCAAACTCGTGCTCGGTATGGCTCTCGGAGCCCTGAAATTAGTTCTAGGAATGAAAAATCTTGCTCTCGGAGCCCCACAAAAATCCATGACACAAAGCGGAAGGATTCTCCGGAAAAACACAAAGGTAAAAGATTAAAAGAAAACACGTCAAATGACGCTCTATTCAAAAAGATTTCTGAAGAACGTTCTGGTACCAAAGAGGGTCCCAAGATCCATAAGAAACTTGCCAAAGTTGCAAATAGAGCTTTTTCTCAGCCTTTGGAAATAGTGAAGCTAAAAGAGTTATTTGAGCACCACCCTAGGCCTGCGAATACCGAAAAAATTGTTCCTCCAAAGGTAAATAGTGAAATTTGGGCTATTCTCTCATCACAGGCTAAACAGAGGGATGCTAAGGCACTTCAAGTGCAGCGGACAATTGCTCACTCAACATTTTGTGTTTTAGAGGCAGCAAATGCGATTCTTGAGCTAGAAAATGAGCATATTAAAGAAAAGGTTGTCAAAAACCTTACAGATGCAGTTCACATGCTTGGCCTCACCAATTACGATCTAAGTTTAAAAAGACGTCATGCGATGAAATTCGAATTGAGCCCAGATCCCACTGTAGCATCAGCTTTATGTGCTCCTGAAGTCAAAGTCACGGAGTATCTTTTTGGCAAAGATATTGCCAAAACAACGTCTAAAGCTAAATCCGTGGCGGATTTGAAAAAATCTTTTGGAAAACCAAAAAACGTGCAAGGGGGGCCTACCGTTATCGCCGATGGCAGAACGAGGCCCCCCGTCCAAATTATCGCAGAAAGCAGGGCCAGGACCGTCAAGAGAGGTCCAAATTCCAGAAATTCCAGAATTTCCAGAAAAGGGATCGCAAATAGCTGGCATGTACTATTTACCATACCCCGCCCTTGATTTTTAGGATTTTGTTGTTAATTTCAATAGGCAGTCAAAACATTTGGCTGATAACTTTAAAGCTGGGAGAATTAGTAAGTACTTCTCAAAATGGCAGTCAATAACCAGTGATTTGAATATTTTGAATATTGTAGCCTCAGGCTATAAGATTGAATTTGAGAAAACACCACTAAAAGTTTTGAAAACAAAAAACAAAAGTTTTACGTTTGAAGAAATAGAGGCTATAAGAAAAGAAGTTGATATTTTATTGCATAAAGGTTTTATTGTTAAAGTACCCGACTTCAGAATAAAGGAAATACGTTGTATTTCTCCCGTTTTTGCAGTCCCAAAGGAAGATGGGTCTACCCGGTTTATTCTTAATCTTAAAAATTTAAATGAGAACATTAAATATTACCATTTTAAAATGGAAAGTGTTCATTCTGCGGCTCTTTTGATGACAAAAAATTGTTATATGGCCTCTATTGACCTAGTTGATTTTTATTATTCATGCCCTGTTGATTTTGAAGATCAAATGTGGCTTTGTTTTCAAGTTGACCTTTGTTATGCGTTCACTTCATTGCCTTATCATCTGCCCCGAGGGTTCTTACGAAACTTATGAAACCTGTTATCTCTCTGCTTCGAAGAAAAGGTTATTTGTCAGTTACGTATTTAGACGATTCTCTCCTTCTGGGAAGGTCATATTTAGAGTGTCAAAATAATGTCTATGAAACAGCGAAATTACTGTCAGAGCTGGGGTTTGTGATCCACCCGGGAAAGTCAGTTCTCATTCCAAGTCAACAAATAGAATTTCTGGGCTTTTTGTTAGATTCGCGATCAATGCGTATTTTCCTGCCGGAAAGAAAAATTAAAAAAGTTATACATTTGGTTTCAAAAATTCTTAGTCAAAAATTGAATACGATTCAAGAATTGGCTGAAAATCTTGGCGTTCTTGTTTCAACATTTCCAGCAGTAGAATTAGGGCCTTTATATTACCGAAAAGCGGAATCGTTAAAAACTCAAGCATTAAGGTACGCGAAGGGTGATTTTGCGGCAAGGATAATTTTAACATCCGATGTAAATTCGGAACTACAATGGTGGTTGGATATTGCCAATCATGCTTCTAAAGCAATTGAGTCTAGATCAATTGACAAATATTTGTGTGCTGATGCGTCGAAACTAGGTTGGGCACTCGTGGATGAATATTCCATGAAAACGGCCACAGGTGAATGGTCGTCAGAAGAGAAGAGATTTGATATCAATGTCTTAGAAACGAAGGCCGTTTATCTGGGATTAAAATGTATTGCCCATGATATTAAAGGCATGCATGTTCGGCTGCGTTCTGACAATATAACCACAGTAGCTTATATAAATAAAATGGGAGGATCAAAATCTAAATTTTGTAATTATTTTGCAAATAAGGTCTGGCAGGTAGTATTGCAGGGCAGAGGATGGATATCTGCAGAACATGTGCCTGGGGTTGCTAATATCGCGGATAAGGCATCACGAAAATTTGATAATGAAAAGGAATGGAAATTGGATTCTGAAATATTTACTATTTTGAATTTTTTGGTATGTCAGTCAATAGATATTGATTTGTTTGCGACTAGATTAAATTTTCAGATTAAACCATTTGTTTCTTGGAAACCAGATCCAGAATGTTTTTTCGTAGATGCATTTGCAATGAATTGGAAGCATTATTTCTTTTATGCATTCCCCCCATTCAGTTTACTTCTGAGGACCCTTCAGAAGGCGGAAACAGATCAGGCCACTGGTATTTTGATCTTTCCAAATTGGACCACACAAGTATGGTATCCCTTACTATTAAAGCTTTTAATAGGAAGTCCAATATTTCTACCAAATGATAATTTTACTTTGTCTCTCCCACAGAAACCGACCTTGCACCATCCATTGTCCAAGACGTTACACCTAGCGGCTTGCGTCGTCTCCGGCAAGGGCTTCACCACCAAGGATATTCTCCCTCCACAGTCGATATTATCATGGATGGGTGGCGGGATTCAACTAAGCGCCAGTACAAAGTTTACATTGAAAAATGGATCGACTTTTGTGGAAGAAATACAATCCAGGCCTTGGAGGCAACTCTACCGGAGACTTTGACATTTCTTACGGAAATTTTTCACTCAGGTGTTGGATACAGTGCTATTAATACTGCGAGGAGTGCTTTATCGGCAATTCTGCCAAGCCTTCAGTTAGGCAGTAATCACATCACCAAGAAGTTTATGAGAGGTGTTTTAATAGAAGGCCTAGTCTACCCAAGATTTCAAGTATTTGGGATGTAAAATGTGTATTCGATCTCTTTAGACTGCCAGCTTGGGATATTGAAAATCTTCAATTAAAGACACTAACACAAAAATTAGCAGTTTTATTGATTTTATCAGCTTGTGAAAGAGTTCAGTTTTTGGCCAGTTTATCACTTAGTAATATGGTACATAATGACGATGGAAGTTTTGATTTTCAAATCAATGTATTGTTAAAAACATCGAAACCGGGCAACCACAAATCAGTAGTTAAATTTCGAACTTTTCAGGAGTCGTCCCTGTGTCCGGCGACGCACCTAGCTAGGTATATTAGAATGACATCATATCCAAATAGAAACGATGCACTTTTTCTTACATATCGTAAGCCTCATACTGCTGCGTCCAAGTCATCTATTTCTAGATGGATAAAAAAAGTTTTATTTCTTGCAGGTATAGATATCTGTGTTTATGGTGCTCATAGCACACGGTCTGCCTCAACGTCCCACCTTAAAGCAAGGGGAAATGATGTAGATCAAATCATAAAATATGTAGGCTGGACAAATGCCAAAACGTTTGCAAGGTTTTATAATAAACCAATTGAAAGTGGTCAGCAGTTATCTGTCTTTTGAATATATTCACTGTAATTTGTTATATTTGAAATATCTTCCTATAAATGAATTTTTGTACAACAGCCTCTTTTAATGAATAGGGCTATTATTCATCATTAGTGTTGGTAGTAGTAAGTATCTATTGAATTTGCCAACGCCCCCGTACCAAACAGGTTTCTGGTAGGTATAATCTGGTTTGGTAGGTACAATCTGGTTTGGTGGGTATAGTCTGGTTTGATGGGTACAGTCTGGTTTGGTTTTTCAAAGAGAGTGACTATCCCCATGCATATAGGTAATACTTCTACAGGGCATTACGCTTTTTCAAAGAGAGTGAGTATAACTTGATTGGTGATGGGGATTTGAATAAAAGGAATAGTTTTCTTTACAATTCATATTAGTAAGAGAATTGAATTCAGTAGAGGAAAAAAATGAGTGGTGCATTTACATTATTGGAGATTAATGATGGAGCTGACAACAGCAGCAGCGATATACGAGAACCCAATGTGGCTGTGGAAATAACCGCTGGTTGTAGACTATGTCTTGAATGGGACACTATGTATGCCAGATACGTGATATCATTAAGCAAATTTAAGCAGGAGGAGCAGCTATGTTTTGCTGGAAAAGTGAATATTCTCCATATAAATAAACTTCGGTCAGCATTAGATGTCCTATCGAAATATATTGATGAGAAGAAAATGCATCAGTGAATATTATTATTGTAATTATGTTCAATAAAATTGTTTCTAAATCAATGGTATTTTTTTTCTTTCTATAGTAGACTAGCGTATATTTTTTAGAGTAGAAAAAATTCTGGTTAGTCTGAAGTTGGTTGTGAGAGAGTTAGGACTCTAAAAAAATGGATAGATTCGAGAAAGATCGAATCATGAGGAATCTAGTTCTTATAGGAAACCGTTTGATTCTAGATGACAATTTTCTAGAATTGTCTATTCAAAGGAAGATATTTTCTCGGGAATGCTTGTCGATATAATGAAAACTGATTCTCCATCATTAGACTATTGTATGAAGCTTCTACGTCGTGGTCAAAATGCATTTACACAATTTATTGATATATTGATCACAACACAGCAAAATGATATTGTGGATATGCTTTTAAACATTAGTTTAGAAATTTAGGACTTTTTTCATGAGAAAGATGGTGCTCAAGGATGATTTACTCCTCTCTCTCTCTCTCTCTCTCTCTCAGACAATTTTTGTTGTTGCTAGCTCAGTTTCATTGTGGTAGTGAGAGTGTCAACACATGACAAAATGTTCCATACATGCCCGTTATGTATGTACTCACTGGGCAGCTGGTCATCATCATGTGAGAATTGCACAATGATTGAGGAGTATGATGAAAAGTGTAGATTATGCAACCCGTGTAAATTGCATAGAGGATATGCTGTACAAATTAAAGGTTGTAATTCCTGTCTTGAAGAGGTGTGTGACTCTCATCCTAGAGGCCACCTATGCTCCAATTGTCATTATGATAAATGTAATCAGTGGGAGAATACATATCCCGGTATGATTGGAAAGAATCCTAACCGTGATTTAGTTTATTGCTACGAGATTGGTATCGTCGTGGTTTTAGATTATTATGGGAGGAGGAACCGGGTCAACGATTCAACTGTTGGAACAACAAAAGAATATGGTTTCTACGTCATCGTTGTGAAGACACTGGGTGTTATGATTATAAGCCCACTGATTTCTATTTGGCTGTGACGGAATGTGATTCGACACTTGAGGACACTGTTTGTGAAATTGCTTCAAATAAGCAAATTGAAACATGTGAATTCTATAGAATGAATGAGAATAGTATCATTGACTATACAAAGAGATATGACAAGAGTGAAGTCACACTCTACTATAGAAAATGTGACCCTGACATTGCAGTACATCAGGATCAGTACACTGTGAATTCAGATAATCTACCTGCACTAGTTGTTGTCGACAAATACCTAGTAGTGGATGAAATCTAAAGAGTAGAAAAGTCGTTTTATCATGTATATAAATTTTTATTTATTAATAAACAATTTCACATACATCTTTAGAACATTTTATTCTTAGGGCACTAAAATCAATATTAAATACACTTGTAAGTATATTCTCCACTAGAAAGTCGTTCAATTGAGGTAAGTCAACGTAGATGTTGAGAAACTGCTTGTAGGTGTAGCCACGACATCTGAACATGAAAAAGAGTAGTGCATGAAAGCCACATGTCTTAGTCGTTAAATCCTGTACTCTTCGTTGATTTTGAATAATGGTTTTCCCCTTGCTTTCAATAAAGTTGCTGATGTATGGAGCGTAGAATTTATACGATAGGCCAAGAGGATCAAAAAATTCAATATTCTTCACTGTTTGAAAGATGCATTGCCAATGACCGGTCTTCAAAGTCGATGGAATGCTATTAACAATGATTAGGGTATTGTTAACACTTGGAATTTTTTCAATGAAGTCCGAAGGTATGCAATAGGACTTGTACTGGGACATGTATGGATCCATACTAAATACGTTGATTATTTGGTTTGTGTTCATGGTGCTAGGTCTAGTAGAACACTGCCGTCGGGTGTGATTTCCCAATAGGTTTCAAATTGACTCAGTGAAATTAGCGTGATACTCTCAGTCAGAGCATTGGCAAATGTACACTCTAAACGTACATTCCCTGTTCGTACTATGCTCATATCCTGTGTGCCAGACAGGTCCAAAACAATAACCCCATGATTTTTTGAAAACATTGAATCGGTTATTCCATTTTCAAATAGATGAGAGTCATGATCTAGGGATTGCATGGTCAACTCGTACAGAGTTCTATAGGATTTTTTGTCAAATGATAGAGTGTACAGTGGAATACCATTCACTTTGCACACAAGGCTAGATAGACCGAAAAAAATAAAATCATGGGGGATTCAGTCCAGGATCCAACGGCACTGCCACTCTTCACAAAGGCCAAAGCCAATTTTGATGGGATTTCTCCATTGATAAATGATGAATCGCTATAGCTACGAGAACCGGCGGCAATGTGACGTTGATTAGTGATTGTATGGGGGACAAGAAGTTTAATGTTGTTACCATTGGCTCTTAGCTTTTCCACTGCCAATGCAACAGAGCTCATAACTTGTTGTTTTCGGACGTGGAGAATTGCCGATGTGATAATGACATTTGCATCGGGTGCTGCAGGAAGTGTTTGTCTCAAAATGAAATTCGATGGGGCCATCTGTAGCTTTATGTCAATCTTGACATTGGGGGGTAGCCATTGGGATATATTGAATATCTCATGATTTAATTTTCCAACTAGATGATACTCCTGGGTCACTGCAGTAGTCAACTCACCGTCAGTATCAACACCTGATCGATATTCATAGCCTAATGATTGTCCTCTCATCTCCTTGTACGCCTTTGGCGTCATCATCATAAATTGTATGTAGCTAGCATAGTTTGATAAGTTATTGCTAGTGCTCACCAATGTTCCATTAATAAATACATTCATTTGTTTGAATAGGTTGTGTAGAATACAGTTTTCATAGGAGAGACCATCACCGGCATTTGGAGTTGTATTATCTGACTTTTTCTTCACCGCAACATTTAAACAATAAATGTTGACGACAAATCAATGAAATAGTCTTCATTGGAAAATATTTGAAAGTGTATATTTTCCGAGAGGGGTTGTTGGGGGTGAAATTGTTCATAGTAGCCATACTTGACACTGACATCAACATTTTCAGCATTGAATAGATTCAATGAGGAACTGATTGATGGATATGATTCCTTGTGGGGGAGATAAGTCATCTTAAGAGAAGAAATCCTTCTTTGATCTAACAATCTTTTTCTTCTTCTTCTTATTGGCCTTCGTTGTTTTATTTCTCAAAGTCCTTGTTGATGTCCTTTGCTTCCTGCCTGGGTGGAGACTGATGAGTGAATGACGCGAACGCATCCTTTTCAATCCCTCCCCATTTTGTCGAGATTTTAATTGCTCACCAACGGCTCTTGCTGAAGATCTAATATTTTCCTTAACACTCTCCTTGAAATTCTTGCCCGACCCCCAGTCCTGTAGTGTGGAGGCAGCAAAATTTGATGCAGCAGGTACAAGATATTTTCTGGCAAGGGGTAGTGCAGAACGAAATAGCCTAGCAAACCAGCTACCAAGACCATAGCCAGACATTGTAGTACGACCCTTGTAGTAGTCCAATCCATTGCCTATTTGACGTGGACTCAAAGCACCAACATAGCAATCGATATCTGGACAGACAAATGGAATTCTCCTATTGTTCATTTTAGGTGATTGTGTTGTCGCCGACAATGGGTCGAAAATGACATGTAATCACTGCTAAGCCTTTTGAAATTGCTAGAGGATCACCTAATTCAGTTCTTAGTGTTAACTGACAGAGTTCCAAATAGGAAGTGTTTACGGGAATATACTGAAGATGCTTTATATTGTAGTGATGAATATGCTCTTGATTGGTTTTTCGTTCAAGAACTCCTAGGAGGGGAACCTTTGAATTACCGACTCTCGATGTTTCCACAAATGAAGCGTAGAGAAATATACAAGTGTCTGTGGAGAAGGCAGGTGGGTAGTCAGCAAAAATGAAATTAGTTTTTCCGGCACTTTTACCATTGATTATATTGAGCTTAAAGGCAAGAACATCTCTCAGATTATCATTGAGAATAACCGTTTCGCTGGCAATAGGTGAACTAATGTAGATCTTGCCCTCCTCCTTTGAATAGTTGAAATGAAAAGCTCCTTTTTTACGAGCGGAAATTCTTTTATTAATAGAACGACATAAATCATTCATACAGGTGAGTTCCTCGTAGGGTAATTCAATATATGGATAATCCATCCAATTGATTTTTTGAATTTGTTCTTGATCACCTGAAGGTGGTGGTGGTGGTGGTGGCCAATTATAGGGTCTAATTTTTATATCATATTTACGATCCTTTCTCAGGATGTCATAGGTATTTTTGAGAATACAGTCGACAGGAGCCACTTCATACGCACCGTCAAATTTGATGGCGGGGGAGAGTTTTGTCTAAAAATCACTTGTTCTATTCAAGTCATTGTAGAGAGGATTGGAAACGTTGGACATGAAAGTTACATAGAAATCATTGGGCATTGTCAATATCTTCAACACCGATCCAAGAATCAAAATCAGAGTTGTATCCTAGCCACCGAACAAGTAACTGTTTCTTACCCCTGCGAGTACGTGTCTTTAATATCTTTTCAATTTGGTAGATTTCACTAGCATTTTTAACTTTTTGCAGTTCATAGTCATAAAAGCCGCCGAGAATCTCTTCATCTTTAGTATCACGCAAGCGGTAAGTTATGGGTTTTTTGTCTAGGATTTTTGCCACTTTAAAAAGTTCAGTGGACCACAAGTAATTCCCCTTTTCAAAAACATTAGTTGTTCTATTAATTCGAACGGTATCACCAACATTGAATTTATTTTTCTTCTTGACAATCGTTTCATTGGAATACTGTTTAAGAAAGGTGTCAATTGTATCATGATCAGAATGATGAACTTCCGTTGGCGTAGAGTTGGACAATGATCGATGAGGTCGTTGATTATAAATCAACATGATTTTATCAAGATCATGAATAAAAGCCGGTGTATTTTTCAATGTACAATATCTTGAAATTAAAAGTCGAATAGTTCTTATCAATCGTTCGGCCAATGCAGCCTTTATAGGACTATGAGTATGATAGAGCAGTGTACTATATTTTACTAGTACTTTTGCAACATGGGGATTAACAAATTCACTACCGCGATCCGTTTGAATTTTTTTATATGAATCCTGTTCGAGAATACTTTCAATGGCCTGAGCAACTTCAACACCTCTCTTTGATCGCAATGGAATTGCATATGCATAGCGACTAAAAACACTGATTGCAAGTAGAATGTACTTGTACGGTGTATTGTGACGTCTTTGAAGCTCATCTAGAGTCAGGAGATCTGCTTGCATTATATGCAATGGGTAAAAGGCTTTAGTTTTTCGATATTGATTGGCACGAAGTCTATGATTTCTATGCAGAGTGTAACTTGATTCATTTTGTAGATAGTCTTGTACACTTTTAGTGTGAACACCAGTGGCTTTGGAAAGAGTGGTGGGGGAACTTAAACTCCCCGCCTCACCAATATTTTCATAAACACCTTTCAGAACTTCAGCCATTTTGAATGTAAACACGTTGTGTAACGTCCGCTACCCTTTTGTATACTGGCTGTTGGTGGAGGTAATGGTGACGTTGACTTGATACGTCTTCGCTTTTGTCTAGCTATCAGTGATGTGCTAGTATTTTACAAAATTGATTTAAAATCTTCTTCTTCTTCTTCATATTTTAATGGTGTCAATGTTGATGATGATGATGATGATGCATGTTGTTCATTTAATTTTTTTAGAATTTGTCTATTGCCAATAAGACTTATGGGGAAGTTTAATGTATTTAGAAAGTTGTATAGATGAGTGTCAAATGATAATAGTCCTTTACGATTTGTAACCATGTCATAGATTAAATCAAGTAGATTATAGCTATTGCCCTGAAGTATAATCCCTTCCCCATTGCTCTCAACTTGAATTTGACCACTTTCCAAGAGATATGTTAGGAGTCGTTTACTTTGTTCACGATATGAGTGGGGCATTAGATTTCCAATTTTCAATACAATTGAATCCAATTCCTCCTTCTTTAATAGTAATCCAGCAGGCAGCAGCAGCAGACTCTTGAGAAGATGATTCTTTTTTGTGATCAGCAGCAGCAGCAGTTGGCTTCGACCGATAGGACCTGTGTTTGTCCACTCGGCGAAGTGCATCTTGAAGTAAAAGCAGTTTTTTATCATCCTCAATATTTCCATTGTCAAGGAATTTACTCAGATTGTTCTCAAAGTGTTCGACGGGTGAGAGAGCTAGTTCTATTGGAGTCAATTTATAGGGTTTTGCCATTCTCTAGAGAAAACTGTTTACAAGTCCTGCAATTATTGGCAGTAAAAGTGTGAAAAAGCTACCGCCCGCCTGAAGAAGTCGTTTCCTTTTAAAATTCTTTCCTTTCTTTTTAGAGGCCAATGTACGTACAATGGAACGATGTTGCTTTGTCTGTTGCTTAACTACTTCTGGCAGTTGAACATTACCCTCGATCAAATTTAAACAAAGTTCAGATATTAGATTAATGAAATCATTGTCAATACCGTGTTTGAGTATTGCTATCCTAAGCGGAGGTTTTGAAGTGCTTAGAACTGAAAACAAATGTCTATTTTCATGTAGTTTCTTCAGTGTCATGATAGCGACTAATAGGTCTTTTTAGTGGTCACAGGGAGATATACTGTAATTTCATTGTCGAAAATATCTGTGACTACACGCAGATCCTCGGGTGTATTTTGATTAAGATCCAATAGGATATAACCGTGGGATTTATTAGTTGCCTGATTGTATGCTGAGAGCAGAAATTTAGGGGCACCTGGATAGATTTGTTTATTGAGGGTTATTAGCGAGCTAGAATCACGAACAACTCTGTAGATGATATAGTAGGTGCAATTCAAAGCAAGTGTTCGCATACATTTGCTCTGATGAAAGAGATTGTGTAGAACCAGGGTAACGGGAATCTGTTCATGATGAGAGCGAACAGTGAACAATTGCAGCATTTCCTGGGACCATTGTTCAATAGATTCAGCCAGATCGTCAATGATCAGCCAAGAGTTTGGTTCAATAATGTTGAAAACATCAAGTCCCTGTATGAATTGTATCTGCACCGATCCCATGGCAGCAATTGCTTTTATTTTATCGTATGACTCCTGCCAAATACTATAGCAATAGTAGATTTTTTTCGGCTTTTCCACAAACATTTTATCGCAATTTTTAATTATTTTAGTTAAGAGTGTTGTTTTGCCCGACATTGAGGGCCCACACAGAAACGATCTGAATGGTGTTTTAAATTGATACATGTTCCCTTCAACAGTTCACCTGGACAACTAACTGTAGACTATGGCTGTCTAATGACTAAATAATTTCCCTACTACTACTACTACTCTGTTCTTCAAGACGAATAAAGAATCATATTTTTCTTTTATTATATACATAGAAAAGTAACAATACATTGAAAAAAGCACATTAAACATGAAAAAATACACTTTTTTTAAATTTATTTATAATAAAAAAATACAACATTTATATAGACACACTGAGAAAAAAAAACACTTGAATACTTTTTTTTGTTTATTTATAGAGAAAAAAAATACAGCATTAAATTAGAGAGCACTTGAAAAAATATCACTTTTTTTTAATGAAACACTTACAAAAAAAAATCTGCTCTAAGTAAAAAAAAAGATAACTTTGATAGTGGCGGTGCGCCCCCCCCCCCCGCTGGCGGTGGCCGCCCCCCCCCCCCCCCCGGGCCACGAGCCCCCCCCCCCAAAAGGCCGCGAGCCCCCCCCCCCAAAGGTTTTAGGAAATAATTTATAGGACTTTATTTAAACCGAGACTTTCCCTATGGGTAACAAATTCGGCCCGGTCTGAAGTTAAATAGTGTCCAAGGGGGAGGGTGGTCACACCGTCTTGACAAACATAGACCTTGTCGGAAATGGTACTCATGGCAATTTTTTCTACATTTACAGTAAAGTTCCTGTATTTGAGAGAACGAATTGCCAGCAATTTGGCTCGTGGAATTGTATTTTCAACAATACAATTCCTATAAATGTCCATGTCGAAATTCTTATCCACATAGCGCGTGGGTACTCCTTTGCAACGTTTCTTGATTTCCTCGTCGTGTGTCTGTATAAAGTACACCTTCGGACTTACAAACACACCACGGGAAATCATGTCACTTCCCGTTTCAGATTTAAAAAATAAAAGCTGATTTGGTGCCCTACGTTTCACTAGCTCGGGTAAAGACCACTCCAATTGGTGTAGTCCATCCGTGAGCTGATAATTTCACCGTGCGCCAAATCATCAATTAGATTTGGGGTTTTTACTTTTAACAGTAGAGAATCCGTGTCCCGTAGCAGACCTCTACTTGCCCCTTTTCCGGCCACTGTACCCTAGCCACATTGTAGTAGAATTCCAACATGAGCTTTTTAGAGATCTCCAGGATCGCACTGCCTGCAGCAATATTTTTATTCAAGACAATGCGTCTTTTTTTCCTATTCAAAAGTACCATGTCCGGGCCAATGATTGTGAAGGAAGTGTAATTTGGATCGGCAATAATTCGAGCACATTGTTTGGGGTCGGTCACGACGTCACAACGATTCCTATTACGAACACTCTCACACATTTTGCCGAAGGCCGAATTCAAAATGAGTTTATAAATTTCTTTTTCAGCCTTCGTCTGTGCTGCAGAACGTTTGTTGACAAAAGTGTCAACAAACGTTTTCAGATAGGGTTTCTGACTAAACTGGAGTGCTCTGTGAACCTTTGTGACGTTGAAACCGTTGTTGCACATCCATTTTAAAGCTACATGATGTACAACTATGTTTTTTTTTGCAGAAGGTCAGCAATAAGTTTTTGTTTTGAAGGTGTCCAATGCAATCCGTCCACCTCGACTAAACGCCTATTGCGAGGGCTCAAAGAGTCCTTAGTCACAGGTCTATTGATGCACGGGAAAACAAAATCCTTTACTGAATCGTGAAGCTCGACTGGTGTCTCTCCATCAATTTCAAAAAACCATCCAACCGGTACATTCTCCTCAACACTGTCAATGTTGGGGAAATGGGGAGCTTGAGGGTCATTGAGCCATTTATAGTCGCCGCAAGGTAGTGCATAATGGGACATGGCCGAGGGGTAGAGAGAATTCATATCGAGGAAAACTGCATGCAATTTTGTCCCCATCTTCTCTCCTGTTGGATCAGTTTCCAAGATACGATCCCCGTGAAAAACAAAACCCCCCCTCATTGACCTTTCAATGAACAGATGCTGATCAATGTCAGTGATTAGCCCTATTTTTTCCCCACTAATTTTTAGGATAAGGTCCATCACTAGATGAGGCGAAGAAAAATAATACCCCAAATCAAGATTAAACTCCTCATAGATTTTGTCCGTATTTTTACACATAATATCTAACAGAGTTAACATGTCACTCGACAAATACAGCTTGCAGTAGTCAAACCCATTTTTACACCCTCCCTCTGCCCAAACTTTTTTAGCAAAACTGTATTCCTCGGGGGCGCAACTACGATCGTGAAGACTGTCGTAAAACGATTCAATACAAGGAATAGTTTCCTCGGCGAATCTCGACATGGAACAATAATGGTCATAAGGATATACGCCCTTGACCGTTAACAAATCATATAAATCATTTGGAAATTGTTGCTTGAGAAGGGGGAAAGCGTTGCAACCGTCATCGTTTTTCTGCACCTGAATTAATTCGCTCAATGATTAGGGGAAAAAAACTGTAGGAATCTAAAAAGCGAATTTTATTCGTGTACTCAACGTCGGCTTCAACAAATTTCCACATAAATTCCAAAACAAGCAACTTTTCCGCTGATTTAGGTATGATTTTGTAGGTAAAGCTGTCTATCACCCATGCATCATCTATTGTTCCATTTCTTTGAAGATGTGCCAATGCTGGTAGCACATACTTCAGATCATAGTTAGAGTTATGTATAAAAACAGGAAGAAAAAGTTGCTGTTTAATTTTTAAATTACATGAATTGTGTGCCCACCCCCGAAAGTTAATTTTTCCCGTTGAATTGGGATCAATAAGGTGATTATGGTCCTGCACTGCGTCTTTTGGGGCAAGAACACCCCTACATACCCAGCAAATTGTCCCCTTTTCCAACGCCAGTTGCTCTTTATCTGATAATGTCATCGGGTAATTGATGTGGCGCAATCGTGAAATTGCGCCATTTGCTGTTTTTATTAAAGAAACCAATAGCTTTTCCATGCTGCCCTCCTCATCCATAGTAAAAAAAACTCTTCCAATTGCATTTTATTGTTGGAATCACGACGGGCGTGTTTGCGTAGGAACACGCAACTAGTTTGTGTTCCTTGACTATATTTGGCCTTGATGAGTCTGATACCTCAACCAGTCTTGTTTCACAATCCAAAGATATTTTATCAACTTGTAGCAGGGAATTTTGGAAATTTTTAAATTGTAAAATATCTTTGCCTTCTGCCGGCATTTCAATTCTTTGATTCCCATGAATTTTGCAATGCCCCATGTGATCTGAGAATGTTCGCTCAGATCTAAATGAGGAAAGGCACATGAGACAATAGAGACATTCTCCTTTGTTCTTGCCTTGAGATAAGAGTCGACTTATTGCTGTAACGGGAAAAAAATTACCATACGAATTTACATCTTTGGGAGGCTCGTAAATAACCCATACCCAATTTTTAACATTTTCCATCGTCGGTGTCCTCACTGAATACAAAACCCCTTTTTATTTGGTTTCTTTCCCCCATCTATAAATTCAGTGTCATACTGGAGAACAACCACCCCCACCCCAAGATTTTCATTTGCTTTCTCGAATATGCTTATTTCTTTCAAGGACACCGGATACTTTCCCTCTAAACAACCAAAATTTACTTTAGGGAAATTTTTTCACCATTATGTGCAAGGCTGTCGAGATTTTTCATTTTGACTCATTATATAATGTTTTATGGGCTGCCGCTAAAAATGCATATTTAAAGCATCGTAGCCCCGTGTCAAAATTGAAACCCTGAACCCCTCCTGTAGCCGACAAATCTGGGTGGCATTTTATTCTTTTACCCCGCCCTCCCCTTAAAATAAAGTTTTTTTTAAATCTACTGAGATTCAGATCCATGCGTTCAATGTATAAAATTGTGGACCCACTTCCTCTCTCATTAAACGTGTCCAAAGTCAAAATTAGTTTATTTACCCAGTTGAAAAAGTTGTCTTCAAATTCGTTTAGACCTGGGTAAAAAGTCTGGCTCCCAGTTGAAAAATGAAAATAAAAATATCCCCGGATGTCCCCTTCTGTAAATAAACTTTTTGATTAACTGATGCTTTAACCCCCCCTTGACCCCCCCATTTCTGAATCTGAATCTCAATTTTTGCTCGAATTCTGTCGATATAGCTATGGAGAACTTTTACAGGGTCAGTTAAAATAATGCCCGCGTTTTCCTCGGGAGGGTTAAAATCTACCCTATATGTTTGCAGGACGCATGAGAGCTGAGTCCTCCTTTCACTAGAGCTGAAACAAAAATATTTAAAAAATATTGACACTAAACACAGGAAACAATTCGATTCCCATTTCTCCAAACTGTAAGAAAACTGCCAATTCGAAAAAACATACTTTTTATTAAAGCTAGAATATCGGTAAAATTTACTGACATTAAATGTAAGCAAAAATTATTATTTAAAATTACAAGACCGTACACTGTTTGCAGAATTAATGTTTTAATGTTTGCAGATATTATAGTTTTCTTTCATTAATTGAATTTTTAATTGATTAAATTAATTTGTTTTATATTTTTAAATTTATTAATTTCAATTAACTTATTTAGCGTATATAATTTATTTTTAAACTAAGAGGAAGAGGGAAAATGAAACGTATCGTTGGAAGCGGTGACGTAGAAACTTACATAGCCACATATCTTCAAAAGTAGGAACATTCGCAAATTTCAATTTTTAACGGAGAAGACCTCCGTATACGGTTAAATGGCTTTTGGTAGTAACGGATAACAAATCAAACAAAAAGAGATACGTAGGCGAAATTACATAAAAATAAGCTAAATCATAAAGCACCGAACAACCTAAGAGGATCCTGCTTTCCTTTGAAGGAATAGTTATCTTTGGGAATCAACAAAATGTTGATGTTTGAACAGTTATAGAAAAAAAGCATTGTCAATTTTCCCTATTTAGTTATGATTAATTACTTTTACAGTTTAACGTGGAAACACAGACAAAAATTTACTACCCTAAAAACTTCATAATCTTGAAACAACCAAAAGGAAAATTTTGAAACCGTGGTTTCAAGCGGATTTTCAACAATGATTTCGTATGGAAGGAATTGATTCAGAAACTTCGAAAGGGCTCATTCGATTAGAAATTGAAAATTCTAGTGGTCTTTTTAAGAGACAGAAGTGATTGGAAGGCAGGTACCCTCTACCACACGCCCTTCTTTTCCCAAAAGACATCCGATCAAAATTTGGAGATACCCATTTTGTTCAGAGTACTTGAAAGGTCCAATAGCCGTGCCTTTGGGGATAATACCCTCCCCCTTCCAGAGCCTTCAGGGCAATTGGTGTAAGTTATGCAATTCACCCATTTTTTACATATAGCATTTATGATCGGGAAAGGGGGCCATGTTTGATCTTTGCTGTCCGAAAAGGACAAAAGCATGCAAGTTAAGCTTTCAATCAAAACACACTATGTCTATGCTGTTTTTCAAAAGAGCATAATTCATGAATGGGTATTAAGTTGGAACTTTCAGTGAATAATGAGGGGGATGATCAATTGACTAAAATGAAATATGTGCACGTTACTACTACTACTACTTCTATTGCGACTGCTACTATGGCTAAGTGTATTAAGGTGAAAAGTTCAGGGTATGTTGAGGCTGAAGTTGAACTAAATAAAAACCACACTATGTACAAACAGGGGTCAAAAGGGTCTATCAGTAATATCTTACGAACGGCTTAGAGTATTAAGTTGAAACTTTCAGGGCCTGACGAGGGCAATGTTCAGGTGACCAAAAGGCAATGTGTAGATACTACTACTGGTACTACTGTTACTGCTACTGCTACTACTACTGCTACGACTATTACTAAAACTAAGGCTAAGGGTATGGAGGTGAAAATTACAGGGAACATTTAGGGAGAATTTGAACTAAATCGAATATACATTCAAATTGTCAAAAGGGTGTATCCGCAATTTCTTACGAATGAATTAGAATATTAAGCTGAAACTTGCAGAACATGCTGTGGGGAATGTCCAACTCACCAAACAGCAATATTTGCAAGTGTTTCTTAATTGTAGATCTTGACATAATTTTAACTAATAGCAAATAAAGCCAATCTATGCCAAATAGATTTTTAGCGAAGTTGCATCTTACGCTAAAACATGGTTGCAGCGAAGCTGCAACTGAGCAAAATAGAACATATACAGAAATTGCAAATGGATTTACTTAAATGCCAAAAGATGGATATAAACTTTCAACATACATTATTCTAACACAACGGCTATTACACAGCACAATTTAGAAAAAAGTATAATGTTTATTAATTTGTTAAACCTTTGGTTAATTGCTTTAGTTAGTATGATTCACTTTTCACTGGCTGTGAATATCTCGTTTTTTCCCTGTCCTACATTTTCTTGTATTCTCGTGCTTAGCCAACATAATCTCAGAACTTTGCCTCTCATAAGTTGCGAATTAGACGTCGAGAAGGACACGTATTCCGTAATCCCGTTCTGCTAACATACCTTTTAGAATAGTTTCTGCTTTGATGACACAATCATTCGGTCTCACAACGACATGCGGTGTTGGCTCTTCTGGTCCTGCAACACCTACTTCAAGCTTGGTCCCTCTTTTTACAGGGTATTCATTGGCATCATTTTGATTCACTTCAACCAATTCAGTCAGATGCAGAGTTGTTATTTTCACCTATAGAGAAAAGGGGGTACCACACGACACAGTTTAAAGTAGGATACTTAATAAAGAGTAATATAACATTAGTAGAATAAAATAACTAATCTTAATTAACAATGGCAAACGGCTTGATAAAAATGCTCACCACCCAAATTTCAGGGTTCTTCATGTTGTTTTGTCCTTTGTTAGGGGGCAAGAGGGTACACTTTTCCCTTGGCGCAGGACCTGTCGGGCCGCCACTTATGCAATATATCGCATGTTTCATGAAAGATAGGCCAACTTTCGTTATTCAAGGGCAGGAGGCTAAAAATTTGACCGGTCCCTTGGACGCTAGAAAACTTACCTACACCACTGTTAACAACTTTGTCTTTTTGTTACAAACAATTAGATTGTAAAATTAACGATGTGATTAAACTATTCCAAGGCCAATTTAGCCATGTCCACAAAATAAACAGAGGACACAATTCAAAATGAAGACTTACTGCTGGTGTTAGTTAAGGAGAAAATATCTAGGATATTTATCTCTCTGTGCTTTTGTACTTGAGCATTGATAATCTGTTAAGTTTTATGTTCTATGCACAAGTTCTTGGTATATTATTTTTCTTCAGTCCTGTGCAAACCCGTATCAGGGGGAGGGGGTGTTTCAGAGTTTGAACCACCCCGCAAAATTTTTATCCGACTCGTAATAACGTAGCAAAAATGCACATATCGAATATTAGATGCATTAAAATAAAAATTGTACCCCCCCCCCCCCCCGTCCGAAAAAAATCGTGGATACACCCTTAGTCCTGTGGTTTGAATCTTTCACCTTGAGAAGACATTTAATTTATCATTCAATAAGTACGATTCTGCGTTACCAATCTCCGGGATTACATTTTTTCCATACTTTGCGCTTTTTTTGTAGATTAAAAACTATCTTAAAAGGTCATAAAAAGCAAAAGAAATAGGAATATACTTCCATTTTTTAATACAAGTTTAGAGCATTCTCTATGAAAGAATTTAAGTCACATTATAATTTTGGCCCAGTTATTGGATGGGTCTGAAACTATTGTATCAAGTGATACAAGTATTGTTCATTTCGGTACAAGTTACATCTGTAGGCTTGTCGCAAAATCTAGGGAACGTAGACCTTAAATTTTACTACGAACTTGGCTAAATTTGCTTTGAAAAATACACAACTTCTCAAAAAAAATCTGTTCAACAAAAATTTTGCACTAAAAAACAATGTGACAAAAACATTTGATAATAAAGTCAAGAATTAATGAATTGTTCCGATGCTTAAACCTCAAAATTTTTTACAAACTGGTCTTTTGCCTTTTAAGTGTGTCAAATTCGCTTCTCAAAGTTTCAGATATGAAAAAAATCACTGACATTGTAATTATAAATCTTGATTTTCGCTTTGAATCTCTTAATCAGATTGTTGCTCAGATTTTCGATTCGACAATATTACTACCAATCAAGGTTATCAAATAACTCTACCAGAGTAGATATAAATATTCAAAAATGCAGATCAAGTTGCGCCCCCAAGCAATTCTATGAGCTATATGCTTAAAAAAAAGGATCAAATTATTTAACTAAAGGCTAGATTGCTTTCACCCTATTTCTGATAACTGAATTTTGGAAAAAAAATTCTCAAGAAAACCTACAAAACCTTACTTTCCAGAATTATTTAAACACCATAATTGGAAAAGGATCTACTTGATAAAATTCCATTTTTTTTGAAAAAATATTAGTAAGGTTATCCTAGCAAGGTACCCAGTAACCCTACTAAGATAATAACTTGCTCTATCTTTCACTTAGAAAATGACAACACTTTTTATCCTAATTTATTTTCCTATTTACAAGGGTGAGTGAAATAAGTGATTTTGATCCTGAAGCAGATCAGTTATGAGGATTAATCTAGAGGAATGTTCATAGCTGGAATGATGAACATAGGTATCCAAATACCCCAGATAATTAATCTAGATGAATGATAATAATTGGAATGATGAACACAAATATCCGAATATGTCAGATAACTAACCTTCTGGATCTGAACACACACGAAATTAATACTGGTATATTATCACAGTTCAAATTTTTGCTGGAGTGTACCTTAAATAAGGCCGTTTTTAGCTTTAATAGCGCTGTTTACCCATCTTTTAGATTCCAAGATTTAATTTTTCGAAACGAATGTAAGTGAACTGTCTGAATGTTCATTATGTCCCGTTTGAATGTTAATAGCTTCAGTAGACTTCAATACTTTGCAACAACAAGGAAAGGGCTCAAAAATTGAAAAAGGTTTTTGGATGTTATTAATCACCATTCAGTGAAGAAGACGATCTATTAGATCTTCGATAGTCCACACCGCTATAGAATTTATATAGTATAATCATTCCCTATCTCAACCATTATTCAAAGCCGGACAGAGAAGCACCTGCTCCGGAGAAAATATAAACAAGTAGAAACATAAGCGACATTAGATTTTTCATGGGTAGGCATGCGTGCGTCATCGGTATTCGCATCCAGGAAAAGAAATAAGACGAATCGGGCGTCTAGGGGACAAGGAAGAATGTAACACGTTGAAGAGAAAAAAAAGGAAGGGGGAATAATTGGTATGGCTGTAATAATGCAAAAGATTAAAGATAACATTGGTTTAAGAAAGCAAAGAAAAACAAAGAATGAATTTATAAGGATAATCAAGTTAAAAATAAGTTATATTTGAACAACGCAATAACTTGATGACATTTTATTAGGAAATTTGGCGCTTCGCATTGATATTTCAGTTCCAAAGTTTTATCTTTTTTTCTCAAAGGGAAATTACGTGGTGGGCATGAATGAAGACTTGCAGCTAAATTAAATATAGTCACTTCCTTTTTTCACATATGTTTATTGATATTGGTTAGACTTTTATTGTCTGTAGTACTGAGGAGCTCATTAAGGAGATAATCAAACAAGTTTTATTATGCGAGCAAGGCCATTGGCGGACCTAGTGAGGGGCAATACCCCCTCCCTCTGGCTCCAAACATGCCGTGGACAAAAAGAGTTTGATTAGCAATTGACAATAAACTTGGTAACTAGAATGATAAATAATTTTAAATAATCTTAACACAATTCTGGAACATTCCAAGTTTTATACCGAATTTGCACGTAACCAAAAACTGGAAAGATAATGAAGAGAATCATGAGAGTTAACTTAATAAATCATTAAAACGTGCTCTCTGATGAGAAGTTTTATGTAATTTTCAAGTTCGTGGCAGAACATTTACAACATTAGTAACAACTAGTATTACTTTACACTCTTCTTTTATTACAAATACAATTCTTTTGATGTCCTTCAATTTTCTGAAAACTCACTTTGGATTTCACGAAAAACACTTCCTAACAGATGTTTGGTATTTTCTTGGATAGGGCTATTCAAGCAGTCATTAGAAGAAAAAAATACTACATCAAGTTCCGAAGGACATTTTTATGGCCCCAAAAAAGAGCATAAAAGAGGAAAAATTCAAGGGAGCATTTTTCCTTACCAACAAGAAAAAATCTTTGACGCTCCATGCAGCAATATTACTATCTAAAACCACAGACTATTGTAAAAACTAATGGATAATCTGTGCTAAAACTATTAGGCTGCCCCTTTGTGGTAAAATATTTGTGGAAAATTTCAAATAGTCCCGCCACTTCGTGGATCCCTCTCCCATTATTTATGAAATTCCGGCTATTTCCCTGTTGCAGTGTTGTTTAGAAGTTAGCACTAGAAATGTCCGTATTTGCTAAAATTTAATCCCCCCCCATTTTAGAAATTCTATATAGACCATTCAGTTATGTCATACCTGTGAGATGGAACAGTAGCGAACCACTTCACCGGCTCACTCAATTTCTTTGTGCTTTCGCGATCACGAATACTGTAAATATACACTGAATTGTTGATGGGCAAGGAAATAGGCGGAGCTTTTATACACGCCAAGACTGTAGTAGCCAAATATTATTGAGTTGTGATTGTACTGTCTTAATTTATATACAGTGGTCCACACCAGCCACGATAGATGTTCTTGAACCAAGTCCAAAGAGCAGATAGGACCTTCATCATGATTCATTAGGAGAACAATATAAACTGTTAGGAACAAAATACAATATGAGAACGACTAAGATATAAATTTACCTAATGAAAGATTATCCCATGAGGTAGTATCATCACTCTCCTGAGCAGAATCTTTGTAGTGTAGCAAATCTAGCTCAGCTAGGAGTTTAATATAGCTTGTATCTCGTTTGAATGATGGAAGAAAACGGTCTTCTTTCTACAAAATACGAAATTATCATATAAATAAGTCATTTCAAATAGCATATCTAGATATACAGACAAACCGTTCCGTGGTTAGTTTGACCAATCCATCAAAAAAGAGAAAGCAAAGAAGACAAAAAAGGAAAAAAAAACATTCATTCTTGGTTTCCATAATTTGATTCTGGAAGATTTTCAGAATTTGTTAGCGTTTGCTTACACCTTAGACCAAACGTGTATGAAGTTGTAGGAATATAAGCTTGCATGAAGTTGGATCATCGGTATTTTCATTAGCGATATCCGGGGATATCATTAGTAAAGTAAAAATTAACAAAAAAATTAAATAATTAATATGATTAATAAGCAATCTAATGGGACTAAAATTGAAATTTGTCAGTGATAATTATTCCACTTTTTTTGTTTTGAACAATTATTTTTAAGTCAAAACCTAGTGTGTGCCAAAGCAGGCTAAGCAGACTAGTTCAGTTTAAGCTAATGGGCTTACTAGTGACGAATTTCAGCCTTCTTTTCCCTACTTTACAGTAGTGACATCTATAAGGGGGGTCTGCCCCCCATATTTTGATAAATACACTTTTTGGAGTGTTTCCATTGAAATATGCCTTTTTAGGTATTTCTACTGAAAAAAAGAGAAAAACTTGCCTTCCCCCTTGATGTTGAAAAATGTATTGTGACCGCTCCTCAGAAATGTCCGTGAATTGACACCACTGTCCTAATATTTTAAAGTACCAGATAAGACAAGCATGAAGCAATTTAGGGTAAGCTAGAAAAGGAAAAAAAATCGTCAAAGGCTTGATGGCATTTGTGATGTTTCTTTTAAAAACTAGCGCGAGTTTCCACTTAAGTTTCCCATATTCTTTGCATTACTACTACTACTACTACTGAAAAAACTACTGCAGCAACAAGCCGTTCAAAGCCAACATAGCTAAGCACGCTTCTCCTCTATCCCATTATATTCTAAGCCTCTCTCTTTACACCCTCCCCAGAAATTCCCATTTCCCTTAGATCTTTCCCTCCTCCCACCCTATTCGGGCACGACCTGCTTGTCGTTTCGCCCTAGATGGTTGGCCAACAGGAACGATCTTTGACAATCTGTCATCCTTCATCCGCAGAATGCGTCGTAGCCATCTCAACTTTCCTGTCATCATAGCCCTAGAATGCGGGATTGAATCACATTTTTCACAATCCGTAGGCAATTCCTTTGGAAAATGAGAATAAAACATTAATACTGATGGGAGAGTTCAGTTTGATCTGTTTCTGGTATGTTTTCTCGTTGACTCATAAGCTCAGTTGCTTTTTTTGTGTCAAACTTACTTCAGGTGTTTTGCCCCTTTTTTTGTAGTTCTGAACTATTCCACCTTACTGTAAGAAATTTTGTTAATCCAGCTTGAAAAAATCAATTTTTCGACAGAAAAAGTGATCACAAAATCATGATTTCAACCAATACATATTTCACAATTTGTGCTTATTTTCAATCAAAGTTCTGTCCTACTTTTTAGGGCTGTAAAAAAAGGAGGGTTGAGATGGCAAGGATGATGGATGACGGATTGCAGATAGCACTTTCTGGCAATCTATCTACGACCAAACGAAAAACAGTTCATATCCGAATGGAATAGGAAGAGGCTTTAGGGAAAGACTCAAAGGAAATTGGTACTTTATGGGAGGAGAGTGAAGCTATGAATAAATTAAGGTAAAGGAGGTGCGTGCGCAGCTATGGTGGCTTCATGCGGCTTAGTGCTGCTGTGAGTTGTTAGTTGCAGTAGAAGTAATGACAAAAATACTACGTAATTTATGTTCCTTTGAAGTTTGACTTCACTGTGTGTTTTACTCGTCTAGTTTTCTTCAAGCATAGTAATTTTTACTCGTTCTAGGTCTTGAATCTACTCTGGACTAATAAAGGAAAAGTTTGGTTTTTCAAATTTATTAATAAGGAAAAAGGCATGAAACTCACATTAAGTTTTTCTTTCACAGCGATTTCTGCATCTAGAAACCAACTTGGCGAAAGGATTTCCAGCTTTATTCGATTCTGAATCTTTCGGTACATTGACTCGTCAAGTCGGAGACGGGGTGCAGCCTAAAAAACATACATTAAGAAATGCAATATGAGACAGTTATTTATGTGTTGACTCATCTTTCTGTATATTGACTCATCCAGTCGGAGACGGGGTGCAGCCTAAAAAACATACATTAAGAAATGCAACATGAGACAGTTATTTATGTGTTGACTCATCTTTCTGTATATTGACTCATCCAGCCGGAGAGGGGGTGCAGCCTAAAGAACGTACATTAAGAAATGCAATATGAGACAGTTATTTATGTGTTTCCTTTTACCTTATATTTTGTTTCTATAGACAATTCGATGACAAATTCGATGTTTTCGCTGAAAGAGGTTTTCTTCATTAAGATTTTCCCCTTAAAAAAAGAAGACAGAAGGCAGGTACATCTCAGCTGATTTTTGCTAAGGATTGAGTTTAAATGTCTCAAAATGCTTTTCTCGTGACGAAAAAGAAGTCCTAGGTCTATTTTATCTTTCTTTGGTCCCAAATAAAAGGTAAATACACGAATTTTGAATTCTGTATTTTTAATAGATTCATTTTTTCAAAATAATTTCAAAATTATGAAAAGAGACACAATTTTTTCAGCTATTTTCAATTGTAAATTCTGATCGATTAGAGTCTTAAGTTTGATATGTCAGTAGAATGCTAACTTATACTTCTATGGAAGCTATAGCAAATACCATGTTATTCTATGGAAGCTATAGCAATTTGAAATATCATATGGAATTCTATGGAAGCTCTACACCTTTTCAAAGAGAGTCAGTACTCCCTTATCACATGGAATTTGGGTGAAGCTATATACTTTGCTTACGCCCCCGTACAAACAGGTTCTTCTAGTAGTCCTATTCTACAGGAGCATTACACTCTTTGCCAGGGGAATGATGCAATTTCAAAGACTAGAACCTTATACTTTGCTTGCGCCCCCGTACAAACAGGTTCTTCTAGTAGTCCTATTCTACAGGAGCATTACACTCTTTGCCAAGAGGAACGAGTATAACTTGATTGGTGATTAGGATTTGAATAAAAGGAATAGTTTTCTTTACAATTCATATTAGTAAAAGAATTGAATTCAATTCAGTTACATACGGATTCAGTTACACGGGGATTAGTTAAATGGGGTCGAGTAGCACGGAGTTGAGAGACTCAGTTGCCTAATTCCGTGTGATTTTTCTTTACTTGATGGTCATTAAAAACTAAATTTTTGTGTTAAATAAGTAGTTTTTGTATCTTTTAATTCGTTGGTTCATAGGTGAAACTTAAGTCCAGGTATGGATTGAAAAATAAACTATTTCTGTAGAATCTGAGCTAATAGGGGTTTTTGACCGTAAACTCTAGTTTTTTGTAAGACAGTTATGGAAAATACAATTCGTTGGTTCATAGGTGAAACTTAAGTCCAGGTATGGATCGAAAAATAAACTATTTCTGTAGAATCTGAGCTAATAAGGGTTTTGACCATAACTCTAGTTTCCTGTAAGAAAATTATGCAAAATACAATTCTCTCGTTCAAATGTGAAACTTAGGTCCATTCTCTGGTTCAAATGTGGAAAAAACCCGTGTGAATGAGTTAAAATAGAAATTTTTTAACAAGAAATGACTGAAAAGTGTTTTGGAGGAGATGGGTTAATTGGCAGAAGGATGTATTAGCGTAGTTATAGTGGAGGCCGAGTTGCTAGCGAAAAACCCGTGTGGATGAGTTGAAATAAAAATTTTTAACAAGAAATGGTTGAAAAGTGTTTTGGGGGAGATGGGTTGATTGGCAGAAGAATGTATTAGCGAATTTAAAGTGGAGGGCGAGTTGCTAGCGAAAAAAATCTAAGCTAATAGGGGTTTTTGACCGTAAACTCTAGTTTTTTGTAAGACAATTATGGAAAATACAATTCGTTGGTTCATAGGTGAAACTTAAGTCCAGGTATGGATCGAAAAATAAACTATTTCTGTAGAATCTGAGCTAATAGGGGTTTTTGACCGTAAACTCTAGTTTTTTTTGTAAGACAGTTATGGAAAATACAATTCGTTGGTTCATAGGTGAAACTTAAGTCCAGGTATGGATCGAAAAATAAACTATTTCTGTAGAATCTGAGCTAATAAGGGTTTTTGACCATAAACTCTAGTTTCCTCTAAGAAAATTATGCAAAATACAATTCTCTCGTTCAAATGTGAAACTTAGGTCCATTCTCTGGTTCAAATGTGGAAAAAACCCGTGTGAATGAGTTAAAATAGAAATTTTTTAACAAGAAATGACTGAAAAGTGTTTTGGAGGAGATGGGTTAATTGGCAGAAGGATGTATTAGCGTAGTTATAGTGGAGGCCGAGTTGCTAGCGAAAAACCCGTGTGGATGAGTTGAAATAAAAAATTTTAACAAGAAATGTCTGAAAAGTGTTTTGGGGGAGATGGGTTGATTGGCAGAAGGATGTATTAGCGAATTTAAAGTGGAGGGCGAGTTGCTAGCGAAAAAAATCTAAGCTAATAGGGGTTTTTGACCGTAAACTCTAGTTTTTTGTAAGACAATTATGGAAAATACAATTCGTTGGTTCATAGGTGAAACTTAAGTCCAGGTATGGATCGAAAAATAAACTATTTCTGTAGAATCTGAGCTAATAGGGGTTTTTGACCGTAAACTCTAGTTTTTTGTAAGACAATTATGGAAAATACAATTCGTTGGTTCATAGGTGAAACTTAAGTCCAGGTATGGATCGAAAAATAAACTATTTCTGTAGAATCTGAGCTAATAAGGGTTTTTGACCATAAACTCTAGTTTCCTGTAAGAAAATTATGCAAAATACAATTCTCTCGTTCAAATGTGAAACTTAGGTCCATTCTCTGGTTCAAATGTGGAAAAACCCGTGTGAATGAGTTAATAGAATTTTTAACAGAAATGACTGAAAAGTGTTTTGGAGGAGATGGGTTAATTGGCAGAAGGATGTATTAGCGTAGTTATAGTGGAGGCCGAGTTGCTAGCGAAAAACCCGTGTGGATGAGTTGAAATAAAAAATTTTAACAAGAAATGTCTGAAAAGTGTTTTGGGGGAGATGGGTTGATTGGCAGAAGGATGTATTAGCGAAGTTATAGTGGAGAGCAAGTTGCTAGTGAAAAATCTAAGCTAATAAGGGTTTTTGACCGTAAACTCTAGTTTTTTGTAAGAAAATTATGGAAAATACTATTTGTTGGTTCATAGGTGAAACTTAAGTCCAGGTATGGATTGAAAAATAAACTATTTCTGTAGAATCTGAGCTAATAAGGGTTTTTGACCATAAACTCTAGTTTCCTGTAAGAAAATTATGGAAAATACAATTCTCTCGTTCAAATGTGAAACTTAGGTCAATTCTCTGGTTCAAATGTGAAACTTAAGTCCAGTTTCGGATACTCATAATAATGAGGACTGGTGGTTCTAATTCAATATTTTTTTTTCATAAAAACAAACTATTTTTTTTTAAACTTCGAAATTATTCAACTTTTTTTTTTTTTTTTTTGTACATATCTTAAAATGACAAAATATGCTTACGACTCTAACAATTGTACTCTGTGATTGGTCAGAGACACAATGTGGCTTTGCCACTGGCATTCTATGTCCGGATATCGACACTACCTAGTCTATTGCATGTATTAAATCAGTATTTTTTACGCAGTAGTACGATAAACACATAAGTCATATCTTTTAAAAAAGTGAAGATGGAGCATTTTAATAAAGTGTGTTCACATGTCAATGTTATTGTAGCATTGAATGCTGACAAGGAGAAGTATTTAAACTATGAAACAAGTAAAAATGGTAGCACTATTGGAAATGTATGTGTGCATTGTCATGACAGTAAGGAATTTAATTTCTTTGGAGTACCAAAAAAATTCAACTCTTTTTATGGTGGATATGCAAGAGTGAGATATCCAGAGATGATAGCACTCAAAGAAAATGCCAACATAAAAATAATAGTTGATGAAGAGGGACATCTTCTTGCCAGTGCTTGTGGTAACATGCTACCTATTGTTACACCCCATCGTCAACTTTCGGGTATTAGCATTCAACGGAAGATCAAAAGAAGACATGCATACTCTTCTACTAATATCATAAACCATATCTTGTCGACGTGCCGAAACTGTTACCTTTGTAAAAATAATGTTGTAATAGACAGTGAAATTGCCGGAAAAATAAAAAGGGCATTGGCAGAAAATATCACTAAGGAATATAAAGATGAATCGATGAAAAACAAAGTGCCAGCAAACTTCACTACCATTAATCAAACAATTAATGAACCAAATAATAGCAAAGATGAAGTGCATATTGAACATGTGGATGACCCCCCATTAGAAATGTGTTCACATGCTAGTGTTATTGTAGCATTGAATGCTGACAAGGAGAAGTATTTGAACTATGAAACAAGTACAAGTGGTAGCACTATCGGAAACGTATGCGTGCGTTGTCATGACACTATGGAATTAAATTTCTTTGGAGTACCAAAAAAATTCAATTATACAAATGGTGGATATGGGAAAGTATCATTTCCAGAGATGTTAGTACTCAAAGAGAATGCCAACATAAAAATAATAGTTGATGAAGAGGGGTATCTTCATGCTAGTGCTATAGGTAACACGCTACCTATTGATAGAACCTTTCGTCGGCTTTTAGGTATTAGCATTCAAATGAAAGCAAAGAGGAAAAGAAAGGCCTACTCTGCTACTAATATCATAAACCATATCTTGTCTACGTGCCTAAACTGTTACCTGTGTAAAAATAATGTGATAATAGACAGTGAAATTGCCAGAAAAATAAAAAGGGTATTGTCAGAAAATATCACTATGGAATATAAAGATGAAACGATGAAAAACAAAGCACTAGCAAACGTTACTGGCTTTGATCAAACAGTCAATGAATCAAATAATACCAAAGACGAAAAGCATATTGAGCCTGTTCATGAGACACCAGTAAAAATTGTGTATGATTCAAAATGGAATAATGATTATTCTACTGATTACGAACTAAGAGAAGACAATAACTACAATATCAAGAGAGAACATGGTGAACCATTTTATTGGAACAAATTCAAAATGTCCAAAGTTAATCATTGATATTAATAATGTATCATAATATATTTTTGTATTAATATTCTACATAACACTATTTCATTAAAAACATTACATTGTTATGTGTTCATTATTTTTTAGAGTAAGCTAGCACATCAAGCGTTTAGAATGTCTATTAAAAACATCGACGATGTAAGAAAAGGAATTTGCGTACATCTATTGTCAAACACATGGGATAACATTGTCAAAATCTAGGTATCAGAATGAAAAATTGTAGGTAAGTAAGTAAGCAAGTAAGTAAACAAAAAAAAAGTCATTTCATTCAAGAAATTATGAAAAAATTCTAAATAAGTAACAAATCCTTTCTTGAAATTACCTCATGGATACACAACGCAGAAATTTCATTTAAGAAATTATCAAAAATTGTAAGTAAGTAGCAAATTCTTTCTTGAATTCACCTCCTGGATAAATAAAAAAGACATTTCATTCAAGAAATTATGACAAAATTCTAAGTAAGTAACAAACTGTTTCTTGAATCCTCCTCCTGAATGCACAATACAGATATTTCATTTAAGAAATTGCGAAAAAATTGTAAACAAGTAACAAACTCATTCTTGAATACATCTCGTGGATACACAATGCAGAAATTTCATTTAAGAAATTATCAAAAATTGTAAGTAAGTAGCAAATTCTTTCTCGAATTCACCTCCTGGATCAATAAAAAAGACATTTCATTTAAGAAATTACGAAAAAATTGTAAGCAAGTAACAAACTCTTTCTTGAAGTCACCTCGTGGATACACAATGCAGAAATTTCATTTAAGAAATTATCAAAAATTGTAAGTAAGTAGCAAATTCTTTCTTGAATTCACCTGCTGGATAAACAAAAAGACATTTCGTTCAAGAAATTATGACCAAATTCCAAGTAAGTAACAAACTCATTATTGTTTTCACGACTTAGATACACGATGTAGAAATTTAATTCAAGAAATTATGAAAAAATTCTCAGTAAGTAACAATTTCTTTCTTAAAGTCAACTCTTGGATACACAATACGGGAATTTCATTCAATAAATTATGAAAAAATTGTAAGCAAGTAACAAACTCTTTCCTGAAGTCACCTCATTCTACAGAAATAGTTTATTTTTCGATCCATACTTGGACTTAAGTTTCACCTATGAACCAACGAATTGTATTTTCCATAATTGTCTTACAAAAAACTAGAGTTTACGGTCAAAAACCCCTATTAGCTCAGATTCTACAGAAATAGTTTATTTTTCGATCCATACCTGGACTTAAGTTTCACCTATGAACCAACGAATTGTATTTTCCATAATTGTCTTACAAAAAACTAGAGTTTACGGTCAAAAACCCCTATTAGCTCAGATTCTACAGAAATAGTTTATTTTTCGATCCATACCTGGACTTAAGTTTCATCTATGAACCAACGAATTGTATTTTCCATAATTGTCTTACAAAAAACTAGAGTTTACGGTCAAAAACCCCTATTAGCTTAGATTTTTTTCGCTAGCAACTCGCCCTCCACTTTAAATTCGCTAATACATCCTTCTGCCAATCAACCCATCTCCCCCAAAACACTTTTCAGACATTTCTTGTTAAAATTTTTTATTTCAACTCATCCACACGGGTTTTTCGCTAGCAACTCGGCCTCCACTATAACTACGCTAATACATCCTTCTGCCAACTAACCCATCTCCTCCAAAACACTTTTCAGTCATTTCTTGTTAAAAAATTTCTATTTTAACTCATTCACACGGGTTTTTCCACATTTGAACCAGAGAATGGACCTAAGTTTCACATTTGAACGAGAGAATTGTATTTTGCATAATTTTCTTACAGGAAACTAGAGTTTATGGTCAAAAACTCTTATTAGCTCAGATTCTACAGAAATAGTTTATTTTTCGATCCATACCTGGACTGAAGTTTCACCTATGAACCAACGAATTGTATTTTCCATAATTGTCTTACAAAAAACTAGAGTTTACGGTCAAAAACCCCTATTAGCTTAGATTTTTTTCGCTAGCAACTCGCCCTCCACTTTAAATTCGCTAATACATCCTTCTGCCAATCAACCCATCTCCCCCAAAACACTTTTCAATCATTTCATGTCAAGAAATTATGACAAAATTCTAAGTAAGTAAAAAACTCATTCTTGAATTCGCCGTTTACATGCACAATACAGAAATTTCATACTATGGGACCTCTACACGTGATTAAACACGTTTTGAAACTACATGCTATTTGCTTGCCTTTCCTTGGCACCTTTCCAAACGAGCGGGGATCCCCCACTTGTTCCTACTCATTGCAAAAAGTGACGTGTCTGTGTCGTCTCTGTGATGACACACACATAGAGACGAGACACGCACAGACATGACACACAAACAGAGTCATAGTGAGAGAGATATCCGAAAAGTTGGGTTGATCTAGGTTCACTTAGAGTGGCGCGCCACTCTATTTTCTTACAGGAAACTAGAGTTTATGGTCAAAAACCCTTATTAGCTCAGATTCTACAGAAATAGTTTATTTTTCGATCCATACCTGGACTTAAGTTTCACCTATGAACCAACGAATTGTATTTTCCATAATTGTCTTACAAAAAACTAGAGTTTACGGTCAAAAACCCCTATTAGCTCAGATTCTACAGAAATAGTTTATTTTTCGATCCATACCTGGACTTAAGTTTCACCTATGAACCAACGAATTGTATTTTCCATAATTGTCTTACAAAAAACTAGAGTTTACGGTCAAAAACCCCTATTAGCTTAGATTTTTTTCGCTAGCAACTCGCCCTCCACTTTAAATTCGCTAATACATCCTTCTGCCAATCAACCCATCTCCCCAAAACACTTTTCAGACATTTCTTGTTAAAATTTTTTATTTCAACTCATCCACACGGGTTTTTCGCTAGCAACTCGGCCTCCACTATAACTACGCTAATACATCCTTCTGCCAATTAACCCATCTCCTCCAAAACACTTTTCAGTCATTTCTTGTTAAAAAATTTCTATTTTAACTCATTCACACGGGTTTTTTCCACATTTGAACCAGAGAATGGACCTAAGTTTCACATTTGAACGAGAGAATTGTATTTTGCATAATTTTCTTAGTGGAAACTAGAGTTTATGGTCAAAAACCCTTATTAGCTCAGATTCTACAGAAATAGTTTATTTTTCGATCCATACCTGGACTTAAGTTTCACCTATGAACCAACGAATTGTATTTTCCATAACTGTCTTACAAAAAAAACTAGAGTTTACGGTCAAAAACCCCTATTAGCTCAGATTCTACAGAAATAGTTTATTTTTCGATCCATACCTGGACTTAAGTTTCACCTATGAACCAACGAATTGTATTTTCCATAATTGTCTTACAAAAAACTAGAGTTTACGGTCAAAAACCCCTATTAGCTTAGATTTTTTTCGCTAGCAACTCGCCCTCCACTTTAAATTCGCTAATACATTCTTCTGCCAATCAACCCATCTCCCCCAAAACACTTTTCAACCATTTCTTGTTAAAAATTTTTATTTCAACTCATCCACACGGGTTTTTCGCTAGCAACTCGGCCTCCACTATAACTACGCTAATACATCCTTCTGCCAATTAACCCATCTCCTCCAAAACACTTTTCAGTCATTTCTTGTTAAAAAATTTCTATTTTAACTCATTCACACGGGTTTTTCCACATTTGAACCAGAGAATGGACCTAAGTTTCACATTTGAACGAGAGAATTGTATTTTGCATAATTTTCTTACAGGAAACTAGAGTTTATGGTCAAAAACCCTTATTAGCTCAGATTCTACAGAAATAGTTTATTTTTCGATCCATACCTGGACTTAAGTTTCACCTATGAACCAACGAATTGTATTTTCCATAACTGTCTTACAAAAAACTAGAGTTTACGGTCAAAAACCCCTATTAGCTCAGATTCTACAGAAATAGTTTATTTTTCAATCCATACCTGGACTTAAGTTTCACCTATGAACCAACGAATTAAAAGATACAAAAACTACTTATTTAACACAAAAATTTCGTTTTTAATGACCATCAAGTAAAGAAAAATCACACGGAATTAGGCAACTGAGTCTCTCAACTCCGCGCTACTCGACCCCATTTAACTAATCCCCGTGTAACTGAATCCGTATGTAACTGAATTGAATTCAATTCTTTTACTAATATGAATTGTAAAGAAAACTATTCCTTTTATTCAAATCCTAATCACCAATCAAGTTATACTCGTTCCTCTTGGCAAAGAGTGTAATGCTCCTGTAGAATAGGACTACTAGAAGAACCTGTTTGTACGGGGGCGCAAGCAAAGTATAAGGTTCTAGTCTTTGAAATTGCATCATTCCCCTGGCAAAGAGTGTAATGCTCCTGTAGAATAGGACTACTAGAAGAACCTGTTTGTACGGGGGCGTAAGCAAAGTATATAGCTTCACCCAAATTCCATGTGATAAGGGAGTACTGACTCTCTTTGAAAAGGTGTAGAGCTTCCATAGAATTCCATATGATATTTCAAATTGCTATAGCTTCCATAGAATAACATGGTATTTGCTATAGCTTCCATAGAAGTATAAGTTAGCATTCTACTTATGTCTGTTTACTTGTTTTAACAAGTTTTTTTTTGGAGTTTTTTTTTAAATTAATTATATAAAAAGACAAATTTTTCGGCTGCATCTTAACCGTGCTAGAAATTTACCATCTTCAAAGACGCCAAAAGAAAAGTTTGCGCTAACAAGTCAGTAGTAAGCTAGAATGCACTCCAGCCAGTGATTGCGTAATATGCCTTACCACGGGCCAGGCATCTATATATTTGAACCCTACGCCTGAGGCATGGATATGTGTGTAGGTTTTCAAGTAATTGGGTTACCAGGGTCATTTGCAAAGAGGTACCTTTTCTATAGAAGCTATAGTAATTTGAAATATCATATGGAATTTGCTTGAAGCTATATACTTTGCGTACGCGCCCATACCAAACAGGTTGGGTATAATCTGTTCTGGTTCAAGTTTTTTCTGACACAATTAACTGAATTTCTATTTCATGTTATACAAGTTTTTTTTTAGGTTAAATCCGTGTCGGAAAAACCGGTGTATCTTTTTAGTTTTCTTTACAATTCATATTAGTAAGAGAATTGAATTCAAAGAGAATAGTTTTTATTTGCAAGGATATTAGTAGAGGAAAAAAATGAGTGGTGCATTTACATTATTGGAGATTAATGATGGAGCTAACAACAGTGATGTAATTACTTCTTTAGTTTACGAGATTTGCGAATTTTTTGCGAAGAGGTATTAGCGTAAAGGTATTGCGATGGTTAAGAATGCCTCACGGGTAATTAAAGAATGGGGTGCTTACATCAGATACTTAATAGATTTGACGCTTACAAGAGACATTGCTAGAAGGTATTCAATAGCTTAATTGAAAAGTAACGATAGAATGACATTGTGACTTAACCTAGCTTTACCTCGCCGATGTGGTCTGCATAATACATAAGTAACGTTTGAAAAGTATTGTCAATTTAAAAAGAAATGGCTGAAGTGTTTTGAGGGGGATGAGTTGCATGGGGGGTTGAGTTGCACGAGGGTTCAGTTAAAGGGGCTACAGTTACAGGGGGTTTCGGTTATACAGGGGTTCAGTTACAAGGGGGTTCAGTTGCACGGGGGTTGAGTTAAATGAGGATTGAGTTCCACAAGAGTAATAGTTTTCTTTACAATTCATGTTAGTAAGAGAATTGAATTCAAAGAGAATAGTTTTTATTTGCAAGGATATTAGTAGAGGAAAAAAATGAGTGGTGCATTTACATTATTGGAGATTAATGATGGAGCTAACAACAGTGATGTAATTACTTCTTTAGTTTACGAGATTTGCGAATTTTTTTGCGAAGAGGTATTAGCGTAAAGGTATTGCGATGGTTAAGAATGCCTCACGGGTAATTAGCGTCTTTATTTGTTTTTTTTTTCAGGGGTGACTGTATCGACCCAGAGGTCCTAGAATATCGAGAGAGGCCTCATTCAAATAGAAATTAAAAGTTCTAGTGTCCTTTTTAAGTGACCTAAGGATTTGGATGGCAACTAAGCCCCCTCCTAGGATCATTTTTTCCCAAAGTCACCGGATTAAAAGTTTGAAATTGCCATATTTATTCAAAAAATCTAATAACTATGTCTTTGAGGATGATTTAATCCCTCACATGCCCGGGAGGAGGAGGACTGCAAGTTATGAGCTTTGCCCATTGTTTGCATATAGCATTGGTTATTGGGGAGTATACAGACGTTTTCAGTTTTTTTTGTGGTCGATGGAGGGTTGGGGGGGGGGGAGAGAGTTACGTGGCAGGATCTCTCCATGGAGGAATTTTTCATGGGGGAAGAGAAATTTTCTATGTAGGTGGTGTCAGATTTCTCAGCACTATTTAAAAACGATAAGAAACTAAATTTTAAACTAAAATTTAAACTAGAAACTAGTTTAAATAAATAAAACTTTCAGTTGAAAGTTTTTCAACTGAAAGTAAGGAGCAACTTTAAAACTTAAAAAGAACAGAAATTATTTTGTATATGAGGGGTTCGCCCCTTCGTCAATACCTCACTCTTTAGGCTAAAGTTTGTTTATTGCTTTCAAAAGAGCTATTTATTCTAATTAAGCGACCTTTTTGATTCAGGGGTCATTTTTAAAGAATTGGAACAAAATTTGAACTTAGCGTGAAAGGCGAGGTGTTGAGGAGGAGGGAACCCCCTCATATACGTAATAATTTTGGTTCATTTTAAGTTTTAGTGTTTCTCCTTACTTTCAGTTGAAAATTTTTTTTGAATATTTCTAATGCACTAAAACATAGAGCGCTACAAACATCAGAATCAACTTTAGAGGGACAATTTATCTGTAAAAGAGGGGTTATTATTTCCTTACTAAATTTTTCTTCTTTTTTTTTTTAAGGAGGAAGTGGATTCATGCAATTACTCTCCCCCTGAAAAGCGACCAAGATGGAACGATACCACATCGATGCAAGCTACCAAAATACACGGTGAAAATATCCCTTTACACATTGACAACGATTCGAGTGAAACAAGAAAACAGTTAAGGACACTTGTAAAAACACAGAAAAAGGACAAACATAGCCTTCTGTATAATGGTAGAGATGTGAGACGCTTTAGTCTATTAAATCACGCAATGAAATACCTGTGATATCGTTATCCCGTGATATCGTTATGCTAAGCATTCCAAAACACGAAAATGCTTCAGCGACCAAAGAGTTTTTTTTTTTTTTTAATGTTTCTGTACATTGTGATTTAGAAATTAAAGGCTATTAAATGTTTCACAAGTTCAAAACGGTTAATAGACGACTCGAATTTCACTTTAAGCAATTGTAACAATAGTAGATTTTCAACAGATGATAAATCTTCCATCAAATCATGAGTAGAAAATACACTTTCAGATCCAGCATGCCAGGGAACACACTTTCATATTCAGCATGTAGGAGAACCCTAAATGGTCACCCCCTAAAAAGGTAAGTTAACCCTAAATGGTTATTGGTTAGTGAACTGTAATCTGTTTGAGTATGATAAAAGCTTGTGGAGTACTACATTACGTTATATAAACAGACTGGGATTCTATGATAGAGTGATTACACAACTTAATAATACTGGTCAGGAACTGAGAAATGTCCAGGAGGAAGTCAGTGGAATTTGCAGCTTTTTCGGAGTTGAAGCACTCTACGTAAAGGGCAATGTACCTACAGATAAATTTTTAATTCAAAAGTGTGACCCTAGGATTCCACTTTTCAATCTAGAAGAGTTTAAGTTTCCTAAATTTGAGGGGGTTATCACCGTCCTGAAGACGAGGTTAGGTTCTTCGCACAGTGGATACCTAAGAACACACCTGATCGTGATAAATCCATAAGACATGTTAAAAACTATTCTATATCATGGGACCATCGTTTGTGGATGTTTAAGAGTGAACTCTAAGTACTATTTTTATGTAAACATTTGTTGTTGTTTTTTTTTCTTTCTCAAAAAAAAAAATCTTTTTTAAAACTTCGAAATTTTTCAACTTTATTTATTTTTTTATTTTTGTACATAACTTAAAATGTCAAAATATGCTTACAGTTCTAACAATTGCGCTCTGTGATTGGTCAGAGACACGATGTGACTTCCCCACCGGTATTCTATGACCGGTTATTGACACTACCTAATCTATTGCATGTATTAAATCAGTATTTTTTACGCAGTGGAATGATAAACACATAAGTCATATCTTTTAAAAAAAAGTGAAGATGGAGCATTTTAATAAAGTGTGTTTACATAACAAGGTTATTGTAGCATTGAATGCTGACAAAGAGAAGTATTTAAACTTTGAAACAAGTACAGGTGGTAGCACTATTGGAAATGTATGCATGCATTGTCATGACAGTAAGGAATTAAATTTCTTTGGAATACCGAAAAAATTCAACTCTTATGTTGGTGGTTATGCGAGATTGAGATCTCCAGAGATGATTGCACTCAAAGAGAATGCCAACATAAAAATAATCATTGATGATAGAGGACAACTCCTTGTTACTGTTGCAGGTAACACATTACCTACTGATACATCCAATCGTCACCTTTCGGGTATTAGCATTCAACGGAAGATCAATAAAAGAAAGGCCTACTCTTCTACTAATATCGTAAACCATATCTTGTCTACATGTCGAAACTGTTACCTGTGTAAAAATAATGTGATAATAGACAGTGAAATTGCCAGAAAAATAAAAAGGGCATTGTCAGAAAATATCACGAGGAATATAAAGATGAATCGATGAAAAACAAAGCACCAGCAAACGTTACTGCCATTGATCAAACAGTCATTGATCCAAATAATACCAAAGACGAAAAGCATATTGAGCCTGTTGATGAGACACCAGTAAAAATTTTGTATGACTCAAAATGGAATAATGATTATTCTACTGATTACGAACTA